>JANAVB010008802.1:147500-260000 GCA_029216955.1 Iris pallida | reverse complement strand
CGGTCCGCTATCACAAGTCTACAATTGGGCTAACTTCTAACCATACCAACTAACCCAAATAAATTAAATAAATACACACAATATTCCTAAACAATTATTTATATTATATAAAAATTAACTAATTGACAAAATTACCCCTATTCTGGAAAATCGATGGTTACACAACGTGAGCCCAATAGAGCACGGTGGCGCATGAAAAACCTCTACGCCTCACTCTAAACTTTGTCTTGCAAGAACAAAAGTCAAGCAGTACAGCATAGGGACACCGTAACGCACAGCTTTGACATGACCTTACAGTCAAGAAAGCAGTTGCATCGTGGGGTTGCCTCGGCGCGTAACTTTGATATGACCTTGTGGTCAAGCCAGCGCTTCAGCAAGAGATGACGACAACACGTTGGACATGGCCCATGCACGTCGAAGCCTAGGCGTATATCACATGAGCTAGCTTTTCAACTAGACACATACGCTGCGGTGATGTAAGGTGACACGTGACAACTTGATGGACTGGCCATCCATGCGACCACCGACTCATCGACAAACACAAAAGACTGACGGCGGCGACTTACTCTTTACGGGCTTGCGTATGTTCGGGTGACCCAAGTCAGTGACAAGCGGCTCCGACGCTGCCGCATCAGATGATGCTTTCCCTTTTTCCTTAGCAGCCGACACGGTGGAAGACTTGGGAGCCATGACGAAGGAGAAGTTGGAGAAGAGGACGATGAAGTTCTTTCTCAGAAAAATAAGATAGCAAGTAAAAACTCCCTCTTTCACCTAATGCCTATTTATATGCCGCCAGTACGTGTGCCCCGATAAATTTGAAGAGGCCCGCCGTCGCTTCGGATTACTCCAAAAAATTAAAGCTCTCGTCCCAAAGGATCGAGTCGACAGCCTAGCCGAAATATCCAAACATCGTGCGCCAAGGAGGCTAAAGTACAACCTACGACCAAAGCTTGGAAGACCCCCTACGCCCAAAGTTTGGAAAGTTTTCTACGCTCAAAACGACTTCTACCATCCATGCTTCCTATTTACAGTATTTCAAAGACTTGCACAAGTTTTAAAAACTTTGAAGGGGGTCTTGTAGAAGCATGGAATTACATGCACTATATAGAGGTCAGAAAGATTTGTGCGCCACAAAGTCTTACGCGTCCCAGAGCAGCCAGAATGACTTTTGCAAACATAGAGTCTTACGCGCCCCATAGAGGCCAAAAAGACTTACGTGCCGAAAATATGAAAGAAAGGCAATTAAGAAAGTAAATAAAGGCGCATGAAGAGTGGATTTTTATTCATATAAAAATCTATTACAAGGCCTTTGTTCGTTTACATTGAAAGTCTACTATAGCCTAGTCTAAATATCTATGATAGGCGCATCACTCCGATGTCTCAACTATGGCGCGTCTTTTCCTCGTCGGAGCGAATCACTTTCCAGTCAATGAGCGAATCACTTCCTCGTCAACGCACAGGCGCATCCGCCAACCTGTGGCTCTTCCAACATAACAAAAGCTTGGGCACTGTGACCCTAAACTCTACATGCAATCTAGACCTTGAAGACCTCTAAGAGGTTGTTCAGGTTCGAACTCTCATACCAAGCACTCAGATGCATCTCAAAACTCTGAAGGAATTCTCCATTATGAACTTGACTTCTTTGAACGAAAAAATCCACAACCAACAACCGATTCATGTGCCAAAGATAAGGAGGCGCATGGCCACCCAAGGCTAAGTCGGGGTCAAACATGGAGAAGGAGTGCCAAGAGAAAGTGAACAAAGACTTCTCAAAAAAGCTCCTATTTATACACAGCAGCGTAGCCCTACACCTACGCCACATGGCAGTCAGCCATAAGCCTCGAAATCAAAATAATCAATCTTGTATTAATAGCAATGAACCTGTCTTTAATGAGATGAATTTGCTACTAATGGTAATGAATTTTCCATTTCGAAAATTGATTTAGTCAGCATCTCGAACCCTATGCCACATGCAACGGATGTACTTTGAAGAGAAGTTGACCATATCTGATGAGCCACAAGGCTACGCCAAAGAGGTTATGACCATAAAGCTACGCCCCCAAGGTTACGCCAACAAAGCTACGCCAAGGAGACTACGCTAATGAGGCTATGCTCACAAGGCCATTTCACCAGTAGGTCTACAACGTTCTCAAAGTGACTACGCTCCTTAAAACAGTCACTTCAGAGTTTCCCCTTCAACCAAGATGCATTAAATGCAAAATTCGAGTCCCAAAGACGAGCACTTTGAACAGAGTACAAAATACTCTTCGATGATGGCAGCACAGGAATCAAAGAGAAACTTAACAGTTAGCATTGGCGTAGCAATTACCTACGCCAATGAGAGCCAGAGACACTTCGTAAATCGGGAGCTGACGTCAGCCTAATGATGATAAAAAGTCTTTTTTGACAGAGTGCAAGACCACGAGGACACCTACGCCAGTGTACTGCTACAAAACCCAAGTACGGGCACCATCTCTACGCCCACGGAAAACTATATCAGTTCTTCAAACAGAGGAGTCCCATATGCCAAATTACGGTATAGGAAGCTCCTCTACTCCAACAGAGCATAATCAACGGGCAATACACATGCGCCAAGTGTCATTGACCTGTTCATGCTCACGAATGGGTGCTAACCACCCAGGATTTTAGCAACAGACGAATCTTAGCAAACGTTACGTGGCGGCTCATCCGCAGCCCAACAAGCAGTTTCAACAGATTCAGTCCTAATATCACGCGCGGAGCACCCCTGCGCCCAACAGCTTGTGTGCGTAGCATCCCTACGCGCACACGTAGATCATTCTATATACCATCTATAAATAGAATGATCTATCACGGCCCGTTCCCGAATAATCAAACACGAGTCGGACACGCCCAGCCTTCGTCGTTAGACACGACGAAGTAAACTGTACCAAGCTAGGGAAAACTAACTAGATAAACATGAAAATATATAATCACAGCATCTAAAAACGTATCCCAGAATGATCACCAAAATCCACAATTCTATGTATATAAATGCACGAATCATCAAGAATGAAATGTACATGAATTCTAAAGACAATATCTAAAAGTAAAACTAACAGTCTAAACCTGAACCTCAAGCTAAGTCATGACCCATCCTGCTCAGCTAAGATCCCGGGCTCTGGCCCATAATATAGAACAATGTCCTGCAAGTACACCTGTAACTTATCCAGTCAGGAGCGGAGCAAAATACAATTCTAGATAATGAACAAGACATCATGATATGAAAGTACAAGGGAACATGAAAAGTACAGGAAAGAACATGGTGAATAAGTACATGAAAGAACAGGGTGTGTAAAGTACATAAAAGAACATGGTATATAAGAACATGAAAGAACATGATATGTAAACACAGAAAAGAACATGGTATCATAGAATCACAGAAAATAAGTACAAGGTATATCTCATGCATGTGTGTACTATATTTGAAATATAACTAAGTATGTGACCGACTAGGGGTAAGCACATGAAAGCACATGAATGGTACGGCTTAGGACCCGCGTGCACGATGCGGGGTCTAAGCTAAACACACCTGAGTTGTTTCTTGGGTTTGGTCACAAAAATAGTATATTTTTCCACCCCAGGTACAAGTAATAAGAACAACGAACATGAGCACCAGAAAGTACATGTCGTGTTGCAGCGTGTCAATCAAGAAAGCACAGGATATAATGAAATACACAAGACCATAGAATGTACTTGCCTTGCTCCGGTAATCACGGGTAGGGAGATGATCTGTAAGTCCACCTGAATTTTAGTACAAGTTGGTTAATTGCAAAACTAACTATTTGTACTTAATCTAGTTTAGTTCTACTCATTTATCTATATAGAAAAATATAACTAATAGACCAGGTAAAAGTAGGGTTATCTATATTGTTACCCTCATTAATAGGGCAGCCAACTTATTAAGTTCTAAGGTGATTAAGACTTGGAATCTTTAACCATATAAAATCTATCACTATATGAAAGTCTTTCTATTATTAATCCATTCCCACCTTCACTATACAGTTACCATACTGGACCCAAACTCTCACTAAGCCCAACCAACAAGGCATAGTCACCACAACAAGTAACAAGCTACTCAACTGCACTTCTGGTCCAGGCAACATGAGTTTATAGACAACAGGAACCAAGCACTAATCTAGCTATAGAATAAACCCATCTATAGGAATTTGAACATGCTGTCAACTGTCATTCAATAAAAGCAAGTATTTTCAAACAAAAATTCAATCTTAACCCAAGGCTCATATTTACTCATCCATGGGTTCAATGACCTATCTGCAGTCAACCCGACCCCATCTCCACATTCACCATTCATGTGACAAAATAAAACATAGAGAAATAATATATAACTTAACTCAAAACTCAATATAGAAATCAACAGAACAACCCCCACTTCCAACCATTCAAAACTTAGAAAAATTATAGAAAGAGTTTGAGTCTATAAGAACCTCAACCACCTATATACCAAACTTAACCCCAGAAGAAATGAAAAGTATGCTCAACGAAATCCAGACCTTACCATTGAATCAAGACATTAAACCAGAAATTAAACAAGAATCATAAATCCAATCAATGACTCACAAAACTTAATTGAATAACAATAAGAATTATACAAGAATTTATTTGTATGAATAAAAGAAACCCTGCTGGTTCCATCCCTGACACGCACACTGGGACACGGTCGGACATCTCGGTCAGTCGCAAACAGCAGGATACACACCCTTGGCCGAACACAACTCCTATCTCCGACTCCAAATTCGAACACACACACACAGACGAAGATGAATACAACCGGTCACGAACCATGAGACACGAGCAATTGGACACGAACAAGATACACATATGTCACACACAGGTCTGTACTCCACACCCGACTCCACAAACTAGAATCGGGACATGCAAAACTTCGACATTTAGAGAAAATGAACGTTACCTGATTATTCCGATTTGATCTGGAGCGAAGTCCCAACCCCACAATGTCAGACACGACCCCGCCGTATCCAATTGGTGATCTCGAGTCCTGTTCAGGCATTTTATCGAACAAGTTCTAGTCACATATAGTGAGATAGAGTCTCGAATCAAATGGAAACAAATCTTCAGGAGATTCGAGAAGTTCAACAGAAAATTTAGAATAACAAGGATCATGAACTCCAAATCCCGATTGGTTTCCTTCCCGGATCCATTGATCATAACAAAAACGCAACCGAGCAATCACAAAAAATCGAATGAACTCACCACTGGTGCCATTCTTGGCAAGAACTCGAATCCGCAGTCGATAGGAAAGACTCTGGCAACGAACTATCGATTCTGGATTTGATCAATCAAGAGAAGAGGATTTAATTAGAAATTAACAAGATCGGCACCACAACTTCAGATCTGAAGACCTAACGTCGATCGAGTATACATATCGAATATCGTACCTCAAGATTGGAGAAGACGATGATCCCTCGGAGTCATATGCTTCTGATAGAGGGGCACCACCGGAGAAGATCGTCCCAAGCCGCCGAGAATAGCCGTGCTCACCCGTCACTCGCCGATCTGCTCTCCATCGCCATGTTCGTTTAGAAATTAGGGTTCGGAAGGACTTGGCCAGAATTCGACGTCGGAGTTGAAGAGCTCACGGTGGATGATCGCGCTCCGTCGAAGTTGTCGCTCGCTGTTGAAGTGGTGACGCTGGGGCGACCGGTCAGGTTGCTGGAGAAGCTTGCTCGCGACGGCTAGAGATGATGCCAAGGAGGTGACCTAGTCGACCACGGCGGCGGTGGTGGCTGCCATGGCCGGAAGCAAAGGCAAAGCTAGGGTTCAATATTTTGGGGAAGAAGAGAACGAAGAGCTGAGACTCTTCTGAGAAATTAAAAGGAGGATTCTCTCTCCTGCTCCAAATAATTGTTGGCAAGTTTACAAAAACCACCCCCCACCAATGTCCTTTAAGCAATTAAGACCCCCACCTTTTTACTAATTATACAAAATTATACAAAATTCAATTAAATCAATTAGAAAATTGGCTATAAGTTGTTAGGGAGCGGGGACCACTCAAATTAGTTGTAACCAACTTTTGAAAATTAAAGAAATATTCCTGCTCCAATTTCTTTCCCTCCAAAATATTCATAAAGTATATATTTATAGGAAAAAGAAAATGAAGTATTATTATTGAAAAATTTAAATTCCACTAAAATGAAAAAAGTGGAGTTACAAATCTCTCCCCTTGAAAAATTTTGTCCTCGAAATTCGAAGACCCACAAATTAAATCTTAATTGACAAAAAGTTCAAACACAAATCATTTATTGAAAATAGAATTTTTTTTTCGAACAAAAGAATACAATCCATCAAACAAGCTAGGATAGCGCTCTCGCATCTCGTCTTCGTGCTTCCATGTGGACTCTCCGGAAGAGTGATGTCTCCACATGACGTGGACAAATGGAATAGTCTGTTTTTGCAGGCGCTTCTCCCTCCAATCAAGGATCTCCACTGGCTGCTCCTCGTAGGTCAAGCTCGGACCCACCTCTAGCTCTGAATAGTCCACCACATGGCTCGGATTTGGAATGTAGCGTCGAAGCTGGGACACGTGGAAAACGTCGTGCACCCCCTCCAAGCTAGCTGGAAATACTAGTCATTATGCCACCTCGCCAATCCGTGCTGTCACGTCGAAGGGCCCGATGTACCTCGGACTGAGCTTCTCGCCTCTGCCAAATCTGATGACGCCCCTAGCCGGCGAGATCTTCAGGAACACTCTATCTCCAACTGTAAACTCCAGTGGATGTCTGTTGTTGTCCGTCCAGTACTTCTGTCGATCCTGTACAACTCTGAGACGCCCTGAGCCTTTGAGATCAAATACGATAATTACACACAAAAATAATACGATCTAACAATGATCAAGGATTAAATAGGCACGAATGGAATGAAGTTCAATTACATCTTAGAGGAACAAATTATGAAGACAACTATTAAGTACGATCAAAATCGATAGTTTAACACAAGTAGACTAGAACAAGATAGAAAATCATGGTCAGATAGACATGACTTAAGATCGATGTTTAGACAAGTCACAAACGAAGTATGGAATCAAAATCTGGCAATGTATAATTTGAGGAAATCAATGATCTAATGATACAATACTAGAAGGTAATTAGCAATAGTTAATTTGAGTAACGTACGAAATACTCAGGAGATACAGTATCAAATCAGGGTGAACATGCAATGATTTGTGATTCTCGAAAACCAATAATCATATGAAAAGAAAATATAGTCTCCAGAATATCCAAGAACATGTTGGTATCTAAAATCACTTTGCTTAGAATCCCTATGCCGCCAGTATATATCTGACTGCAGTGGACTTTTGGCTCCGTGACTCAAATAACAATATGTCTCCAAATACTCTATTAACCTTATCCATTTTCCAATAATCATTGACGAAACAACCCAAGAGATCAAGATATGAAGAATATGACAAGTCTCGACAATACTCGAAAACCTATGGGTGTCTGAAATCACTTCAACTTAAAGTTCCTGCCTCGCCAATGCGCTACTGGCTGCAGTGAACCCTCAGTCTCCATAATCCAGATAATGGTTGTAGCGCGCAACTGTCATGCCATAGTAGGTCATCGAATAGCCTCTCGACTTTATCCCTAGGAATTTCAAAAGAGTTCCAAGGAATTCAAAATGAGTTTCAATAGTCCAAGTCACGGAAATGGTGAAGTTACCTGACTGTTAGAATACAAGGATTTATTAGGTACTAAGAGACGACAAGGGATCCCATCGATGAGTACAAAAGGGCAACCAGGGAGATTTAAAATTTCAGACAGGGCGAAGTTTCAAATTATGACGGAACATCAATTAATATCTGGAATGGTAACAAGATTCCATATATAGGACATTATTCTGAAGGGATAACAGAGTCTCGAAGGATAAATTGAAGCAAGGTATCAGATAGGAGACAAGTTTCAAAACAAGAAATAAAATCACGTACTGGAAACAAGTTTCAATAAAATCTCAAATAACAATGAAATCTCAAGTAAAACTTGAATAGAAAACGAAATCTCCAATAAGGTACACAGTGGAAAATAGAAAATCAAGTATCAACAAAATTGTGAATAAGGAACAAATTCTCGAATAGAAATCTCAATGAGGAGACAAGATTTGGAATAGGGAACACGGTCTCAACGAGTCGCGAGTAGGAACTAAAATTCAAAGTCCGGTAAATCTTGGATGGGAGACAAAATCACGAACAAAACAAAGTCTTGAAATAGGAAACATGTGAGCACCCTGAATTTTGGGTTAATTTTTTTATTTTTATTTTAATTTTCTGATTGATCTGGTTTCGATAAATAATTTTTTTGTTTATTTATCCTTAAGTGTGCTTTTCCATGCCTTTGATATTTGGAGTGTGAGGGATGTTCAACTCTGGAAATCTTCTTCACGAGTTTTGGAGTGGACATGATTACCTTCATGATGGTATATAGTATCCCACTTAAACTTGTTCCCTTGTGCTCTTTTTGCTTCGCTGAACTTCGGGTCGAATTAGACCATTTGATTATTAATTGATTTTCCTACTCTTTTCCTTGATCATTTTTAGCACGTTACCGTGACTTTTAATTTTGGAGCGCAAGACCAGTTATTTTCTTGAAACCAACTTCTCATGCTTGATCTACTCGAGACGCTCATCACCCATGACCTTCATGTCCCACTCAGACACGTTATCTTGTGCTCCATTTGCTTCGCACAACTTTCTCGATACGTGACCCAATTTTATTTCACCCTATGGTGTCACATTTATCTTCCAACTTGATTTGTGGGTCCCCTGTCGACCAAAATCTGTTAGCCCTAACTATGGACATGGCCCACATTGAGCCTACTACCCGCCTGCCACTTGTGTCCCATTTATTGGAATCCCCATGTGCTACTTATTTATCCTTGATCATCACGTCTAATTTTTAATTCGATTTTTGCTCAATGTCTGATTCTGACCCAATCCGGCTCCACCGAGTCCAGACCAGCTCCATGTTACTATTCATCGTGACGCCCTCATATTTTTCTTGCCCAAAAATATTAGCACTCATTCTACCCATTTTTAATTATTATTAGAAAACTTTGTTGAATTAAATCCATTGGGATTTACCTATTTTTTTCTTATGTTCAATCTAGCCATTAATTTCTCTATGTAATCCCAACCATACATTTTTCCCCAACACCCTACAGCCAACTAGTGGCCAGCCCTAAGTTTATGGGAGAATCTCTTTCTCTCTCCACTTTAATAACTCATTCTTTCTCTCTCTCTCTCTCCTTTCTATTTTTATTCCTACACACTCCTACACAATACAACAACAAAAACAACTCAACATCAACAACAGCAGCTCCAACCCGACTTCCATGGCCGACCACCACTGCTCTCTCCTTCCATCCTCCTCCTCCTCACCGGAGCTCCGACGGCCACCCTCCTCTCTGGCCGTCGGCCGAGCACACCATCCTCCTCCATCTCCTCCTCCTTATTCCTCCTCCAACCTCATCATCACTACCACCATCAACTTCGTCGAGCCATCACCACTTCAAACTGCGACATCCACCACCTCCTCCGCCTACACCGTCGCCGTGCCGCCCCCCCTCCCCCCACGTCGCAGCGCCGTCCCGCGCGTCGTCGTGCCGCCCCGCGCGCCGCCGTGCGCTGGCAGCAGCTGCAGCAAGCAGCGCACATGCACGTGTGAGTGCTGGCCGCCGCCACGCGCCGTCGTGGCTCCGGCGAACCTCCCCCGTGGGTGCACCCCACTCCGACGTACTGTCCCTTGATGGCCACCGTCCTCCGGGACGCGCCGTCGATGCGATTTGTGCGTTTTGAACGACATCCCGTCGTGACGAGCTCGGGAACGAAGCTGAAATGTCGCCCCGTCGCACAGACTTCGCACACATTTTTCGAGAAATTCGACCATTGGATCGGTAATTTCTTCGCTCCGTCACAATCTCGGTATATCCACCTTCATTCCTGTCAATTTTTTTCTGTTAATTTTATCGTTTGATACATCAAAACCGGCCACCAAGTTGACCGTATAAATTGTATTAAATTTGGACAGTTTCGCGGGACCAACTTTGTCAGCTTGTATCTCCTCCACCGCAGCTCTGTTTGGCGTTCTACCAGATCCGGTGCGAAGCTGGTATAACCCTCTTGCTACCCCTCCAGTTTTGTTTCATTGTGAGCTTGTTTGATTGGTTGAATTCGACGCCAAAGTTGGTCGTCCGAATTCGTAATTTCCAACTTGTAAAATTCCATTTTTGAACACGGGACTCCAGATTTCATTTCTGACACCACCATTAGACTCGTGGCGTCGTTCTGACATGTTTTCATATAAAATTTGTTAGATTTGGAGAACGTGGGCCCTGGCACATTTTTCGGTACAAAGTGGGTCCCACATTCTGGGTCAACAGAACTTTTGATATCGGCTCATCGGAATCCAATTTCGGAGATACCGTTGAGTTCGTATCGTCATTCTGGACTTATTGACATATAATTTGCTAGGTTTTGATGGACATTGGATCCGGCACGCATTTCGGTACAAGTCGGATACCAATATCCGGGTCAACGGGTCATTTTGAGATCGGCTCATCGGAATCCAATTCCGGAGATACCGTTGAGTTCGTATCATCATTCTGGACTCGTTGACAGGTAGTTTGCTAAGTTTTGAGAACTTTGGCTCCGGCACGTATTTCCATGCAAACCGGAATTCCAAGTTCTGGTCAACGGACCAAATTGAGATCCGGTCAACGGAATCCAATTCTGGAGATACCGTTGGGTTCGTATCGTCATTCTGGTTTCATGGACATATAATTTGTTATATTTTATATACTTGTTTTCTTGCACATTTTTCGGAGCAAAACGGCTCCGACATGGACACCGTTTTGATCCGAAATTACTTTTTTGCCCTTGTGTCCAAATTGGACCGTTGGGTAGGCTATCATAGCTAATTTGACCATTCTGGACATGTTGGCGATGTTTATTTCATCGTCCGACAATGTTTGTTGATAGTTTCTCTAAGTTTAGCCTTGTTATAATTAATTAATAATTAATTCATATAATGCTCGTATTTCGGGATTAGTACAACGAAACTGAGCTCAGTCAATCCCAGTGATCTCACATCGCTGAAATTGACAAGATAGACACGTAGAATACCATAATAAGATTATCAACCTTACCATTGATATTCTTATCTCGTTTTACGTGTCGTAAGTTTCGACGTACGAATAACGAAGTACACTTTATATTTTCAATAATTAGACTAGATTTGACCCTGTTTGACCAGAGTTGACCAGTTGACCCAAAGTCAACTGTAAGTCAACACTTGACCTAGTTTGACTAGATTATTGACCAGAGTTGACCTAGAGTCGTTTTGACTCAGAAGAACCTAGTATAAGATAGATTGCTTGTAGAGATTTATTTATTACAAGTTGAATACCTTGTAACCTGTGTTGCTTTAAATAGGACTCTGTGGCTTCAGTTGGACCCTCTATACTTATCAGCTGCTCAGGTTACCAGGCGAGTACATTCACTGATAGTTTTTATTGTCTTGATATCTACTATATCCGATTCAGTCGTAGTGTTTTACTTGATTTCCGACACGACGGTTCACGGACTAGTATACGTCAGATCCTGTCATGAGATGTTATTCCTGGACTTTCTTGGTATATGGGTATGAGATATTTCTGTGTTCATGTACTTGTATAGACATTGATTTGGGAGTGGGCTGGCCCCCTGCTCTTGAATCTCGTGTCATGATGTGCCATGTTCGGATCCGTGATACTATTCGGGGATGGGAGAATTATTAGGGGATATGTGATCAAAGCCTTCCTGTAACTATACATTGCTAGCGTCACCCTCACCTCACGTAGGGTGTTGCAGATACCCCATTACCAGTTATCTAGGTTGGACGACATGTCTCTCCGTTGAGGTCACCGCGGATTGCCGGGCCAAGTGGATAACCTTCTCTTGCTTCCCTAGCCGATCACATATCGCTTTAATAGTTCAAATCACCTTTTTACATTTATTCTCAAATCATATATTTCCAGTTCACCTTTACTTACTGTACTTTCACCATGCTATGATTCATTTCTCACATGCTCTACCTGTTTCGTACTGTACCATGGTTATGGGACTAAGTTCTGTTTGAAAGAAGGGTTACAACCCCGGTCCTTGTTTGGTTTAAGGGTTGTAACTCGACTTTCAAATGGTTCCCAAGTCGCCGATATCTTTGTCTTGTATTTCATTATTACTGTCTCTTTTAGTATTTCTCAATTCATATGGAACTGCTGTTGGTGTTTGTACTTGCTCATTTTTCTGACAGGATACATTGACAAATTTTACAGATAGCTTGGAGATTTCCTGCTAGTCTAGAGGAGCCACATTAGAGGTTGTTTAGTTAGCTATTCTCAGTTGTCTGGAGTTGTATTTACTTGTGGATTACTGTATTTGAGTTTGAGATATATTTTTGAGTTTGTACCTTAGACACTTAGATTTCTATCTGTTGTATCTCTTTTCGATTTCATGTTTTATCTATCTTCCTTTATGCTCTACCTTAGATGTGATTGAGTTTACATTCTGCTATGTCACCCCCATTCGGGGAGTATAAACTGTTTAGTCTTATACTATTAGATGCATTGAGACCTAGGACAGCGTTCTACCGCCGACACTGCGGCGTAGGCTGGGCGTTGTTACGTTCTCGTGCCCTAACTCTAAGGCACGGATCGTGACACGTTTTTAGTGATGGCCTATGCAGGTCGAGACTAAAAGTGTAGTGGTATTCAAACTAGAGTACCACTACAGCCTGCAGTAGGATTAGGATATATTTTGAAGGTACTCAATCACAGTTAGGACCCTTGAGAGATTTCCGGGACGACCCTTGAGAATCTTATTTAACTTCGATTTGAAAACTCTTTTTCCTTGATTGATTTATCTTTACTTCTGCTATTGAATTTGATTTTGATGGATTATTATTGAATTTGAGTTTGTATTTATTGATTTTGAAGGATGATTATTGAATTTTAAATTTTGATGATAGCTGTTTTATCCGAGTTTGTATTTTCATGGATTTTTGTTCGTTTTTGGATTTTGATGTTCGTTGATAAATTTGAATTGATTTTTGAGTATTTATTGTTGATTTAAATTAATTTTGTCAAGATAAAATTATATGGGCTAGGTCATCTAAGTTATGGAGTCTAGTCTTCTACAGTCATATTAGCCAGCATGGTGAGGACATATAGTTTGACTTGGATATATCTCTCGGGTGTGAGAATTTAAGGTTTTTGCAGCCAAGCTAGCGGCATCGCGAAAATGTTAAATACCATGATTTTAGAGGTATGTGCCTAAGTCGAGGACTCTGTGATTATCGTAGCCTTGCTTACTAGTATGACAAGGATTTAGTGTACCATGATTTTGGATAGACGCATATGATTATCAGATTGTACATTAAATATTTTCGAAACATGTTTTCTCTACTTTTGTTTCAGTCCTTCAAAAAAAAAATTAATTATTAATTATTTTGTTTTGTTTTGCTTCTCATTATTTAGCTTAGGAGTAACTTTAGCTATTTTTATAAACCTTTGTGTAACTTTTTATATGAATTTCTTCTTAATACAATGAATCAATAATTTTGCTAGACTTTATCTTAGATTTGAAAATTTAGCTCTGGGTTTCAAAATGGTTCTTTTTTAAACAGATAAACAAAACAGATTTTATCGTTATTTCTTTCTTGCTATTATTCTTGTATTAATAATAATAAAACTGTCTTGATTACGTCAATCACCTGCTTTGCAATTTTGGTAGGAATCTAAATTTTGGTCTTGAGGTAGAATTTGATTTTTATATGGGGACATGAGAATATAGTTATAGTGGACACAAACACTTTGCCTGACACGTATGCATGCTACACTTGATTTCCCACCTGTCTAAATACACATTAATATGTTATTGATGTTTAAATTGTTAAACCTCAATATTTCTGGTTTTCTGCTTTTCCAGTTTAAATTCGTAATTTAAATATAAATTTCATGTTATTAGTTTTGTCTACATAACTGCACATGTTATAATATATATAGATACATAACTAAGTCTCTACTTTTTTATATATATAAGGTTAGCCATGCATGTTATGAGTAAATAAGTTGCGTATTGTAGATTGTTTAACCAATATGCTATAATTAGTGTAACTTGATAGCTGTTGTTTTGGAACCCAATTTCTCATATACAATTTCATATGTATTCACGTACACACACGCCTACTATCTAACCATATGAACATGTCCCTATACACATAATGCTAGTTTTTTTTCCCTCTCTAACGCTCTGTATATATTGTGATTAGATTTCCATGCAATTGACTTTATTCCTTAACAAGTGATTTTGATTTTTTCCTGAATAGTGCCCTTTTTCAGAAAATTGGTAGTTACCTTCATTTTATTTTTTTGATGAGTACCAGTTTTCATATAGGATGGAAGACTGCCTTTCAGTTTTGATGGTTTGTTGTTTCTGTAACTTCTCTAGTTTGGCACCCTAGATTGCTTGTGTGTTTTGATACCCTATGACCGTTTTGGTATTAACACGACTAGTATACCTAGATGAGACTTTCACTACCACCGTATGCCATGACCCTGTATGCCGTCCTTTGATGGTATGATTTGTTTAAGTTCTAGGACTTTGATTGTGGGGGTTTGACCTAGAGGGAGTATGGATATTTTAATTTCGAGGACAAAATTTTTATAAGGTGGGTAGGATGTGAGCACCCTGAATTTTGGGTTGATTTTTTTTATTTTAATTTTATGATTGATCTGGTTTCGATAAATAATTTTTCTGTTTATTTATCCTTAAGTGTGCTTTTCCATGCCTTTGATATTTGGAGTGTCAGGGATGTTCAACTCTGGAAATCTTCTTCACGAGTTTTAGGAGTGGACAGGATTACCTTCATGATGGTATATAGTGTCCCACTCAAACTTGTTCCCTTGTGCTCTTTTTGCTTCGCTGAACTTCGGGTCGAATTAGACCATTTGATTATTAATTAATTTTCCACTCTTTTCCATTGATCATTATTAGCACGTTACCGTGACTTTTAATTTGGAGCGCAAGACCAGTCATTTTCTTGAAACCAACTTCTCATGCTTGATCTACTCGAGACGCTCGTCACCCATGACCTTCGTGTCCCACTCAGACACGTCATCTTGTGCTCCATTTGCTTCGCACAACTTTTCCGATACGTGACCCAATTTCATTTCACCCCACGGTGTCACATTCATCTTCCAACTTGATTTGTGGGTACCCTATCGACCAAAACCTGTCAGCCCCAACTATGGACATGGCCCACATTGAGCCTACTATCCCGCCTGCCACTTGTGTCCCATTTATTGGAATCCCTATGTGCTACTTATTTACCCTTGATCATCAACGTCTAATTTTTAATTCAATTTTTGCTCAATGTCTGATTCTGACCCAATCCGGCTCCACCGAGTTCAGACCAGCTCCATGTTACTCTTCATCGTGACGCCCTTATATGTTTCTTGCCCAAAAATATTAGCACTCATTCTACCCATTTTTAATTATTATTGTAAATCTTTGTTGAATTAAATCCATTGGGATTTACCTATTTTTTCCTATGTTCAATCTAGCCATTGATTTCTCTATGTAATCCCAACCATCCATTTTTTCCCTAACACCCTACAGCCAACTAGTGGCCGGCCCTAAGTTTATGGGAGAATCTCTTTCTCTCTCCACTTTAATAACTCATTCTTTCTCTCTCTCCTTTCTATTTTTATTTCTACACACTCCTACACAACACAACAACAAAAACAAAAACAACTCATCATCAACAACAGCAGCTCCAACCCGACTTCCATGGCCGACCACCACTGCCCTCTCCTCCCATCCTCCTCCTCCTCACCGGAGCTCCGACGGCCACCCTCATCTCTGGCCGTCGGCCGAGCACACCATCCTCCTCCATCTCCTCCTCCTTATTCCTCATCCAACCTCATCATCACTACCACCATCAACTTCGTCGAGCCACCACCACTTCAAACCGCGACATCCACCACCTCCTCCGCCTACAATGTTGCCGTGCCGCCCCCCCCCCACGTCGCCTCGCCGCCGCGCGGGCCGTCGCGCGCGCATGTGAGCGCTGGCCGCCGCCACGCGCCGCCGTGGCTCCGACGAACCTCCCTCGTGGGTGCGTCCCACTCCGACGTACTGTCCCC
Source organism: Iris pallida (assembly GCA_029216955.1). Taxonomy (NCBI): domain Eukaryota; kingdom Viridiplantae; phylum Streptophyta; class Magnoliopsida; order Asparagales; family Iridaceae; genus Iris; species Iris pallida. The sequence continues at coordinate 243,767 of JANAVB010008802.1, read as the reverse complement.
TGATGGCCACCGTCCTCCGGGACGCGCCGTCGAGGCGATTTGTGCGTTTTGAACGACATCCCGTCGTGACGAGCTCGGGAACGAAGCTGAAATATCGCCCCGTCGCAGCGACTTCGCACACATTTTTCGAGAAATCCGACCGTTGGATCGGCAATTTCTTTGCTCCATCACAATCTCGGTATATCCACCTTCACTTCCTGTCAATTTTCGTCCGTTAATTTTATCGTTAGATACATCAAAACCGGCCACCAAGTTGACCGTTTAAATTGTATTAAATTTGGACAGTTTTGCGGGGCCAATTTCGTCAGCTTGTATCTTCTCCATCGTAGCTCCTTTTGGCGTGCTACCAGTTCCTGTGCGAAGCTTGGTATAACCCTCTTACTACCCCTCCAGTTATCGTTTCATTGTGAGCTTGTTTGATTGGTTGAATTCGACGCCAAAGTTGGCCATCCGAATTCGTAATTTCCAACTTATAAAATTCTATTTTTGAACACAGGACTCCAGATTTCATTTCTGACACCACCATTAGACTCGTGGCATCGTTCTGGCTTGTTTTCATATAAAATTTGTTAGATTTGGAGAATGTGAGCCCTGGCACGTTTTTCGGTACAAAGTAGGGTCCCACATTCTGGGTCAACGGGACTTTTTGACGCCGGCTAATCGGAATCCAATTCTGGATATATCGTTGAGTTCGTATTAGTCATTCTGGACTCGTTGACATATAATTTGCTAGGTTTTGATGTACATTGGATCCGACACGCATTTCGGTACAAGTCGGATACCAATATCCGGGTCAACGGGTCATTTTGAGATCGGCTCATCGGAATCCAATTTCGGAGATACGGTTGAGTTCGTATCATCATTCTGGACTCGTTGACAGGTAGTTTCCTAAGTTTTGAGAACTTTGGCTCCGGCACGCATTTTCGTGCAAACCGGAATTCCAAGTTCTGTTCAACGGACCAAATTGAGATCGGGTCAACGGAATCCAATTCTGGAGATACCGTTGGGTTCGTATCGTCATTCTGGTTTCGTGGATATATAATTTGTTATATTTTATAGACTTATTTTCTTACACGTTTTTCGGTGCAAAATGGCTCCGACACGGACACCGTTTTAATCCGAAATTACCTTTTTGCCCTTGTGTCCAAATTGGACCGTTGGGTAGGCTATCCTAGCTAATTTGACCATTCTGGACACGTTGGCGATGTTATTTCATCGTCCGACAATGTTTGTTGATAATTTCTCTAAGTTTTAACCTTTTTATAATTAATTAATAATTAATTCTTATAATGTTCGTATTTCGGGATTAGTGCAACGAAACTGAGGTCAGTCAATTCCAGTGATCTCACATCGCTGAAATTGATAAGATGAACATCGTGGATCACTATAATAAGATTATCAACCTTACCATTGATATTCTTATCTCGATTGCATGTCGTAAGTTTCGACGTACGAATAACGAAGTACACTTGTATCTTTAATAATTAAACTAGATTTATCCCGTTTGACCAGAGTTGACCAGTTGACCCAAAGTCAACTGTAAGTCAACGCTTGACCTAGTTTGACTAAATTATTGACCGGAGTTGACCTAGAGTTAATTTGACTTAGAAGAACCTAGGATGAAATAGATTGTTTGTGGATTCATTTAATTACAACTTGAACACCTTGTAACCTGTGTTGCTTTAAATAGGACTCTGTGGCTTCAGTTGGACCCTCTATACTTTTCAGCTGCTCAGGTTACCAGGCGAGTACATTCACTGATAGTTTTCATTGTCTTGATATCTACTATATCCGATTCAGTCGTAGTATTTTACTTGATTTCTGACACGACGGTTCACGGACTAGTATACGTCGGATCCTGTCATGAGATGTTATTCCTGGACTTTCTTCGTATATGGGTATGAGATATTTCTGTGTTCCTGTACTTGTATAGACATTGATTTGGGAGTGGACTGGCCCCCTGCTCTTGAACCCCGTGTCATGACGTGTCATGTCCGGATCCGTGATACTATTCGGGGATGGGGGAATTATTAGGGAATATGTGATTAAAGCCTTCCTGTAACTATACATTGCTAGCGTCACCCTCACCTCACGTAGGGTGTTGCAGACACCCCATTACCAGTTATCCAGGTTGGACGGCATGTCTCTCCGTTGAGGTCAACGCGGATTGCCGGGCCAAGTGGATAACCTTCTCTTGCTTCCCTAGCCGATCACATATCGCTCTAATAGTTCAAATCACCTTTTTACATTTATTGTCATATCATATATTTCCAGTTCACCTTTACTTACTGTACTTTCACCATGCTATGATTCATTTCTCACATGCTCTACCTGTTTCGTACTGTACCATAGTTATGGGACTAAGTTCTGTTTAAAAGAAGGGTTACAACCCCGGTCCTTGTTTGGTTTAAGGGTTGTAACTCGGCTTTCAAATGGTTCCCAAGTCGCCGATATCTTTGTCTTGTATTTCATTATTACTGTCTCTTATAGTATTTTTCAATTCATATGGAACTGCTGTTGGTGTTTGTACTTGCTCATTTTCCTGACAGGATACGTTGACAAATTTTACAGATAGCTTGGAGATTTTCTGCTAGTCTAGGGGAGCTATATTAGAGGTTGTTTAGTTAGCTATTCTCAGTTGTCTGGAGTTGTATTTACTTGTGGATTACTGTATTTGAGTTTGAGATATATTTTTGAGTTTGTACCTTAGACACTTAGACTTCTATCTGTTGTATCTCTTTTCGATTTCATGTTTTATCTATCTTCCTTTATGCTCTACCTTAGATGTGATTGAGTTTACATTCTGCTATGTCACCCCCATTCGGGGAGTATAAACTGTTTAGTCTTATACTGTTAGATGCATTGAGACCTAGGACAGCGTTCTACCGCCGACACTGTGGCGTAGGTTGGGCGTTGTTACGTTCTCGTGTCCTAACTCTAGGGTGCGGGTCGTGACAAAACAGCATCTTAAAATCTCGAATGGAATCAAGTTACGAGTAGGAAAAAGAATCAATGGGTGAGTAAAACAATATCCATGAAACAAGCGATACCTCAAATAGGGAACAAGATCGAAGCAAAGTTGTTAACGGAACAATTTCCAAGTAAAAAACAAGCCACGTAGGAAACGAAATCTCACATAGGGAACAGGTCGACACCGAAGTTTTCAAACGATGTCTTGAATGGTGAATAGAAACAAGTATTGAATAAAAATCAAATTCCAACAATCCCCAAATAGAAAACTGAACATCGGAAAGAAAACAAAATTTACAAATTGTAACTAGTCATGAATAGGAAACAAAATTCATGAGTAGAATCTCGAAAAGAGCAAGGTTACATAGAATGGATTGGAGGAGTACCAATCAACGAATAGAAAACAATATCTCGAGTTAAGTTTCGAATACCAACCAAGATTCCGAAATAGAAAACAAGAAGTTCCAAGAAATGGTCTAGATGCTAAAAGAAATTTAAGAAAAACTGGGTTGCTAATCAAGATACGTGGTTTTCCCAACCATGCAAAAATCTTCAGTCTTTAGTCTGTCTTCAGTATTCCTCCGGAACGGAAATCTCTCTAACCTCCTTCAATTGTCCTGGAGTAGGTTGATTCCTGCGGTAGTACTCTATTTGGTTGCTAAATCTAGAAAGGCTGGTCCCCTTGATGTAGTCCTGGTGCTCTTCGTGTTCGCCCTTGGGCAGTATAATCAATGGTCTCTGGAAATCCCTGACTGGGTGGGCAGACGATCCGTAGAACAAGCATAGCCTCCGTCTTTTGTGGCACTCCTCGAAGCGATGTCTTGGATGGCGGCAAAAAAAAATACAAATGATCGTTGACTGGATCTGAATCTGGATCTCCCGCTGAGGTGACTGAAGTGCAGGGACTCTGACAGAAATATATGGTTGCTGGCTGATGACTGCTGAGATCTTGATGCTCCTCGACCATTGTGATCTGCGACTTGCTGGCAATCCTTCATCCAGTGAATGTGGGCCTGAATTTGTCTCTTGATAATGTGACTGAAGAAGCGCTGTCTGAGTGTTACGACGCTTTGCGGGTCCAGGCTAGTTGATGTCTTTGTCATAAGTCTTCATGTCTCTCCTGGCCTTCAGCTTTCGGTCTTGTTCTATTGTCTGTGCTACATTCTGGATCTCCTGGCCGATAGCTCCAATCTTCAGAGGAGTCGAGTCCTCAGGGACTTGGATGATCTTCAGTTGCGACTCCAGGTTCTCCATCTGCTCCTCGATGCAAGATATGTGCTCGGTATCGGAGAAGTCCAAAGGTCTGGATGTCTGGAAAGCATAAGTCTTTTCTGGCTCGAAAAGTGCATTCACAAGTCTGGCTTGGAAAATGACGGCTAGCTCTCTCTGGGTATCAAGGAACTCTTCAATCATCTCCGTCGACCACGTACCACCCATGGGGATAGTAGGGACGACCTGCGGGGTGGAAGCTTGGAGACCTCAAGTATAGGTGGATCAACCGTTCCGGTGTCGCGTGCTTAAATTATCTGAAAAACAGAAAACTGTTAAAATAACCAAGACCTAAATACAACAAGTGTTTATAGAATATCAATATACCTGATATACCCTTATTTCTCAATTTTCCTATGCTGTGATCAAGTTTCCCTAGTGCAATCAAGTCCTCCAATAGTACGCTAAGACCTAGGTACCATTAGGATAGACCTGCATGGGCCACCACTAAAAATATGTCACGACCCGCTCCCGAATAATCGGACACGAGTCGGACACGCCCAGCCTTCGTCGTTAGACACGACGAAGTAAGCTGTACCAAGCTAGGGAAAACTAACCAGATAAACATGAAAATATAAAATCACAGCATCTAAAAACGTATCCCAGAATGATCACCAAAATCCACAATTCTATGTATATAAATGTACGAATCATCAAGAATGAAATGTGCATGAATTCTAAAGACAATATCTAAAAGTAAAACTAACAGTCTAAACCTGAACCTCAAGCTAAGTCATGACCCATCCTGCTCAGCTAAGATCCCGGGCTCTGGCCCATAATGTAGAACAATGTCCTGCAAGTACACCTGCAACTTATCCAGTCAGGAGCGGAGCAAAATACAATTCTAGGTAATGAACAAGACATCATGATATGAAAGTACAAGGGAACATGAAAAGTACAGGAAAGAACAGGGTGAATAAGTACATGAAAGAACAGGGTGTGTAAAGTACATGAAAGAACATGGTATGTAAGAACATGAAAGAACATGATATGTAAACACAGGAAAGAACATGGTATCATGGAATCACAGGAAATAAGTACAAGGTATATCTCCTGCATGTGTGTACTATATTTGACATATAACTAAGTATGTGACCGGCTAGGGGTAAGCACATGAAAGCACAAAAATGGTACGGCTTAGGACCCGCGTGCACGATACGGGGTCTAAGCTAAACACACCTGAGTTGTTTCTTGGGTTTGGTCACATAAATAGTATATTTCCCCACCCCAGGTACAAGTAATAAGAACAAGAAATATGAGCACCAGAAAGTACATGTCGTGTTGCAGCATGTCAATCAAGAAAGCACAGGATATAATAAAATGCACAAGACCATAGAATGTACTTGCCTTGCTCCGGTAATCACGGGTAGGGAGATGATCTATAAGTCCACCTGAATTTTAGTACAAGTTGGTTAATTGCAAAACTAACTATTTGTACTTAATCTAGTTTAGTTCTACTCATTTATCTATATAGAAAAATATAACTAATAGACCAGGTAAAAGTAGGGTTATCTATATTGTTACCCTCATTAATAGGGCAGCCAACTTATTAAGTTCTAAGGTGATTAAGACTTGGAATCTTTAACCATATAAAATCTATCACTATATGAAAGTCTCTCTATTATTAATCCATTCCCATCTTCACTATACAGTTACCATACAGGACCAAAACTCTCACTAAGCCCAACCAACAAGGCATAGTCACCACAACAAGTAACAAGCTACTCAACTGCACTTCTGGTCCAGGCAACATGAGTTTATAGACAACAGGAACCAAGCACTAATCTAGCTATAGAATAAACCCATCTATAGGAATTTGAACATGCTGTCAACTGTCATTCAACAAAAGCAAGTATTTTCAAACAAAAATTCAATCTTAACCCAAGGCTCATATTTACTCATCCATAGGTTCAATGACCTATCTGCAGTCAACCCGACCCCATCTCCACATTCACCATTCATGTGACAAAATAAAACCCAGTTTCCCAAATGAGGGTAATTTTGAAATTTTATGTTTATAATTATTTTAATAATGATATTTAATTTATGATATAATTTTTGGTGATTTTAAATTATTTTAAAATTATTTAAATCAATGACTTGTGGTTTTGACGTTTTGTTAGTGAAACCCTAAAGACTGTTTGACCTAGAGCCTAACCATGTGATTATGATATTTTAATGTCATTTTTGGCCTAAGAATATTTTTTCATTTGATCTCTTTGAATTATTTTGATATTATTTTATTATTTATGATATTGTTTTGGGGTTATTTGAGTCGGGTTCGAATTTTAACTCAATCCGACTTGAAACGGGGACCCGGGGGTGGTTTGACTCTAGTGGGACCCACACACTAGTTAGGCATGGCCCACATGATATTAATTTTAGTCCACATGATAGAAATATTTTAGTTAGAGGTTAGACTAATTATTATGGATAAGGTTAGTGTGATTAGAGACTTTAGAATGACTAATTTAGCCCCAACCAATTAGCTCTTTCCTAATACTCATAGAATAGGTTAGTGGAGGCATTTTGGACCTTACCATAATAGGACAAATAGCCCCATATGGCCAGCCACTTTGGGAGAGGATAGGCTCAAGTTCATTTCATTATTCTCATCTACACTCTCTCTCTTGTTCTTCCCCAAATTCCTAGAGAGCAATCCCTAGCAATTTCTCCACCAAATCCTTCTATTTCGCCACCAAATCTTCTTCTTTCCTTCTCCATTCTAGCCAAGGAGGAAGCTACCCAAGTTTGGGAGGATTCGGAGCTCGTTCGTGTCCTTTTGGAATCTCTACGTGTTGGTATCGCTCTGGAAAGGCTTTTCTTCGATTCGATCTACCGGAAGGTATAAATTCTTTCTCATTTTCATTTCCTCATGCATATAGGTCTATTTTGAACCCATAGGAATGACCCCCATGGTTGTATCTCCATTTGTGTCCATTTCGTATCCATTTGGAGGTCATAGGAGTGTCCTTTGTGTTGTGGTTGTGTCCATGTGAGAAAATCCCAAATTTGGACACACTATGTGTTGTTGTTATGTATGAATGAATTATTACATGTTTAATCTCATATTTTTGTATTGGAGATGTGTTCTATAGTGTCTCATATATATATATATATATATATATATATATATATATATATATATATATATATATATTAGTGTAGAGAGTGAGTTCTTGATATATTATGTTATATACTTGTGTTATTTTGTCTCAAACTACCCAAATCCGTCATGATTTTTATCCACGTTTTAAATTTCAGCCCTAACTTAGAAATGTCATAACTTCTAGCTCAAAGCTCGGTTTAATCTTCCGTTTTTTTTAAAAGAAGCGTATTGAAGTTAGCTTTCCAAAAACATGTATTAATAGGCATAATTCTTTCTGTAACTTTCTAGAGAATTATTTGAGTGTCAGCTGTACGAAAGACAAACGCGTTCTCGGTGTTTTCGCGATTCCGGAAGTTTCCGAAAACGAAAATGCGATACGTTTGAAGTTTCGGAAAGCTAAAACATTGATCTATAACATACTTTAATCCTAAATTTTAATTCATGCTAAAATGGTATAGTATTGATTATTAGAAGGAGTTACTATTCGGCATATGCATTTTGTGCACCCTTGTGTGTAATATAATGTTCTATTTGATTTTAACCCATGTTAATGTATATACATTATGTAATTAAATAGAGAATGCAAGCATGAGTAAATGGTTAAATAAATGATGTATAAGGTGTAAGTATCCTATCTAATATAAGCATGTATAAGTATGGCTTGTAATGAATATGTAGGTTCCATAGTATGTAATGTATGGTGCACATAGTGGTGCAAGAGAATAAATGAATGATGACTGAATGCAAGCATGAATGTAATGTAATAATAGATGTAATGTATGCAATATACAAGTTAATGAGATGTAATGTTCTATGTTAACACAAATCCTATATTACCTCATGTACCCCCTTACACTATGTTGACACTATCACACTTGACACATTGTTCACTTACACTTTGACACTCTTTGATATGTATACACTATATATGCCCATTTAACCCTCACTTGCCCCTTTGCCATGTTCGCATACACACACATAGCCTCTTAAATAAGTATTTATGAATATAGTTAACTTAGCTATGTATGTGTATTATATATATATTAGCATATTGTGTTGTAATATATAAGTTTATATAACCATTTGAAATGCCATAATTATAGACCTAATGTTGAATACCAATATATGCATGTGTATATATGTGTAGACATATATAGCTTAAAGTAATAGATTACCTAGTGTATATCCAATGTGAATTCTTGCCTATTTGAGTATTGAATAATTGCATGCTATATAGAGTTGGGTGTATGTTGACTTTTATAGCCTTGTATTGATGTGTGCTTGCTAGGATAGTCTTGGTTAGGCCTAGTAAGACTTGCTGGGTACTTAGGACATGACCTAGTTTGACCTAGTTTGACTAGTGCAGTTGACCAGAGTTGACCAAGGGTGACTTTGGCCTAGTTTGACCTAGATTCATGTAGAATGCATTGTAGTGCTTTATATTACCCTTCTGGACATGTTGTGACTTGTGCTGTTCTAATTAGGAGCCAGACACCTCTCTTCGGACAGTATCTTTACCTTAGACATTCAGATATCAGGCGAGTACATTCTCTGATCATTTCATATCCTGCTTAGAATTATTTCTTGCATTATATTACTTTACTTGTACTGTCACGTTGGTCACACGGGTTGGTACTATACGGATCCCTTCTTGAGATGTTATCCTTAGGGAGCATCGGATACTACATGTTCTGTACGTTTCACTTACATGTCGTATCACTATGCTTCACAGGTTCTTCGATCACTTGTGACATATACTCTTATGATCACAGAGTCTCCTAGAATCTCCATTTTTGGGACTACTATGTATCACCCTTCGGGGGCTTACCACCCTTCGGGGGCTTATCACCTTTCGGAGGCTTATCACCCTTCGGAGGCTATTACATAGTATCATAACATAACCTGTTTTGATCATTGTGTACTGATTGAGGGTACGGGAGAGTAAAAGTAGACATGTGAATAATACCCAAGTAGTATCTTATCAGAATCTCTTCCATAGTGTCTTATCAGAATCTCCTATGCCATTTATATGTCTATATTGTACTCTGACTCACTAGCCACATGTTAGTTCTCTATTTATAGTAGATATTTCTATTACAGCTCTCTCTCTGTTTACATACAGCAATTCTTTCAGTACATGTATCTTACTTTACTGCATGATTATATTTTCTAACCTGCTATGAACTGTTGAGATGTAATGTGCTCGCTCCTGTCCTGACTGGACCTGTTGATAAATTTTACAGATAGCCTGGAGGTTGCCTGCTAGCCTAAAGGAGACAGTAGAGGTTGCATAGATAGCTAGGGTTTTTGCTTATAGTTTATTTTCAGTCATCTTGAGTTGTATTTATGGATTACTTTATTTGGGTTTTGAGATGTATCCTGAGTTTGTATCTTAGACACTTAGACTTCTATCTATTGTATCTCTTTTCGATTTCATGTTTTATCTATCTTCCTTTATGCTCTATCTTAGATGTGATTGAGTTTACATTCTGCTATGTCACCCCCATTCGGGGAGTATAAACTGTTTAGTCTTATACTGTTAGATGCATTGAGACCTAGGACAGCGTTCTACCGCCGACACTGCGACGTAGGCCAGGCGTTGTTACGTTCTCGTGCCCTAACTCTAGAGTGCGGGTCGTGACACGTTTTTAGTGGTGGCCCATGCAGATCGAGTTTGTGTAGTGGTATTCGAATTAGAGTACCACTACAGCCTGCAGTAGGATTAGGATATATTTTTGAAGATACTCAATCACAATTAGGATCCCTTGAGAGATTCCTGGGACGACCCTTGAGAATCTTGTTTAACTCCGATTTGAAAACTCTTTTCTTTTTCCTTGATTTGATTTATCTTTACTTTCTGCTATTGAATTTGATTTTGATGGATTATTATTGAATTTGAGTTTGTATTTATTGATTTTGATGAAGATTGTTGAAATTTGAATCTTGATGTTAGCTATAGCATCCGAGTTTTTAGTTATATGATTTGAAGGATTTTGTTCATTTCTGAATTTTGATGTTCGTTGATAAATTTGATTTTTTTTTTGTATTCATTGTTGATTTAATTTAATTTTTGGGAAGATGAAATTATATGGGCTAGGTCATCTAAGTTATGGAAATCTTATCTTCTATAATCACATTAGCCAGCATGGTGAGGACATATAGTCTGATTTTGGATATATTTCTTGGGTGTGGAAATTTAAGGTTTTCGCAGCCAAGCTAGTGGCATCGTAAAAATGTTAAATACCATGATTCTAGAGGTTTGTGCATAAGTCAAGGACTCTGTGATTATCGTAGCCTTGTTCACTAGTATGACGAGGATTTAGAGTACCATGATTTTGGATAGACGCATATGATTATCATATTGTACCTTAAATGTGTTCGAACATGTTTTTGCTACTTTTGTTTCAGTCATTCAAAAAAAGGAATTATTGTTGTTTTGTTTTATTTTGTTTCTCATTGTTTACTTAGGATGTAGCTTTAGCTATTTTTATAAACCTTGTGTAACTTCGTACAAAAATTTATTTCTTCTTAATACAATAAACCAATGATTCTGCTAGGCCTTATTTTGGATTTGGTATTATAATTCTTGTTTCAAAAAAAATGGGTCCCTCTTTTAAATAGATAAGCAGAACATATTCTATTATCATTCTTTTCCTGCGAATATTTTTACTACCATCATTCCTTGTCTTATATACCTGTCCTGATCATATCAATTCCCTGTCTCGTATATAATTCTGTCAGCTATACCTTGACAACTCTTGAATCTTCATATCATTTTGCCTGAGAAATGTTAAAGAAGTGACGTAAATTGTGTAGCTCAGAGAAGACGTAACTGGTTATTTTATGATGATCTAAAGGAAATCAAATGTGGAGTGTTCCATATGGAAATTTGAGATAGAAATGTGGTAAAGGTCTCGAATAGAATAAAGAGATGTATACTGCCAATCTGGAAACAATTACATTTAGAGAAATTTTGGGGTTATGAGATAGTTTATGGTGTATTCAAACTAATGGGGATATCAGAGGTCAACCTAGTTTTGAGAACTTAGAAAATCTTGGTTATTGATTCTGGGGAAAACTTTTACTCTGAGGCTATGTAGAAGGTTAGTAATAGAAAAGAGAAGTTAATTGTGTTTAATAAGGATATTAAACAAGATGTTGCGAGGAAATGACTAGGGATAGAGAGAGCACAAAGTTATGGAAGTTTAGAGATTGTTGTGAAATATTTTTAGGAGAATAATATTCAAGTGTGTATGTCGAAGAAAATATGGAAGTTGATTTTATGATGAAAGATAAGTTTTGTAAGGCCTAGAGATTTAAATTAAATAATACGAGGAGAACAATTTGAACAAGTTCAAGGAATTCGTAAACAGGATTTAGAGGTTTTGGGTCAAATTTAAGACAAGGTGAAAGAACTTGAAAATTTAAATAAATGGTTAATGTTGATTCCTAAATGTGAGGGTTGTGCTTCAAGAGTGATGTTTGGAAATTGGGAATTGCCTACGGTAGTCATGGTAAGGGTTTAAGTAAAGGTTAAATTTTCATATAGAGACTGGTGAGGTAAAGATATGATTGGCAAGTTATGACCAGATGAACTTAAGAGTATCAGAAGCAGATGACTAACTCGATCTTCATTATTTTTGTGTATTAATTACCACCTCTTGAACTCCCACTTTCTAATTGAGATCCTTGACGTTCCTTATCGTGACTTTGATATTCGGAATGTAATACTAGCTGTTACCCTCCAACATATCCAACAAATCTTATATGTAAGACCTAGACGAGCTCACCTTCGTGTAGGTATATCATGTCCCACTAAAACCCGCCTTCTTGTACTCTATTTTCTTGATAAGATTTTCTGGTCAACTGGCTAAACGATAACCTCTACCATTATACTAAATTTTTTTTATTTTAATTAGAAATCCAGCCTTGACTCAATTCTTTCGACCCGACATGTGATGGTATTCTGCTTGTTTCCTTAGATGCTTAACCTTGTACCTTATCTAATTACTTGACCCGTTGGTTAAGAAACTTGGACTATGTAATTCCTTTCATCATTACCACCCTTATATCTTGTGCTGCTAAATTAGCCTTAGTTTTGCAAGTTTATCTATTTTCGAGCTTGGTCATGACATATTTTATTGGGTGGCCACCCACTAACATATTGTCTAATCAGAACCGGTACATGATGGTCTGATCAACCTATTGCACTTTGGTTCGCTTTTTCATGTATCAATCTACGAGAATGGAGACATAGTTAAACTTGACCCTAGAGTCTCATTCGCGACAGCCTTGACAATTCTTCTTGAAATCTTTTCATCGCCTATGAACCTCGTATTCGTACTCAGTCGAATTAAATTTAATCATGACCGGAACCTCCATCATTGGATGCTCGTGCTCATACTTTGATTTCATTGATTTTCCTTCTTGTCCAAATCTTGTTTTATCCCAAAATTGATCAACTTAGATCGTGTCAAGACAAAAATCTATTTGTGATTTGTTGTGCCTAAATTTTCAATTTTTGCCATTTAATGGAATAGTAACCTTTTAATAAATTCTTAGTTGCTTGTTAATGACCAATTTTCATATAGGATGGTAGACAGCCCTACAACCTTGATGATTGTTGTTCCCTTACCTTCCCAATTAGGACACCCTAGATTGTTTGTGTGTTGATACCATAGTACTGTTTTGACCTAGAATGATTAGTGTACCTAGGTGAGACTTATAACTGCTACGGTATGCCCTGACCTTGTATACTATTCCTTCAAATTGCATGATTTAGATAAAAAAAATTTAGACATTGATTGTTGGGAAATAGGGACGTCACCCCATTAGTATCAGTTGTAGATATATATGGGTTAGTCCTTGATGTGGGGATGTGTGTCTATAAACATGTAGCTTAGGATGTAGGACCGATTGTAGGAACGAGTTTGTAAAGCGTAATACTCTAGAGGGGGGGTGAATAGAGTAGGCAGCGGAAATTAACTATTTAAAAATGTTAGTAACAAGATCACAGATAATATATCACAGATATGTAAATGAAAAGTAGAGAGTAGAGAGCAAACGCAAACACAAGGATGTATACTGGTTTCCCTCTTGTGAGGACTAGTCCAGTCGGAAGAACTCTAGCTTCCAGTTGAATCCACTATGGAAAATCACCACAAGTTTTTATCCGAAGATCTTGCAACTTCTACAACGCGAGCTTTGATCCGAAGTACTCGACCAACTTCAATTGTGAAGTGTGTAACTTCAATCAAGCCTCCGATTACAACCACTCTGAAACTTCTAGACCGTACCGCACTGGCAAATCGACTAGAGGATTGTAACTGGCTTGGGATTTGAAAATGAATAGCTCAGAATACTTTGAAAGAAGTAGTAGGCTTATAGAGAAGAGATATGAAAGTGAATGAGTGTATTAAAATGATCGAAATCCTTCTCTATTTATAGTTTTTCCAAAGGCAAAATTCTGACAGAAATTGGGCAGAATTCGGGCAGAACTCTATGAGAAAATCTCGGTGGGATCCGTAACTGCAGGAAGACCAAGTTCAAAAAGCAACGTTCACTAACCGAACTCTGGCCGAACTCTGGCCGAATTCTCCTGGAGTTCTGTTGGAGTTCTGTCAGGGTTTTTGCAAATTGGTTTTTGGGCTTTTGAAAAGTCAGGCAGTTAGAAAGTAGTTTGGGCTTTTGTAAGTGGGCTTGTTTTCAAAATGAAATGGTATTTTAAAAATATTTCTTGGGTAGCCTACTTGCCAGTATGATGCAGTTTACATCGTATTCCTAGACTCAATAAATATACAAAATATATTGATAAAATAGGAAAACCAAGAGCCCTTTGATGACGCCTTTCTTCAAATATTTGAGCAGACTTGAAGACGCCTTTTTCACTTGACGGCGGTCGTCCAAAGATAAACAGATCTGGAAATCTGAATACCTTTCGGAGGCTTCGTCCCCGAACCCCTGACGGGGGGCGCTGCCCCCTCGACCCCTGTCCGCTGACCGGGCAGCGGAACCCCTGATGCGAGGCCCCGGATAGGTCGTTAGGCGGTTCAGAGAAATCTTCTTGTATGACGCCGTCTTTGGCCCATCAATAATTCTTCATTGCATATGTCCTGGTTTTATCATGTTTGATCATGCTTACAGCATGTCTACAAATACATGTTAGACAAACAAACCAATATGATACAAGCATAGCAATATGATATATAACATTTAGAGCAATGCTAATATTAGGACAGTGCTAAGTTTAAGTAGCAACATGATAGTGATTACATGAATATTAGTGACATCATTATGTTAAACTTAATTGATTAGCCATATTAAAAAATATGATATAATCATTGGGCTAACAATCTCCCCCTTTTTGATTATGGCAAATCCTTTAAGTTTAATATATATACAATAGATGCATGTATCACTAATAAACACATAATACTATAATGGTGTGTGCTGACTTAAACTTATTTCTCCCAAACTTAAACTTATTTCTCCCCACTTATACTTATTTCTCCCCCTTTGACATGATCAAAAAGTAAGCTCCCCTGTAATTAGAGCTAAAATAAACTCAAGCATAAATAAAGGAGGAAGGCACAAATAATCATGATCAAGGATTAGGAGAACAGTGTAATGACAAGTTTAGAAAATTGCATAACTAAAGAATAAAAACTTGTCAAAACACAACATAGTTGGTTGAACTAAAAAAATATGGAAAGCAATCAATACATAGTTTATCAACTAGAAATCCAAAAATGAAAAATGTTTTGAATGTCATTTGACCAAAAAATCTATCAATATAATAGGAATCAATCATTGGTCATAAATAAATCATAAGGAATAGAAATGCGCAGATCTAGTATAAAAAATCAAAAAATATAATGAGACTTTTAACAATGATCACAAAAAAAAATGATTCATAATTCGCCCATACAAATTAGCGAATGAATTCCATAAAGAGTATAATCATCGAAAAGAAATCAAATATGTATACTAGAATCTAAACAAAATCTATACCAAAGTTCATGCATTTGAATTCAATTACCTTAACATGATATATATCCATCAGATAAACATAAAGGTAATGAAGACAAAATACTTGAGAAGGAGAAATTCAGTCGACTTGAATGCTCCCCCGCAAAGTATGATCAGTCTAAATATAGATAATCATGAACTTTGAGATAAAATCTCAATAAGAATTGCCAAATCAGTTTAAACTCAAAAGAATTATCAATAAATTAAATTAATTTTGGCTGGATAACTTTTAGAAACTCGAATGAGAGAATAAAATAAATAAATAATAATAATCATATATTCTTTCATCTAATACAAATTCAAAATCATGAACAACTCAACAAGATATGTTAGGTAAAAGAATACATGTCCATGATGAACTAGTTATACCACATATTAAGGGCATAAAATAATTAAAACAATTAATTTGCTCCCCCTTAAAATATGCGTATATAGTTCAAAAATAATTTATATGCATAAAATAGATAAAATAAATAATCACAAGATCTAAGGGATATCTAAGATATGCATCTTTTCTTTCCTTTGATCAAATGCATATAAAATTCCAAACTCAAAACAAATATCATCTTTAGGCAAGAAAAGAAATCCAATAAATGCTTAAAGATGAACAAACAAAATATATCTCCAATATATATATAAAAGAAATATTTTAATACATAAAAAGATTTAGAAAACTGTCTTTAATAATAATATTTGAGTACCGGACAGATACAATAAATCAAAAAAAATCAAAAAAAAAACTTTTCAAAAATATAGAATTTATTACGAAAAATTGTCTTAGTAAATGTTCGAATGCATCCATTTAGTCCTCAGACATAAAGCTGGCAATTCGAATCACGAAAACAATTTCAATAAAAGAATCCATAAAAAATCTATTTGAACAAATAAACATAACCTGATAAATGTTCAAAGAAAAGTGTATTCTAGATATATGGCATGTCAAGGGGTAATTGACTTAAAACAATTAACTGCTCTACCTTTACATGGCTATATCCAAAAATAATAATGGTATAGATAAAATTTTAAAATAAAATTCAGGGACATATTTCCAGAAGTAGAAAATTAATTAGGTCTTCTTATCAAAGTTCATTTCTTTCCTTTTAAAGCCTTAGCACGGTGTCCACCTGACAACTGTAAGGTTTAAAGAAAAGAAACGCTTTGAGAGAGAGATTCAATAAGCATGACTTCTCCCCTACAAAGAGTTATTGTTGTAGTCAGTAAGTAACTTAAATAAGAAGATAATAATATAAAGCTCAAAAATCATGAATATTACGCAAGCTAAAGATGAAATCACAAGACCATAATATTCAATGAGTAGTCACGAATACGAAAAATAATCATCTTTAGACAAAAGAAGAAATATCCATTAAATGAACATTTAAAAATAAAACAAACAAAAGATATTTCAAATTAGCATGATGAATAATCGTATAAGTCAAAAGATGACATGAATTGATCTATGCTATAGAATCTGACAATCGACAAGATAGATCAACATATGCTACCTTTTGTGAAATTATAAAGAGAGAATATTATCCATCAAATCTAAAATCCAAAATCCAAAAGATAACAATTGCAACTAGATCTAAATAAACCTTTAGTTTATAAAGTGTTGATCAATCTTGGGTTAGCTGTAGAGGTTCTATCCCAGCTAACGGAGGTTCACCGGGGAACACTTAAGTACCGCTTCGCTTCGACCGTAGTCGTGGTGACAGACAGACCCTTTGTAGGCTTGTACCCAAAATAAATTTCTTCTTTAATAACCGAGGATTTAAGAAGAATTAGTGCAAAAAAAAAATTATAATCTATGGACTTAAAAAAGTCTTAGAATAATGTAGCATATAGCATAAGATGTATCAATACATTTATCCATATGTGCTACAAAATCATTGGGTAACAATAAAATAAAAAATATTTATAAATCAAAATGTAGAACCTAGATACGTTGATGTATTCTGGAATCTAGGAGATTTGACAGCACCTTGGATCCAGAACTAGATAATAGTTGCAAGTACATCTTAATAAATCTTAAGTCTATAAAGTATTGATCACTTCGGGTTAGCTGTAGGGGCCGGTTCCCAGCTAGCGGTAGTCCGAAGACTAGTGCACCGTGTCGCTTCAGGCTATTTACACCTGTATGACAGAAGGACCCTTTCGGCTTGTTCCCAAAATGATTTCTACTCTTAAGAACTTAGATTCAAAGGAATATATGCAGTATCATCGAACATCGTCAAAATCCAGAATCCCTAAAAGTAAATACCCAAGGAATGGTTTATCAAGATCAAGATATTTAAAAATATCACGTACCCAAAATGTCAACCAAAAAGCCAAGAAAATAAAAACATCACTAAAAGAGGCTTTTAGGATGAAGCTGATAAAGAGAAGTACATGAATTTGTTCAAAGTAATAAATAGCTTAAGTATGAGATAAGTACAAGTTTGAAACTACTTTTTAAAATAATATAGAACTTGAACTTAACTCATATATCCCATAAAGATATTTATACAAAAAAAATATAAGAAACATATCAGCAATATATTAATGATAATGCATTATTCATGTATTATTAACAAGCATAAAAAAAAATATCACAAGATCAAAAACATGCATAAATAAACTTTATCAGACAAAGATGTAATTGATTCATAAAAAGAAAATCAAAATAAAATATGCGAATCAATAGTGAAGTATATTATGCAAGCACAAGGTTAACATAAAAATATATGTATATACTTTCAAGTAAATAAAAGACTTGTGCTAAACATATATACTCACAAAATACTGATCAAAGTAAATACGACATGTTGAAGACAAATCGATAAGAAGTGACCATTAAAAAGTATATATTAAAGACGAAGAGACAAAAGCATATTCACCAAAACAAAATTAAGCTCCAATGCATGTTTCAAGAATAAAGATTAAGAGTAAAGATCATACATGGATCAATGTGTCACACTAGTAAAATACTATATAGTGTGAACTAAACATTTAAGCTAAACAGCTAGTCAAGCTAGGATTATGTCTCACATTGATTCAAATAATAAAAACTTTAAAAAAAATATAAATGAGAGCTTAGCAGCAAGACATCAAAAAAAATATGCTAGATATTAAAAACTATTTAGGAAGCATGTTACCGAAGTGGTTCTAGTGATCACACTTATGTTGGTGCAATTGCTTGGAAGATGACCTTTGTAGCTTTGCAATCACCAACATGTTCTATGTTCTACTTGATATGAGAAGCTTCACCTGCAATATTAGGTAAAGACTTTGGTATTCAATACTTGGATCCACATTTGTTAGCTTTGGGAACCCATTTGCACAAGTTCATATCAACTAGTTTTCTAATCTGACAATGATTAGAAACATGTCCATTCAAACCACAATAATGACAGAAAGAATTAACATTAGTACTATGTGCAGCAGTATGAGAACGTGCAGTAGGATGAGATGATGTGCGTGGATACTTGTAATAGAAAGCATGGTTATGTGAAGCTTTAGCTTTGCTTGCTTCCTTAGTAAAAGATCTAACGTGTGTGACTTTGTGATGTGCTAAGTGTCTTGTGTTAGACTAAGTCATAGGTTGTACTACCTGCTTTCCCAGTCTAATCTCTAACTTTTTAGAGTTAGCACAGATCTCATCATACTTAGCAGAAAGAGCATCAATTCTACATGAAGCAATAGAATACTTCTTCTTTTTTGATTCTAGTTCCTCCTTAAGTTTAGCATTTTCATGAGTGTTTTTTTCAATGCAATCAAGTGCCTCATGCAATCTAAACTTCAGTGTGAAAACTCAGTAGAATTATCAGAAGTAGAAGTATCTCTAGCATCATTCAATAAGCAAGTAAGCTTTTCAATCTCACGCTTATAGGATCGAATATCCTTTCTAGCTTACTTATATTTATCTAATACTTTCTTGTGTTCTTCTAACAGATCACTGAAAGCATCAGATAAATCATCATATAAAAATTCACTCTCTCCAGAAAAAGAATTATTTTGTACCTCGTTAGATAATGCCATTGTGCATAAATTTGCAGCTTGATGAGGTTTCTCTTCTTCTTCGGAATCGCTTGCTTCGCTTTCACACCATATGTCCGATGATCTTCCTTCATTTGATTGTTCGTAGTGACTCTCCTTTCTTATAGTAGTACAATCTTCTTGGATGTGGTCTATCTTCTTGTAATTGTCACATACAAGCTCTTCTTCGTATAAGGGATTATGCTGTACCTTAAATCCCAATTTCATTATGTACGTATTTGCATCATTATGAAGACTATCCTTCTCTTTGGAGTTGCTAGCTTTGCTTTCATACCTGCACTCATAACTAGCTTTAAGAACTTTCCAAATTTTATGAGATATTGTGCAAGTAGAAATAAGATTGAATATATTTGTGTCTACAGCACAATAAAACATATGTATAGCTTTTGTATCAAGGCTAGCTAACTTCTTCTCTTCATCCGTGTAACTATAATAAGGCTTATTGATTATAGAGGATGTAAGAATAGAAGTGATAGTAGACTTTTTGTAGCCGGTGACAACAATTGACCATAAGTCAAAATCTAGAGGCTTCAAGTAGAAGCTCATCCGTGTCTTCCAATAGCTATAGTTTGTTCCATCAAATAGTGGGAGTCTATTTGAGGATTGCTCTTCAGTTGTGAAGTACATACTTGCTATATGTGATACAGTGATCTATGTAACAGCAGTTATATAATAACAATATTACCTCGCTTTACCTGTATAACCCGCTTTGATAATGAGGATCTGCTCCAAGGATGTTAAGCCAAATAATAAAGTCCTTGCTAGGATACCAATTGAAGGAGCAATTGGTATAAGCAATAATATCTCTATAAGGAGCACCTGCAATAATATCTCTAGAAGGAGCACCTGCTCTGATACCAATTGTAGGAGCAATTGGGATCACAATATAATACCTCTAGTTGCAGTAACTGCTCTGATACCAATTGTAGGACCGATTGTAGGAACGAGTTTGTAAAGCGTAATACTCTAGAGGGGGGGTGAATAGAGTAGGCAGCGAAAATTAACTATTTAAAAATGTTAGTAACAAGATCACAGATAATATATCACAGATATGTAAATGAAAAGTAGAGAGTAGAGAGCAAACGCAAACACAAGGATGTATACTGGTTTCCCTCTTGTGAGGACTAGTCCAGTCGGAAGAACTCTAGCTTCCAGTTGAATCCACTATGGAAAATCACCACAAGTTTTTATCCGAAGATCTTGCAACTTCTACAACGCGAGCTTTGATCCGAAGTACTCGACCAACTTCAATTGTGAAGTGTGTAACTTCAATCAAGCCTCCGATTACAACCACTCTGAAACTTCTAGACCGTACCGCACTGGCAAATCGACTAGAGGATTGTAACTGGCTTGGGATTTGAAAATGAATAGCTCAGAATACTTTGGAAGAAGTAGTAGGCTTATAGAGAAGAGATATGAAAGTGAATGAGTGTATTGAAATGATCGAAATCCTTCTCTATTTATAGTTTTTCTAAAGGCAGAATTCTGACAGAATTCGGGCAGAATTCGGGCAGAACTCTATGAGAAAATCTCGGTGGGATCCGTAACTGCAGGAAGACCAAGTTCAAAAAGCAACGTTCACTAACCGAACTCTGGCCGAACTCTGGCCGAACTCTGGCCGAATTCGGGCCGAACTCTGGCCGAATTCTCCTGGAGTTCTGTTGGAGTTCTGTCAGGGTTTTTACAAATTGGTTTTTGGGCTTTTGAAAAGTCAGGCAGTTAGAAAGTAGTTTGGGCTTTTGTAAGTGGGCTTGTTTTCAAAATGAAAGGGCATTTTGAAAACGTTTCTTGGGTAGCCTATTTGCCAGTACGATGCAGTTTACATCGTATTCCTAGACTCAATAAATATACAAAATACATTGATAAAATAGGAAAACCAAGAGCCCTTTGATGACGCCTTTCTTCAAATATTTGAGCAGACTTGAAGACGCCTTTTTCACTTGACGGCGGTCGTCCAAAGATAAACAGATCTCGAAATCTGAATAAAGGGGCTTCGCCCCCGAACCCCTGACGGGGGGCGCTGCCCCCTCGACCCCTGTCCGCTGACCGGGCAGCGGAACCCCCGATACGAGGCCCCGGATAGGTCGTTAGGCGGTTCAGAGAAATCTTCTTATATGACGCCGTCTTTGGTCCATCAATAATTCTTCATTGCATATGTCCTGATTTTATCATGTTTGATCATGCTTACAGCATGTCTACAAATACATGTTAGACAAATAAACCAATATGATACAAGCATAGCAATATGATATATAACATTTAGAGCAATGCTAATATTAGGACAGTGCTAAGTTTAAGTAGCAACATGATAGTGATTACATGAATATTAGTGACGTCATTATGTTAAACTTAATTGATTAGCCATATTAAAAAATATGATATAATTATTGGGCTAACATAGGAGATTTATGAGAGATTATAGTATCAGCCTTGATAGGATGTACTAGTCTTTTGGTGAGTATAAATGTGTTATGAGAGATAGGGGCCTATATGTCTTAGTAATGCATCGTTTATATGGTAATAGAATGTATTAATAGATGGTTAATAAAAAGATAATAGTTTGAGCATACCTATAGCCTATGATCAGTTCCTTTTCATCCTTAGTTAAGACCACTTTAAAATAGGTCCAGTCCCTTGGATATAGGTTCCAGTCCATATTCTATTGAAGTTCCATTACCGCCGTACAGCAGAGCAGTATTGGAGGTATTCCTTGACACTTTTTAGATGTCCGTTTATTATTCCAGTGTTAGGAAGTGTTACCTTAGATATTGGGTAGGTTAGAGGCTCTAGAAGGAGTACTATCGATCTTAAATTTCGAGGACGAAATTTTTCTAAGGTGGGTAGAGTTGTAGCACCCAGTTTCCCAAATGAGGGTAATTTTGAAATTTCGTGTTTATAATTATTTTAATAATGATATTTAATTCATGATATGATTTTTGGTGATTTTAAATTATTTTAAAATTATTTAAATCAATGATTTGTGGTTTTGACGTTTTGCTAGTGAAACCCTAGAGACTGTTTGACCTAGAGCCTAACCATGTGATTATGATATTTTAATGTCATTTTTGGCCTAAAGATATTTTTGCATTTGACCTCTTTGAATTATTTTGATATTATTTTATTATTTATGATATTGTTTTGGGATTATTTGAGTCGGGTTCGAATTTCAACTCAATCCGACTTGAAACGGGGACCCGGGGGTAGTTTGACTCTAGTGGGACCCACACACTAGTTAGGCATGGCCCACATGATATTAATTTTAGTCCATATGATAGAAATATTTTAGTTAGAGGTTAGACTAATTATTATGGATAAGGTTAGTGTGATTAGAGACTTTAGAATGACTAATTTAGCCCCAACCAATTAGCTCTTTCCTAATACTCATAGAATAGGTTAGTAGGGGCATTTTGGACCTTACCATAATAGGACAAATAGCCCCATATGGTCAGCCACTTTGGGAGAGGATAGGCTCAAGTTCATTTCATTATTCTCATCCACACTCTCTCTCTCTCTCTCTTGTTCTTCCCCAAATTCCTAGAGAGCAATCCCTAGCAATTTCTCCATCAAATTTTTCCATTTCGCCACCAAATCTTCTTCTTTCCTTCTCCATTCTAGCCAAGGAGGAAGCTACCCAAGTTTGGGAGGATTCGGAGCTCGTTCGTGTCCTTTTGGAATCTCTACGTGTCGGTGTCGCTCCGGGAAGGCTTTTCTTCGATTCGATCTACCGGAAGGTATAAATTCCTTCTCCTTTTCATTTCCTCATGCATATAGGTATATTTTGAACCCATAGAAATGACCTCCATGGTTGTATCTCCATTTGTGTCTATTTCGTGTCCATTTGGAGGTCATAGGAGTGTCCTTTGTGTTGTGGTTGTGTCCATGTGGGAAAATCCCAAATTTGGACACACTATGTGTTGTTTTTATGTATGAATGAATTATTACATGTTTAATCTCATATTTTTGTATTGGAGATGTGTTCTATAGTGTCTCATATATATATATA
Source organism: Iris pallida (assembly GCA_029216955.1). Classification (NCBI taxonomy): domain Eukaryota; kingdom Viridiplantae; phylum Streptophyta; class Magnoliopsida; order Asparagales; family Iridaceae; genus Iris; species Iris pallida. Next base: position 220,353 of record JANAVB010008802.1, on the reverse strand, counting down.
TTAATGTAGAGAGTGAGTTCTTGATATATTATGTTATATACTTGTGTTATTTTGTCTCAAACTACCCAAATCCGTCATGATTTTTATCCACGTTTTTAATTTCAGCCCTAACTTAGAAATGTCATAACTTCTAGCTCAAAGCTCGGTTTAATCTCCCATTTTTTTAAAAAGAAGCGTATTGAAGTTATCTTTCCAAAAACATGTATTAATAGGCCTAATTCTTTCTGTAACTTTCTGGAAAATTATTTGAGTGTCAGTTGTACGAAAGACAAACGCGTTCTCGGTGTTTTCGCGATTTCGGGAGTTTCCGGAAATAAAAACGCGATCCGTTTGAAGTTTCGGAAAGCTAACACATAGATCTATAACATACTTTAATCCTAAATTTTAATTCATGCTGAGATGGTACAGTATTGATTATTAGTAGGAGTTACTATTCGGCATATGCATTTTGTGCACCCTTGTGTGTAATATAATGTTCTATTTGATTTTAACCCATGTTAATGTATATACATTATGTAATTAAATAGAGAATACAAGCATGAGTAAATGGTTAAATAAATGATGTATGAGGTGTAAGTAACCTATCTAATGTAAGCATGTATAAGTATGGCTTGTAATGAATATGTAGGTTCCATAGTATGTAATGTATGGTGCATATAGTGGTGCAAGAGAATAAATGAATTATGAATGAATGCAAGCATGAATGTAATGTAATAATAGATATAATATATGTAATATACAAGTTAATGAGATGTAATGTTCTATGTTAATACAAATCCTATATTACCTCATGTACCCCCTTACACTATGTTGACACTATCACACTTAACACATTGTTCACTTACACTTTGACACTCTTTGATATGTATACACTATGTATGCTCATTTAACCCTCACTTGCCCCTTTGCCATGTTCACATACACACACATAGCCTCTTAAATAAGTATTTATGAATATAGTTAACTTAGCTATGTATGTATATTATATATATGTTAGCATATTGTGTTGTAATATATAAGTTTATATAACCATTTGAAATGCCATGATTATAGACCTAATGTTGAATACCAATATATGCATGTGTATATATGTGTAGACATATATAGCTTAAAGTAATAGATTACCTAGTGTATATCCAATGTGAATTCTTGCCTATTTGAGTATTGAATAATTGTATGCTATATAGAGTTGGGTGTATGTTGGCTTGTATAGCCTTGTATTGATGTGTGCTTGCTAGGATAGTCTTGGTTAGGCCTAGTAAGACTTGCTGGGTACTTAGGACATGACCTAGTTTGACCTAGTTTGACTAGTGCAGTTGACCAGAGTTGACAAAGGGTTGACTTTGGCCTAGTTTGACCTAGATTCATGTAGAATGCATTGTAGTGCTTTATATTACCCTTCTGGACATGTTGTGACTTGTACTGTTCTGATTAGGAGCCAGACACCTCTCTTCGGACAGTATCTTTACCTTGGACATTCAGATATCAGGCGAGTACATTCTCTGATCATTTTATATCCTGCTTAGAATTATTTCCTGCATTAAATTACTTTACTTGTACTGTCACGTTGGTCACACGGGTTGGTACTATACGGATCCTTTCTTGAGATGTTATCCTTAGGAAGCATCGGGTACTACATGTTCTGTGCGTTTCACTTACATGTCGTATCACTATGCTTCACAGGTTCTTCGATCACTTGTGACATATACTCTTATGATCACAGAGTCTCCTAGAATCCCCATTTTTTGGACTACTATGTATCACCCTTCGGGAGTTTATCACCTTTCGGAGGCTTATCACCCTCGGGGGCTGTTACATAGTATCATAACATAACCTGTTTGGATCCTTGTGTACTGATTGGGGGTACGGGGGAGTAGAAGTAGACATGTGAATAATACCCAAGTAGTATCTTATCAGAATCTCTTCCATAGTGTCTTATCAGAATCTCCTATGCCATTTACATGTCTATATTGTACTCTGACTCACTAGCCACATGTTAGTTCTCTATTTATAGTAGATATTTCTATTACAGCTCTCTCTCTGTTTACATACAGCATTTCTTTCAGTACCTGTATCTTACTTTACTGCATGATTATATTTTCTAACCTGCTATGAACTATTAAGATGTAATGTGCTCGCTCCTGTCCTGACTGGACATGTTGATAAATTTTACAGATAGCCTGGAGGTTGCCTGCTAGCCTAGAGGAGACAGTAGAGGTTGCATAGATAGCTAGGGTTTTCGCTTATAATTTATTTTCAGTCATCTTGAGTTGTATTTATGGATTACTGTATTTGGGTTTTGAGATGTATCCTGAGTTTGTATCTTAGACACTTAGACTTCTATCTATTGTATCTCTTTTCGATTTCATGTTTTATCTATCTTCCTTTATGCTCTACCTTAGATGTGATTGAGTTTACATTCTGCTATGTCACCCCCATTCGGGGAGTATAAACTATTTAGTCTTATACTGTTAGATGCATTGAGACCTAGGACGGCGTTCTCCCGCCGACACTGCGGCGTAGGCTAGGCATTGTTACGTTCTCGTGCCCTAACTCTAGGGTACGGGTCGTGACAAAATCCGAACACATACACACAGATGAAGATGAATACAACCGGTCACGAACCATGAGACACGAGCAACTGGACACGAACAAGATACACATATGTCACATACAGGTCTGTACTCCACGCCCGACTCCACAAACTAGAATCGGGACATGCAAAACTTCGACATTTAAAGAAAATGAACGTTACCTGAGTATTCCGATTTGATCTGGAGCGAAGTCCCAACCCCACAGTGTCAGACACGACCCCGCCGTATCCAATTGGTGATCTCGAGTCCTGTTCAGGCATTTTATCGAACAAGTTCTAGTCACATATAGTGAGAAAAAGTCTCGAATCAAATGGAAACAAATCTTCAGGAGATTCGAGAAGTTCAACAGAAAATTTAGAATAACAAGGATCATGAACTCCAAATCCCGATTGGTTTCCTCCCCGGATCCATTGATCATAACAAAAAACGCAACCGAGCAATCACAAAAAATCGAATTAACTCACCACTGGTGCCATTCTTGGCAAGAACTCGAATCTGCAGTCGATAGGAAAGACTCTGGCAACGAACTATCGATTCTAGATTTGATCAATCAAGAGAAGAGGATTTAATTAGAAATTAACAAGATCGGCACCACAACTTCAGATCTGAAGACCTAACGTCGATCGAGTATACATACCGAATGTCGCACCTCAAGATTGGAGAAGACAATGATCCCTCGGAGTCATATGCTACTGGTAGAGGGGCACCACCGGAGAAGATCGTCCCAAGCTGTCGAGAATAGCCGTGCTCACCCGTCACTCGCCGATCTGCTCTCCATCGCCATGTTCGTTTAGAAATTTCGAAAGGACTTGGCCAGATTTCGACGTCGGAGTTGAAGAGCTCACGGTGGATGATCGAGCTCCGTCGAAGTTGTCGCTCGCTGTTGAAGTGGTGACGCTGGGGCGACCGGTCGGGTAGCTGGAGAAGCTTGCTCGCGGCGGCTAGAGATGATGCCGAGGAGGTGACCTAGTCGACCACGGCGGCGGTGGTGGCTGCCATGGCCGGAAGCAAAGGCAAAACTAGGGTTCAATATTTTGGGGAAGAAGAGAACGAAGAGCTGAGACTCTTCTGAGAATTAAAAAGGAGGATTCTCTCTTCTGCTCCAAATAATTGTTGGCAAGTTTACAAAAACCACCCCCCCACCAATGTCCTTTAAGCAATTAAGACCCCCACCTTTTTACTAATTATACAAAATTATACAAAATTCAATTAAATCAATTAGAAAATTGGCTATAAGTTGTTAGGGAGTGGGGACCACTCAAATTAGTTGTAACCAACTTTTGAAAATTAAAGAAATATTTCTGCTCCAATTTCTTTCCCTCCAAAATATTCATAAAGTATATATTTATAGGAAAAAGAAAATGAAGTATTATTATTGAAAAATTTAAATTCCACTAAAATAAAAAAAGTGGAGTTACATGATCATTCCTTCATTCAAACACATAGTACATCACCCACACTTCAGAGAGCCGAATTGTTGTCATCTTCGCAAATCAAACAAGAAGACTTGCAGTTCTCTTGATCGTCGTCGGATCGTCGACGGAGTAAAGAAAGCTACACTCTCCATCGTCACAAAGTTCCCAGATTAAAAAATATTGTACTTAGAAAGATCCTACTAAGGATCAAGTTTCTTTGTACTCGTTTCGTTTGTTAATATAAAAGTTTTCAATACACTTTTAATGTCAAACAATTATAGACAACTGCTTGAATATCTCTAGATCGACCAAGCTATTATCAAGCGAGTAATGATGTTCATGACATTTTTTCAAATTTGCAGCTCTAATCAGATGTCTTCTTTTTTGCCCCAGAATTTTCATATAAAAAACTAAGTGTATATACCGACTTTGGATGCCATAATTTGGAATAATATCTCGATTAAGCTATTAATTTCTGCACTTCACTAACCTTTTGTATGTAATTTTCTATTGTTCATGTATATATTATTGGATTACCCAAATAAGGAATTTTCATTATCATACTTCCTAAGTACTATTTTTTCTCTCAATTTTTTGCAATGCCTGAATGCAATTAGTTATTCTTCATCATACTGAAACATGTTCCTTAAATTGTTTATGCCTTCGAATTCATATTGCTCTCTAAGCTGATTATCATGATGCAATTGCTTTACAACTGCTTTTGAAGTTGAAAAGACACCTGGAAATCATTGGGCATCAACCATATCAATGTGAATGCTTGCTTTTGCTAACAATTCAGTATAGGTAAGATTTTCTTTACATTTACTTTCAATGATATCAACCTAAATGGTAAAATGTAACTCTTAATGATATCATAGTACTTCGAACATTGATGGCTGATCTCTTAGGTATTTCATTAGATCCCTAACCATTTGATAATAGAAAAACATTTTTCTTATGTTTTTAATACTTTTGTTTTGGTACAATGCCAAATATTGTTAGATATGTATATTTGTTTGTCATAGGTCATCATGGATGCACTATTACAAATGTTATTTTCATCTCCTGGATATCTCTTGGAAACATCTTAGGGTATTCTTCTAGTGCAAGTGGAGAAGGGCACAGGTATGCATTGAATATAGAATTCGAATAAAGTTGGAGTTGTGGCATATGAATGTAAATTAACTCAAACAATGAAAGATTGCTGGATAACATGGTTAGAATCTACTATTTACTAAGAGTATGGGCAAAATTTTCATGAATACAAGTTAACAATTCACAATCATAAGAACATCACTTTGTTTTTACTCTACCACGTATACTTTTTGTATTAAACCATGTGTCTATTGGAGAAATATACGTGGTAGAGTAAAAACAGATATGGTCCACTAGAGGACTAATTACATGGGTACCTTTTAAGTATGCCCAAAACTTTCATTTGCCTACCATATATTGATGATATACAATAAGATGAATTATGGTTTTTAGTATAGTATGTAGGCTAATTACATGGGAACTGGACAAACAGAGGGGTTACCTGTGAATTTGACCTTGCAAGAATTATATTTAATGAGCTATATACAGAATTGACTCTCTTTGTAATTTTTTTGTACAGTTTAAGACTAGAATTTGTTTACTGTTGACTTGTAGGCCTTGTGGTCATTTTATTTTGTTCCCAGTTATCGATTTAGACAAACATGTGCACATAAATGATTAAATATATTTTTTTTCTTCTCTCAAGAACTACATGAAAAATGAAGGAGCTGTGAATATGGAACAGATGTGCTCCTGCCGGGTTTGCTACCTATTTTGGTTTTATTTGTATAATTATCAGTTTTTGATTGTTAAGATGTTTGTGGATGGACAAGTGTTGGATGTTTGTGGTTGGACGTGTGTTGGATGTGTTGGAAGTTTGTGATGTATGAACAATATACAGTTTATTAATATAAAATTTAGATTTTATAGTTATTTGATGTATGTATATCTTTTGGATTATTGATATTATGCGTGTGTTCGATTCATAATATATAATTATAAATAAAATTTTGGCTATACAAAATTTAGCTTCTCTTGACGGTTATAAAACGTCAACAATTAACTCAATCCTACTGCAGAAGAGCCTTTCATTGATGGTTTCTAACCGTCATCTAGGCCGGAGTGAAGAAAAGTTTTCAACTATATTGGCGGTTTTTCAAAACTGATTTATTGACGACTAAATTCGGTCAAGAAAAATATTTTATATAATGGTTAATAACCGTCAAGATAAGTCCTGTCAGAGACCGTCAAGAAAAATGAGACCTTTTCTTGACTCTGGCCTACTTGACGGATCCACAACCATCAAGATAATCCTTTCTTGACGGAGATTAATCGTCAAGAAAGCACTTTTTATAGTGGCCCATGTGTCATATGTATAATTAGAATATTAGTAATATTTATTTTGTTGTATGTGAACTCTTGATAGGCCTTGGTATTGCGGGTTTAGTGGGACTTGGACTACATGAAAGTATACCTTGTCGATTTGTACAGTATTTTCATGCATGCTAATTTTCTGCTATTGTTCTTTATACAGGTTGTTATATTCTTGTCATTCATTGTCACATGATTCTTGTACACGGTTCACGTTGCATATACATTATTTATTTTCTTATAATTATTTGTCTCATTTATCTCATGTTTCCTATTTGTTTTATGATACACTTTGCTTATGTATATATTTTCTCTCTTGTGGGTGACCTGTCTTGATCCTGTATTTATGTTACTTGAGTTTCACTTGACCTGAGTACTACTTGACTTGACTTGGACTTAACCTAAACCTGTTTTCTTGTATTACTTGACTTAATTCCTTAGTTCCCTATGCGAGGATACGTTATTAGGCGTTGGTTATTGTGATCAAATCTTTACTCGTTAGTCCCTCACTAGGCTACGATAAAGGCCAATGATATGACTGTTAGTGCATCACCGGTCTGTGGTTACTATTACCCGATTTACATGTAGCCACGACTGATATCATTGTCTCATGGCATGCCACCCTCTTAGATGTCGTTCCCTTTGTAGTGTTTTTTAGATGTCATCCTTCTGTTGTGTTTATTTATTTTCCTTTTAGTTGCATGCTTATTTACTGTTACATTCGGCATGTACATTATGTATCTCGCTATGTCTCCTGAGGACCTGGTGATCTCTCCAGGTTACTATTGAGTTCATTTTATAGACTAGATGGTGATTGACGATTGCATCTTCAGGATTTTCGGTATATATATAGGTCGATATCGTTATTATGATCCTCCGGCAGTATATTTATTTTTCATTACTTTATTCTGCTGATATAGCCTAGTTTTGCAAACTTTATTATTCTCTATGAGCTTGTTCAGACAATTGTAATATAGTCTGATCAACTTTATTATACATTGTCTATTCTTGTTTATTTGTAGGATTCGGTGTGTTAATGCCTAATCAACTTTAGTGCACTTGGTATTACGATGGATTTATTTCCAGTAGATTGAGATATAGAATTATCATAGTGATTTATAGATATAATTACTTGATGTAGACAGCTTATACGTATTCGAGCTGAACTGAAGTCCACTTGATACGTAGCTGGCATGTTTACGTATCCTAGTCCTACGTATTTTGGGACTGGTTTGTGACATATTTTTGTGGTGGCCCATACAGGTCGGTGCATATCGTCTTGGTTACGTTACTGTACCGACCGAGCCTGCATTAGAATGAAACCTGATAGGTTCTCAATTCACAAGTGTCTTGACAATTCTTTTAGAATTTTTCTATCGCTCTTGAACTTCGTAATTTGCATTCAACTATTTTTCTTTGCTTCTCATATCATTGCTTATCTTTCCTTCCTATTTTGGAGTGACGAATGTTCGTGCTTTATGAAATTTATCAGTATCCCTTAGATAAATTATGTAAATTAGTTTGATTATTAAATCTTTAATTGCCTTGATAGATGTGAGGGGTATTGAAAATGCCATAGGTATATAGTGGTATTGAATTTTAGCAACTAGTAGGCAAAGGTTATGAAATTTTATGGCAACATTATATTTTGATGGAGTAGTATGACCAAAGGTGAGTATAAGTCCTCAAGGCACAATGTGATTCATTTGTGGTAAATCAATACTGAAATGATTGATGAAATTATTAGAAATTTGCAAGCTTGAATAAAGAAAATTGGATTCAATTTAAACTTTGAGAAGGTTTTTATAAAATATAATCTTGTGTTATGAAAAATTGATGGATTCTAAGGTAGGTAGAAGTTGTGTTATCAAAGTCAAATTAGAAAGTGAAATTGTATATATTGAAGGTGAAACACTTAGTAGCGGTTAAGAAGGCAATCAAATAAACTAAGTTTGGAAGATTTTAGTGCTCTTGAATTCAACAATTTTCAGAAGAACATTTATGGTTATTGAGTTTAAAGCTAAAAAAAAGAAGAAAATTGGATAGAGATTTGACCTTAGGAGAAAAGTGTCTTGAAGATTGAATTTAAAATTTTGAATATATATAGATTTGATGTAAGAAATTTACAATTAGAGGATTTGTTAAATTTTGGATTTTATGGACGAATCATCAATTTAAGTTTTGACTATAGAAATTGAATTTAAATTCCGAAGGCTAGGGAATTCTAAAAATTTAAACTTTTTAATATGTTTCTTTGAATAAATTTTTGGTTATTTAAAATTTTGAAGAGAATCTGATAAGAATGGATTTGCACTTTCAAGGACTATTGATGAATTTTAATTTCGATGACGAAATTATTTTAAAGTGAGCAGAATGTAAACTCCCCAGTTTTGCCATATATTTTTTAAAATAAATTATTTTTTTATTACTTTGTTAATTTGTTAAGTATTATTGAAACCAGTTTTGCCATATATTTTTTTAAATAAATTATTTTTTATTACTTTGTTAATTTGTTAAGTATTATTGAATTGTTGATATGGAGAATTGTACATGTATATAGTGTAAATAATATCTCGTATGATTTATTTTAGTTCTTTATTAATATTTTTAAATATCATTATCGATATATTTGATAATATAAAACTTATATGCCTATATAGTATAGTAAATATATCATGTATGCAGTATAGTTTATATATACTATAGTTATTTAATATGATTGTGTAGTATAATTAGGTGAATCATTAAACAAATATGCAACAAGATGTAGATGGTTGATATATTCTATTTAGATTTGGATTTTATTTAAATTTAGATTGTATTGTATTTAAATTTAGACTTAGATTTAGATTGTATTTAAATTTAGATTGTATTGTATTTAAAAGAAATATTTGGATTGTATTTAAATTTAGATTTATGTTGTATTTAAATTTAAAATTAGATATGGATTATTCGAATAATATACATGTATGGATTATATGCACTTATCTATGGTAATTCTAAAAAAAGATTATAGATGATTTAGATAAATCTAAGCTATGCTTTAAAATCATAATCTTAAGTCTACTAGGAAAGCAACTTCATCCATACATATACTAACAGATCAAATCCTACTTATTTAATTATATAAATTTGAAATAAATACATATATAATCCCAACTTTTTTTTTCTTATCAGCCAAAATTCGTCTCTACTTTTCATCCAAAAACAGGCGCAAAATTTACCACAAAATTAGTCCCGTATTTCAGCAGCTACATCGACTTAGAAATATCATATCTCCTAGTTTTGGACTCCGATTCAACTCTTTTTTTTAAGAACCATATCGAGGTAAGATTTCATAATATATATTCTAATAGATTTCGTATTTTGCACAACTGATACTAAAATAATTTTACAAAAATATATATTTCGAATTATTGTATAAACCTACTTTAGGAGGAAAACACCTTCCAATGGTGATTTCTATATAATTTCTATCATACATGGCGGTGATGTAGGATAGAGAGTTTATATCAGGGTATAGAAACTCTCCATCACTAATACTAATTAATGTTGGATCCCACATCATTAAATTGATCCTTTTATTTGTTGCCACATAGGATGGAAATGGAGAACCATTGAAGAGTATTTATTTATATGTGCAATTTCTATATAAAAACTCAACCAACTAGGATATAAATTTCCATAAAGTACAATGACATGTAGGATAGAAACCCAATTTTAGAAATTCCCATTGGAGATGTCTTATATCTTGCATTTATTCGCAATTTTTTTTGGAAAATTCACAAATATTGTGTCTAGCCATGTCCACATGTTACTCTCTAGAGGTTACTTGGTTCAATATGAATCTAGAGTAATATTATGTGAAAATGCCAAACTCAGATAGAGAGCCGTGAGAGTCCTTACTGGGTGGATCGAGTCATAGGGACATATTATTCCTTATATTTTAAAAAATGCTAGAAGTTAAAAACAATGGGCTCAAAAGACGTACAATGCAGCATGCACAAAGTCCCAAACATTACGCCAGATCCGGACATCGCAAAAAATTAAAAATTATGTAGATCGCTTTTACAGTTGTGGATGAAAGCATCTTGTATAAAAGTGTTCATGATTTAGGGCTAAAAGTTGGCCTTTAGACGCTTCTGAAGGCACCAGAACAAAAGATTTGACACGGTTATAGGTGCATATCAGATATATTGAATGCCATGTGTCACAGAATAGGAACTTAAATGAGGCAAATTGCTTAAGATAATAGAAATAAACATCCATATCAAGATCAACAAATAGAACTCAGAAAGTTATAAAATTATTTGTACATACAGATGTTTTGACAAGTCACAAAGACGCAAGACACCACACAGAATCCTTAATCTCACAATCACACATTGGGGCCTCCAAAACCCAAAATGACAAGCTTGAACAAGAAAGGAAAGAAAATGCAGAGAAGGCCTTCTCAAACCGCATCAACGACAACAAAACTTTTCTCTATCACCCCTCAGTAGCTCTTGGATTCTTCTGTACATTCTCTTATTATGATTTATATATAACCCATCATCTCATACGGCCATGCAAAATCTCAAAAGCTCTCCCTGCGCCTTTCGCCTTGTCGACCTCAGTTGAAGTTATATATATAGTTTCCAAGGAAAATTTGGAAGCACCCCTGGAGGAGGATCCATTAGCGGACACTCCACATAGTCATATATATATCTACTACACAGACTACTGACAACCAAAATGGTAAAAGAAAATGAGACGGGATCATGTAACAGGTTTGATCCCTTTCAATGTTGCTGCCCCACCTGGTAAGTGGGGCTTATGATCACTCCGAATCCTTGGCGGAGCCTGCAGAGTCCATTCCATTACAGGAATCAGCTCCACTGGGGGAGGTTGATGGGCTCCCCTGGTGGTTCTCTTCATTACAAGTCCTGGTTCTTCCTGGCCTGGAGCGGATATTGACCCCCATTGGGAAAGGTTCCTGCAAAGAGAGAAAATGGAACATCAATCCTGGAGAATTTGGACCAACAATACTGTGACACTAAAGTTTGCAATCGGCTTGCACTTGTTCTACACAACCAGATTTAGTATTACACCAATATTAAGTTGCTTCATCATCATCTACCACGTTACCAAGCCCATGTATTTCCTTTTTTGGTAGATAATGAATGAAGAATTGTAGAGAATAATTGTTGTATATTTTATTGATTGGGTACTCCACTACTTATAGGGAGTCTAGCTCCTCTTCATACTATTTTTTTTTTCAATGTGGGACTAAGTCCCTTATGAGTTCTCAACACTCTCCCTCAAGATGGGCGATAGATATTAATCATTCCCATCTTGTTACATAACTTCGACAGACTTAATGAACTAAGACCCTTAGTCAGACAGTCTGCCACTTGTTCTTCTGAGCAAACATGATCAATCTTCAGTATCCCTTGTTCCAGCTTCTCTTTGATGAAGAATCGATCGATCTCGATGTGCTTCGTTCTGTCGTGCTGAACTGTAGTGTTAGCTATACTTATTGCAGCTTGACTATCGCTCAGAAGACGTAACGGTGCTCCCCTGTCCAGCTTCAACTCTGTCAGCAATGCTTTCACCCACAGCAACTCCGACACTCTGATGTGAATCGACCAGATCGATTCACAAATAATTTATAGAAAAATAGAAATAGAAGGAAAATAACGATCTTTATTAGAGAAAAGAACAAACTCCCAACTTTGATGGACGGACAAAGTCTAAACCCTTCTGAATGACGCTTGAGAGTTTCTTCTCAACACAAGCATGAAAACTAATGACGGCTAGCCCTAGCTATAAATAGAAAGGAGAAACAAAACCCTAAGAGGGTTATTGTGGTGAAAGACCACAATACCCCTTTATGCCTAAATAACTGAAAGGCCTAAAAAGTGGGCCCGCATCAATACCGCCCCCTAAAAGAGCCACTTTGTCCTCAAGGTGGAAATCTGGGAACTGCGTATGTTGCTATAGCGGCCTCTTCCTCCGTCGGATCCTCCGCCTCCTCTTCCTCCGTGGTGGTCGTCGTGGGGGTAGATCCCCTCTCTGGAAGTTGGCGGGATCCGTCGTTTCTCCAAAGAAATTGCTGCCTCCGGCGTGCCTCGCTCCTCCTGGCGGTTCCGCTCCTCCCGTCCAAGCCGGAACTCCCGCCAAGCCCCTTCCCGGACCCGCGAACCGATCTCCGTAGTTCGCTGTCATCGTCCGACCCCCGTAGGGGGGCCCAAGCCCTAGGGCTTCTCCCGAATGTGGAGCCGATCCGCCGGGACCGTACGGGTCGCCGGCGTCCGGCCACGGCCGCTCGCCGGCGGCTCCTCTGGTACCGACCGGCCAGGGGTGGCGGTCGACGGCCGGCCAGCGACCGCCCCCAACGGCAGCGGCCCCGCCCGGGCTCGCGCGGTCGGCGGCGAAGCCCCCGCGACCTTCGGCCGCCGTCCGGTGCTGCTCGCCGGCCGCCAGGGCCCCGCCCGGCGGCGCGGTGGTGACGGCGGGTGCGGGCCATCGCCCGTCGGCCGGTCCTCCGTGATCTTCGGTCGTTTCCCCCTCCGTTTGAACAAACCCTAGTTGGTCGCCTAGGGTTTGGGTTGTCGCCGCCTCCGCTTCGCCGCCATTGATCTTGTTCGAGATATTTTGCAAAAGCATCATGATCGTCGACGTCTCCTTCCGCATATCACGCATCTCCGTGCGGATCTCTAGGTTCGTGGACGCTTGATCCTTCGCGAGGACCTCCATGGATTTCTTCAAGCTCTCGATCTCGGCGGTGAAGTCCTCCCGAAGACCTCGGATCTTCTCGTCGATCGTGTTTCTCGTCCCATCGGCCATGGCTCGTAAAAAGCTCTGATACCAATTGATGTGAATCGACTCAATCGATTCACAAAAGAAAGCAAATAAAACAAAGAACAAGAGGAATACAAACAGAATGATCTTTAATATAGGAAAAGAACAAAACTCCCAACTTTGATTGAACGGAACAAAGTAATAAAATCCTTCTTGATGACACTTGAGAGAGTTTTCTCAATCCAAGCATAAACATAATGACGGCTAGCCCTGACTATAAATAGAAAAGAAAAACAAACCCTAGGAGGGTTATTGTGGTGAAAGACCACAATACCCCTTTATGCCTAAATAACTGAAAGGCCTAAAAAGTGGGCCCGCATCAATTGATGCGGGCCCACTTTTTAGGCCTTTCAGTTATTTAGGCATAAAGGGGTATTGTGGTCTTTCACCACAATAACCCTCTTAGGGTTTTGTTTCTCCTTTCTATTTATAGCTAGGGCTAGCCGTCATTAGTTTTCATGCTTGTGTTGAGAAGAAACTCTCAAGCGTCATTCAGAAGGGTTTAGACTTTGTCCGTCCATCAAAGTTGGGAGTTTGTTCTTTTCTCTAATAAAGATCGTTATTTTCCTTCTATTTCTATTTTTCTATAAATTATTTGTGAATCGATCTGGTCGATTCACATCAATTGGTATCAGAGCTCTCTACGAATCCATGGCGCACGAGACGAGGAACACCGGAGGCAGCAATTTCTTTGGAGAAACGACGGATCCCGCCAACTTCCAGAGAGGGGATCTACCCCCACGACGACCACCACGGGCGAGGATCCGACGGAGGAAGAGGCCGCTATAGCAACAGACGCAGTTCTCAGATTTCCACCTTGAGGACAAGGTGGCTCTTTTAGGGGGCGGTATTGATGCGGGCCCACTTTTTAGGCCTTTCAGTTATTTAGGCATAAAGGGGTATTGTGGTCTTTCACCACAATAATCCTCCTAGGGTTTGCTTTTCTTTTCTATTTATAGTCAGGGTTAGCCGTCATTATGTTTATGCTTGGATTGAGAAAACTCTCTCAAGTGTCATCAAGAAGGATTTTATTACTTTGTTCCGTTCAATCAAAGTTGGGAGTTTTGTTCTTTTCCTATATTAAAGATCATTCTGTTTCTATTCCTCTTGTTCTTTGTTTTATTTGCTTTCTTTTGTGAATCGATTGAGTCGATTCACAACACACTCCTAAAGTCATTGTTCTGTATTCTGCTTCAGCTGTAGACCGTGCTACCACTGACTGTTTCTTGCTTCTCCATGAGACCAAGTTTCCTCCTACAAAGACACAATATCCAGTAGTAGACCTTCTATCGTCTATGCAGCTCGCCCAGTCTGCATCGCAGTATCCCTCAACTTCTATACATCCATTCTTCTTGAACCATAGTCCTTTCCCCGGTGTCCCTTTCAGATATCTCAAGATCTGAAACACTGCATCCATATGACCCGTTCTTGGATCATGCATGTAGCGACTTACTACACTCACCGCAAATGAGATATCAGGGCGAGTGTGCCCCAGATAAATCAATCTCCCTACAAGTCGTTGATATCTTTCACGATCAACTGGCTCTCCTGCTTCTGCTCCCAACTTGCACTTCTGGTCAATTGGAGTGACTGCTGCTTTGCATCCCTGCATCCCTGTCTCCTTCAGCAGATCTAGTGCGTATTTTCTCTGTGAGAGAACAATTCCTTGTTCGCCTTCACACACCTCGATACCTAGAAAGTACCTCATCGCTCCTAAATCCTTCACCTCAAACTCCTTCGCGAGTTTTGACTTCAGCTTAGCGATCTCGACTTCATCATTACCTGTGATTACTATATCATCCACGTATACAGCAAGTATAGTGATGTGGCCTCTTGCATGTTGAAGAAAGACCGTATGATCTGCATTTGCTTGATGATATCCCATGCCTGTAACAACCTTTCTGAATCTGTCAAACCAGGCTCTAGGAGATTGCTTGAGTCCATATAGCGAATTCTTTAGTTTGCACACTTTTCCATGCGATGTCCCTTCGTCTGATTCTGTAGCGTAGCACCCTGGCGGGAGTTCCATGTACACTTCTTGTAGGTCCCCATGGAGAAATACATTCTTCACATCTAACTGGTATAGCTTCCACCCATAGTTTGCTGCAATGGAGACCAAAGTTCTTACGGTGCTCATTTTCGCTACTGGAGCGAACGTCTCATCATAGTCGATGCCATATGATTGTGTGTATCCTTTTGCAACCAACCTTGCCTTGTATCGTTCCACTTTTCCTTCTGACGTCTCCTTTACTGTGTACACCCATTTGCATCACACAGTTTTCTTCCCTTTGGGTAATAGAACCAGCTCCCACGTCTTATTTTTCTCCAGTGCTCCAAGTTCTTCCATCATTACAGCTTTCCACCTTGGATCTTTCTTTGCTTCCTGCCAATACTTGGGCAACGAAGTAGAGTCTAACGATGCAATGAAGGCTCGATAATTCGAAGAAATGTTAGAATAAGACAGGTAGTTGGCAATATCATGTTCATAATTATCAAAACGACTAGGAGCCTTACCCGCATTGATGCGAGAAGATCTCCTTAAGGAAGCAATAGGTGGTGGAGAGATCATACCATCAGAGTCAGAGATCCGCATCAGAATCAGATTGATTCAGTGCGGGGGCAACATCTTCAAGAGTTGGAGCAGGAGTAGACGAGGGACTTGGTACAGTAGACACAGGGCACGGTACAGGCACAGTACTGGACTCCTGTTGTCTCCTTCTGTAGACTTGGAGCTCCTTTTCCATTGTCTGCTGCTCCCCATGTTTAACATATGTATCTTCTTTATCTTCTGTATTGGAGTCACTGCTTTCTCCCCCTTTCGTCCAGTTTTCCATGACCGGGCATGGGACCGATCCGACCACCACAGATGGGCTTATTTTCTCCCCCTTACATCTAACACCCTCTGTGTTAGGTGTGTCACTAAACGCTGAACCGTCATCCGAACCATAATATGGTTCCAGTTCTCTGAATGTAACGTCCATACTTACAAACATCTTCTGCTCAACTGGGCTCCAACATGTGTATCCCTTCTGAGTTGTCGTGTACCCGACAAAGACACATTTAACCGCTCTAGGATCCAGTTTGTTAACTCCTGGCCTATTATCTTGGACAAAACATATACACCCAAATACTTTCGGTGGAACAGTGTACATGGTTGCACCAGTAAGCATCTCCAACGGTGTCTTCCAGTCCAATACCTGAGATGGCAATCTGTTGATGAGATATGAGGCCGTTAACACCGTCTGCCCCCATAAGTGTTTCGGGACATTCATAGCCAGCATCATCGTCCGTGCGACCTCCAGCAGGTGTCTGTTCTTCCGTTCGGCCACACCATTTTATGCCGGTGTATAGGCACATGAAGTTTGGTGTAGTATTCCATGAGTGGATAAATACTCAGCAACCTTCTTATTTGTATACTCCGTTCCATTGTCAGACCGTAAGCACTTAATTTTAGTGCCATATTGTGTTTCTACCCGGCGGTGAATGTCTCAAAACGCCTCAAAGACGTCACTTTTATTCTTCATAAGGTAGACCCATGTCACGCGAGTATAACAATCAATAAAAGTGACGAACCATCGAAAACCGTTAATACCGGTTGTAGGACAAGGGCCACATACGTCCGAATGTATCATATCAAATGCAGCTGAACTTGAACTCACATACGTGCTTCTGGTATGTTTACCCAACTCACATGCATTACAAAATAACTTCTCATTATTAGCCCTTTGGTATAAGGACGGATACATTCGACTAATAATTTTAAAAGAAGAATGACCGACACGCTGGTGGTGGAGTAGCAATTCATCTTCTACACTGCGTCGTGAATCTTCCGGTGGTGTGTCTGCTACCAGAGATGCCAATGCTTTGTCCAGTCCAGTCCTGTCCAAGTACCACAGCCCCTTATGCCATGTGCCAGTCCCTAGTCGTCGTCCTGTCCCCTTCTCCTGAAAAGTCACCGTAGGAATGTCAAAGGAAACAGTACAGTTAAGATCAAGAATAATGGCACTAATAGAAAGAAGATTGACAGGAAAAGACGGAACATGTAAGACATTGGTGAGAGTGAGAGAAGGGGTGCATGCGACAGTGCCTTTACCCATGACAGGGCTGGAGTTACCATCGGTAGTCTGAATGCTCTCCGACGTCGGTAGGTGAGTATAGTCCTGAAACTCACCGCGGGACCCCGTGACATGACGAGATGCCCCAGAGTCCATAATCCAATCTGGTTGGTGGACAGCAGCTGCAAGAGCACGCGCAGGAATACCTGTGCTGGATTGGGCAAAGCAAGTAATGTGATCCCCCGAGGTAGATGACGTCCCATGACTGCCATCCGAACCCAACTTCGTGTTGCGTAACCTCGCGAGGAACTTCTCAAGAGGGGTTAACTCAGCCAGGTGATTTTCTCCCCCTTCCTCCGCCAGATTAGCTTTGTGTCCTCCAGAATAATTTCTCCTTCTACCAGCATAACCGCCTCTACCACCTCGACGTCCTCCGCGGCCCCGTCCACGATCACTCGACTGACTTTGCAGGGATTTTGGATATAATATGATGTAATGCCCTGAGTCACCACAGTTGTGGCAAACACCGGCCAGAGGGAGGCTGATTGAAGGCGGCAAGGGCGTACTTGTCAACAGCGGCTTGCTCCCCCTGGAAATAGCCCTTGTTGGGCATCAACTTCAATCGAGCCTCTTCTTGTGCCATGGCAGCTATGGCTTCTTCTAAGGTGGGAAGCATGGGCTGTGCTAGGAGTACATTCCTTCTATGCTCAAACACAGGATTAAGACCCTTCAAGAACTTCATCATCCGTTGTCGCGAAATATAATCCAAGAACTTATGGAAATGTTTTGCAAATGCTGGTTCGACATGTGCATCTTCCATCCCAAGAGGATCATAGTGATCCAGATCAGACCAGTACTTCTTTAACAGTGTTGCATACTCAGAGATGGTACGGTCGTCCTGGGCCACCCTATCAAGTTCATCCTGCAGTTGAAAGACCCGCATAGGATTGCCTGAGCCTGAGTACATATCCTTCAAAGTCCGTCATATATCTGCAGCAGCCTCCATCGCCTCTACATTGCCCGACACCTGGTCGGTCAAGGAGGCTGTCAACCATCCAGCCACAACATTGTTGACAATTTTCCAAATAGCAAACTCCTTTGAGGGATCATCTGGCGCCTTGGTTTGGCCATTGACGTAGCCAACCAAGCCTCGTCCCTTCAGCGTCCGCATTGCCTGCCGTGACCATTTCAAGTAGTTGGACGTTCCTTCCAATTTCGTCTCCAGCTTGTCCAGCTTCCCCATTTTGTAGAGTGACGAATCCACATCAGTATGGATCACACGTGGGGTTGCCTCGGTTAATCTTTGATAAAATATCATCAACCAAGGCCTTCATCTCTTCTGCTGTCAGTTTACCACTGATCGAATCCATGGCGTCTTCAACTGTGATTCGTCGTCATCATCGTCTTCGTCGACTTCGTCTTTATGTAAAGTCTTCAACAGAGACCTTACGAATGCGCTGTTAACGTGGCCAACACCGGCGCGCGCATGTAGATCCTAATTTTGCAGATCGAGAATCGAAAAAACAAATAAAGCATTTTGTAATTCCGGAGGACATACTCTAGGAACAGATGGTGCAAATAAAGCATTTGACGTCCATCCGTCTTCGAATAACCGTCCACATAATCTCGCTCTCAAATTAGGGTTTTTTTTCGTTTTGAAAAAAAGGAAGGGGTCGGCAGCAGTTGGGGTTGAAAGGGGGGGGGGGCGTCGGGGGGGGGGGGGGGGGGGGGGGGGCAGCAGCAGGGGGGTTCGTCGACGGAGAGGGGGGGTAGGTTTGCCGGGTTGGGGAAGGGTGGGAAAAAAATTGTAGTTATGGCTCTAATACCATGTAGAGAATAATTGTTGTATATTTTATTGATTGGGTACTCCACTACTTATAGGGAGTCTGGCTCCTCTTCATACTACATTTTTCCAATGTGGGACCAAGTCCCTGATTAGTTCTCAACAAGAATCAGTAACAAGAATTGTACCTAAGCAAGAGAAGGTTTGGAGGATTTCTCAATGCTGCAATATTAACAAATTCTGAAACATCTCACTAATCTCTCATAAAAATAAAATAAGCAGTCACAGGAGTGCGTGTGACAGTTGCACCAAATTTCAGAGGAAGATGAAATTTCACAACTAGGAGTACAAGGCAATTTCGCAAAATGAGAAGACTTGAAATTCTAAAAAAAAAAAACAGGAGTAAAGTGTTAAGCGAGTATCTCCTTTGATGTTAGATGACCCTAACTACTAACAGGCAGGCAGATATGGTCATATGACAATTGAAGCTGGTAGGAAAGACTGGAAATCTATCATAAATAAAATTCAAGAGTGAACCTAAGTTACCGCTTGAACATGAGGCCCATAATCATCAATTAATCAAGTTGCAATTCGACGTCACTCCCATTTTCCACCGAGAGCTCCAATGAAGAAGGTTATAGGCCCATACAACAGTACTAAATAGCTAATACAACAGGGAAGGTGCATTAACCAATGAAAGGCATCTTTTACGGTGGCTACATTATGATAAACAAGATTTTGAACATAATAAACATAGCATAAGCAATATGATGTGCAGTTATGACTGGAATTGTACCTGATCACCAGCGTTTGGGCCATCTGAATGAAAAAGAATGGGACGACATCGCTTATCCTCATTCATCAAACTAGAGTTCTGGAAATGAGCAATAAGTGCTGATTTCCCTTGGATCCTAGCATAGGCAAGCGATGCTACTTTTTCACTATTGAATTTCTCCCATTTCTTACCATTCAATGCCTGAAAAAGATCAACTTAACATCTTTATCTCTAATCATAGTTATCATTTTTGTAAAGCCAAAGCTAATGGAGAAAAGACGGACAAGAAAACATCCTATATCATTGTGTTTATCATAGGAATAGATAAATCCAGCAAAATAGTCCAACAGTTCTAGTTTTCCTCACTAATTGTAATTGAGATGAGTGATCAGAACCTGAAAAAAAGGGATGATCTGTTGAGGATCGATCATGTTGATGAAAGCATAGCCCACGTTGCACTTGTTCTGAAAGAAGAAGCTTGAACTTAACATCCACACACAGAGATAGTAACCACAAAGGTTGTGGATCAGCTAATTTAGTTTACCTTGAAATCGATAGGCAAATAGATAAAATCATAAGTTCCTTTATGCTGTTCATCAATAGCAGCAAGGAGCATTTTAGAAGTGTATCTGTCATCAAGTACAATAAATTTAGAGTCAAGGAAATTAAAGTGTTTCACTAAATAACTAGAAAATATAATTAAGCTAGATCAGCAGGCTAATCAACATACTTGTTGGGGATGTTCTTAATCATCAGTGTAGTTCGCAAGTCTTCACCATGCAGAATTCGCTCAATATCGAGTTCATATTGCTTTTTATTTTCACCTTGGTTAGCATTGGAATCATTCCTCCGGCTCCTAACACGTTCACTAGAAACATCAAAAGAACCAGGCACAGGAATCATGTGGTTTCTCCCATGGAATATCTGGCACCTCTGCTGAGGTGAGGCAATACCCATATGTGGAGAAGAAATAGATTGGTCAATACAGCTTCCAGCGGAATGAGGGAACATATTATGATGAGCAAGCTCAAGTGGGTGCATTGCAGAGCTGCCAGGAAACCCCATGCTTCCAAGAGAACCAGGATGAAAATTTGGTGCATCAGTAGAATCTCCGATATAAGGCTGTCTTCGTTCCCAAATTGAGGGATTAATGACAGGTGCTGAACCCACGTGATGCGGGTGTAAGGGTACAACAGAATTCATCATGTGAGATGGTGCTCTTGGAAGTCCATGCATTTGTTGTGGATGAATATTGTTTACAAAAGATGGTGAACCAGGCCACATCATAGAACCACTTGGCCGGTGGGGATATGCATTACCATTATTCCACAAGTACTGATTTCCATGGACAGGGCAACTGCCATTTCCTGCAGACCCACATGTTGCCAAAACAATGAATTCTTTAATTTCAACAAGCAGAAGCCAGAAAACACATAGAAGTAATAGTTCGGAACAATGAAACATTTACTGCTATCGATGTCATGGAAAACACTAAAATGAAATTGAACATTTATGTGTCCTACCTCAGGATCAAGTTCTAGAGAATGCACAGTTTTTTTTATGGAAAAGTTGAATACATTCCTGGCAACATTCTCTCAAGTCTCAACAATAAGGATCTAGATATTTTAAGAGCATTTGCTTCATTTTATGTACTTGGATTGTTCAAGAATGGTGACTTGATTGTCTTGTTATTAGGAATGAATTATATACCAGAAATTACGAGATATACTTTGAACAGCTTACTTTAACACTAAAAATCCATCATGTTGGGTTCCCCAGTTTGATGACCAACCATGCAATGAGCACATACAAATTAGCTCAAAACTGTTGAGTTACACAGTAGCTTAATATGTAAAACAACAAAATGCAAAATCAGAACAATCAGTTAACTAGAGTTTCTTTTCTACCATAGAATGCTAGAGAATATATAATGGCAACAAAATGCACACGTGGTTTCCATTTGCTTACCTCCTTCATTATGCTCAAGGGAGTGGTTGATGACGCTACCCGAGCCTCCTCTCTGAACATATCTATTATCAAATCCTTCAGCATGTCTAGAGTTCATACTGATGGCCATGCCACTTGAGTTGTATGGAATGCCATTGCTCATCCCATCATGGTACTCTGGTAGAGAATGTGGATGCATAATTGGCATGCCCTGAAACCCAAACTTCAACTGTCCAAGAGAATGGCCCGATTCACCATGGCCACCCAGATTTCTGTGACTTCCAAGAGAAGAAACCCTGACGGGCGAGGACATGTTCTGAGTTACACTAGAAGAGATCCCATGATTTGTAGTTTCTCCAAATGGGCTGACTGGTGCTCGAACTGCAGAATGTAGGCTCTGGACAGTTCCATTATCAACACTAGTTGCTGCAATTGCCCCAAGTTGAAGTGATCCTGGAGAAAATGATGAATCAGTAAGAGTCAAAAGCATGATTACGAAGGAAGTACAGAAACCATCAACTGGAATAGCTTAAGTCATTAAACAGTTTATACCAAACATCATATCATAGCTTCCTGGTGGTGAGTCATTAGGAGGGCTCCCTCTGCCGCCATTGGAATCTTCCATATCCAACTCTGGAAATTGTTGCATCAAGCTACTGGTAGAAATTGTATCAGTGAGAAACTGAAATCACATACAAAACTCCATACAAGAAAAGCCCAATCATATAACAACAAAAATTAGAAAGCATCTTCCAGGAAGAATAAGGTCCATATGAATAGTACACACATGTAATACATGTTCAAATTAGTTACTACAATAACAAGGATAAGTAAAAGCATGTATTGCACCTACTAATCAGTCATGCTTTTACATATCCTAGAGGAAAGAAGATGTTATACCACATAAGGTAGGTATTTTATTAGTCAACAGCATCAACCATAAGAACAATTCTGTAAACAGTGGTCAAAAGTAGGTGGACATAAAGTAACGAAGTTTGAAATGTATTGCATGTCTGCTGCAGACTAGTTATATTTGTACCAAAAATAACAAAGTTTCAATAAAATATGCTCATCTTTCCACGATTAAATATGAATTAATGCAAGAAGCATGTGAAAAATGTGTATGGCCTTGTGCATACTATTAGAATTTGGCTCAAGTTTATATAAAAGGTTTGTGTGTATTTAAATCGTAAATAGGTAAGGATCAGTTTCTTCGTGGTTAAGAAATATTAGATTCTTGGATTTGTTTAAGGTTTGGTTTTAGGCTATAAACATAGGTCTCTTCTGAGAAAAAAATATTATGAGAGAGAAGTAGAGTTTTGGGGTTTTGAGTGTTGGGTGAGGATTATGGGAGATTGTAATCTTCTTTATGATAATTAATAATTTTTAGGATTTGGGTGTTAATTATTATTTTGATTTTGTTACTTCATTTTTCATTATTGCATCTTTTGTCATTACACACTGGTGTCAACGCAGGGTTCAAGATCCAATACGGTGATCATGTTAAAATGATGAGCGAAAGAGTTCCAAAGAAGATGGTGGAAAAGGTGACCATGATCGTCCTTAGACTCGGACAACACTTTTGTGCAATGGCCAATGTGGAGGATGAAAGAAGGGGGGGGGGGGGGGGGGGGGGGGGGGGGGAAGGGAGAAAATTCATGAGCGTAACCTAGCATGGTAGTCGGGCAGGCACCCCCCACCTAGCTTTTGAGAAACACTTGACCTTGTCACACTTAATCGTGTAGTCAAGAAAGAAAATTCACTTAATATGTTGTAAAAGTCGCTAGGCGGTAGTCGGACTGGCATCCGCCGCCTAGCGTCTAGCCCCGCCTAGGCACTGCCTAGTTTTATGGAGAAATAATCGGTCAAAAACAATTAATGAAAATTATCCATAAACCCAAAATAACTTGCATAGTCGGGCACATAGACATGCTAAGGGCATTAGGCGCCTAGGCACCGCCTAATCCCAATTTATAAAACAATGGACTCGACATCCCTTCGGATTTTCGATGAGTGCTTTATTTATTCATTGGTAGAGTGAGTGTTGCAAGCTTTGCTTTTGCTATTTTCAATCTATCAAAGTTGTAGGGGTACCTCGCATCTTTGGGTAAGGGATTGAGAGAGTTGTAACTAGATTATAGTGGATTTATGATTGGCATATCCCGGGTATTTTTACCGTAAGGGTTATTCCATGTTAATTATTTGTATGTCTTTCTCTTTGGGTTTTCCTTTATTCCGCATCGTTGGCTGTTGGTTGGTGGATTCAAACCCAAAATTTAAATAATAAATAGATTAGAATTAGTTACTTAGCAGTTAAGAAATATCAGATGATTATAATCTGTTTTAGGGTTTGATTTTTGGCTATGAATATAGGTGTATCTTTTGAGAAAAAAAAATATTAGGAAAGAGATGATGTAAGATTTTGGGGTTTCAAATGTTTAGTAAGGATTATAATATATTGTAATATTCTTTATGATAATTTATAATTTTTAGGGTTTCGATGTTAATTATTTTCTTGTTTTTGTTATTTTATTTTCCATTGCCACATCATTTGCCAATAGACAAACTTAGATCATTGAATCTTTCTAAAGGTGAGTCAAGCAAACACCCTTCATCCGCATCTTTCATTGATAACTCTAAATATACACAAGTAACACGACAACAATATCTGGAGTTTTCTGGTTTTTTGATACAGTTGACACAACTTTTCACTTTTAGACAGATGTATAAACTATAAAGTGATCATGATTTCAAGAGGTAAAATGAGTCAGGATAATAATAATAATAATAATAATAATAATAATAATATATATATATATATATATATATATATATATATATATATATATATTATAATAATAATAATAATAATAATAATAATAATAATGGCAGGTCTCTCGTGCGACTCGGGAGGAGGCGATCGGGCGAATCGGGAGGGGACGGCTAGGGTTCCTCCCCTGCGGCCACCGGACCCCCTTGGTGGCGGGGGGAGGAAGAACGGAAAGAAGGGGGGGGCCGGGCAGCCCCCCCAGATCGACGGCGAAGCCCCCAAAGGCGGGGAGGGGGGGGTGGGATCTCTGGTGGGGGGGTCGGGCGGACCCCCCCGGTTCTGGCGCAGGCGGCGGCATCTCCCGTGTTGCCGCTGCTGCAGATTCGTCGTCCCTTCCACTTCTTCTGATCGGGGACTTCAATGCCCTTCTACAACGTGGGAGAAGGTGGGCGGTCGTCCTGTTCCAGACTATCCTATATGATTTCCAGAGATGCCTCCTCCAGGCGGGGCTCCAGGAATTGTCACGCTCAGGCTTCATCTGGACTTGGCATAACAAAGCAATCCGGAACATGGTTGCATGTCAGCTTGATCGAGCTCTGGGTAATGGGGAATGGTTCCGACATTTCCACAATTCTTCGGCTGAGGGCCTGGCCGCTGGGACGAGCGATCATTCTCCCATCATGGTTGGCTTCACTTCTCGGTCTCCTGGGAAGTCCCGCCCTTTCAGATACAACTGTTGGTATCTCTCGGAGGGCTACCTGGAGGCTGTCTCAGAGGGGCTTACTAGCTGTCAGGAGGGGACGGCCCAGTTCCGCTTGGTACGTCGTCTCAAGGTCACGAAGAAGGCTCTTCGGAGTTGGGTGAAGGGGTTGCCCAAGTCTACCTTAGAAGATAAGGAGGTGGAGGTGCGGACCATCCAGCAGGACATGCAAGCTGACATGCTTAATAGGGACCTGGCGGCAAGAGAGAAGGAGCTGATCGAAGAAGTCAACATCATGAGGCTGCAGAAGGAGATTAGCACGGCTCAGCGTACCAAATGTTTCTGGCTCAAGGATGGTGACCGTTGCTCCAAGTTCTTCTATGATGCTATTCGGACAAGACAGCATAGGAATCACATCTTCCAACTTCTTGATGCGGATGGCATCCTGGTGGGGACGCCGGCTGAGATCCACGGCGAGGCTGTCAGGCACTATTCTAAATTATATTTCCAGACTGACTACCTGTCTGTGTTCTCAGAGGTTGTTACGAAGAGATTGGTGACTCCGTATGGAAATAGCATTCTTCTTGCCCCTGTTACTTTGGAGGAGGTGGAATCAATTGTCAAGTTGGCAGATCCCAACAAGGCTCCCGAACGGGATGGTTTTAGCAGTGGGTTCTACAAACGCCACTGGAACATTATGAAGCATCAGGTCTTGGAGGTGGTACATGAATTCTTCACCAAAGGGAAGCTTCTGGAAGAGCTACTGAAAGAGTTCCCTTTCTAAAAGAGCTACTGAAAGAGTTCCCTTTCTGAAAGAGCTACTGAAAGAGCTGAACCACACTTTCCTGACCTTGGTGCCAAAGAAGGAGGGAACGACGGCATTGACGGATTTCAGACCTATTGCGTGTTGTAATTATCTTTATAAGATAATTACGCACCTTATATGCCGACAGATGAAGGGGATCATGCAGGACTTGGTATCTCCGAATCAGGCTGCGTTCATCAAGGGGATGTCGATTGCTGAGCACAGCCTCCTGGCTCATGAGATGGTGAGGGACTTTAGCAAACCCGGAGGAGAGAAAGCTTGTGTGAAACTGGACCCAAGGAAGGCGTATGACATGGTCAATCGAGACTTCCTCTGTCATCTGATGACCGCCATGGGTTTCGCGGACCACTGGGTTGCATTGATCCGGAAGTGCATCACGTCCCCCACTTTCTCTGTCCTCATCCAGGGCATTCCTTATGGGTACTTTCAGAGCAATCGTGGACTTAGGCAAGGTGACCCCTGTCCCCTTACCTGTTCACGCTTGTTATGGAATACTTCACATGTCTGATGGATCTGGCAATGCACCGTGGAAGGCTGGTCCCATTGTTTCGGAGGGTGGATCCCCCAGTTACCCACCTTATATATGCAGATGATCTCTTGGTGTTCATCCAGCCATCCATCGACGGAGGATATACAGACACTTGCGGAGATTATGGGAGAGTTGAATTCCCTCTCGAGCCCTCAGATGAACATGGAAAAGAGCAAAGTGTACTTCAGCTCCCTATGTCCCCAGAAGGAGGAGCGGACTGATGTGCTGGGTATCGAGAGGAGTGATCTTCCGGTGCAATACTTAGGAGTGCCTCTCACGGTCAACTATGCGCGAGATCAGGACTGCCATAGTTTGGTAGAGTACGTCCAGAGGAGAGTGGAAGGTTGGCAAGCCGCCGGATTGTCATTTGGAGGACGCATCGAGCTGGTCAGATCGGTGATTTCGGCTGTGGCTCATTTCTGGCTGCAGTCCATCCTCCTCCATGTTGCCACTGTTAGGAAAGTGGAGCGGATCTGTGCAGATTTCATTTGGAGGGGGGTATGCATGCGATCTCCTGGGAGCAGCTCTGTCGACCCAGGAAGGAGGGAGGAGTGGGGCTCCGGCCGTTGCTGGAGATTAGGGAGGCCTCTGCGCTTAAACTGGCATGGAGATTCATCAATGGGAGGTCTCTCTGGGCGAACTGGATGCACAACGGATACGTAAAGCAGGACAACTTTTGGACGTGTGCTACGGACAACAATCACTCAGTCACTTTCAAGTCTGTCTTGAGGCAAAGGGGGGTGCTCAAATCTACTATCCGGAAGGTCATGAAGGACGGGTCTGGAACGGACCTCTGGCGGGATCCTTGGATAGATCGGCTTTCGCTATTGGACATCAGGGGAGCCCCGACACATCAGGAGGACAGGCGTTGTCTGACGTGTAGTCATATCATTCGCAACGAAGAGTGGAGGTCGGAGTCTTATCGGTTTAATGAGGAGCTGGATGGGATCATTAGTACTATTGCCATTGATCCGGCTTTGCCTACTTATCGGTGGATTTGGGAGCCGACCGGAGCAACTCCAGGAACTGGGGAGTTCCAATTCCGGAGCTGCTACAACCTCATCCTGCGCACCTTTCCTCAGAGTCCTGACTACGAGTTCGTATGGTGCAAGGGTCTGGCCAGGAAGATGCAGCTTTGTGTCTACAAGCTTCTACTGGGCCATCTTTTGACTAGGGATCGTCTAAGTTCGTTTGGAGTGCCGGTCCCATATCCCAAGTGTGTGCTTTGCAGTCTGGAGCATGAATCTATAAGGCACATTTTCTTCGAGTGCGCCCTGGCTTGACAGATCTGGTCAGAGCAGAGTAGAGCGTTGGGAGGGTGCGACTCCGGGAAGGGTATTGGGAACATCATCACGGTGCTCCGGGATAGCAGGGGTCGAGGACAGGACTGGTTCCGGACCGCCAGAGTTCGACTGGCTGCTTCAGTTTGGCATGTATGGCGGGAACGAAACCGTCAGATATTTGAGGGGCTGGTCACCCCTCCGATAGGCATTCTCCATAACATCGAGTTTGATGTTAATGCTATGGGGAATTGATGAATGAGTGTCCCACTTTGATTGTATGTTGTAAGATTATTGCATTGCTTTTGGAATAAAAATTTACCTTTTTTCCAATATATATATATATATATATATATATATATATATATATATTTGGAATAAGGGTGAATTTATTCCTCGCATATAGCGGAAAAGGTATTAAAGTACAACATCACAACTCGCCATGCCCCAAATAATAATATTATGGGGCCATTACAGATACATCGAATTCTATATTATGTAGAATTCCAATATGGGGGGTAGTCAAGCCCTCAAAGATACGTCTGTTCCGCTCCTTCCAGATGTGCCAAACAGACGCAGCAAGACGAACTCTGGCTCTTCTAGCCCACCCCGGATCCCGGCCTCTGTGATCTCGAATCCAGCTGAGAATGCTCCAGATGTCTCGATCCACCCCAACTCCTCTCAGCTGTGCACACTGCTCAGTCCAAATGTGCCAGGTCATCGGGCAAACAAAGAAGAGATGTCCCATATATTCATCGTCCTCATTACATAGCACACATTTGGCATCCGGGATCTGCATCCCAAACCGGATGAGTCCGTCTCTCGTCATCAGTCTACCCCGGAGAAGACGATATGCACATAGTTGCATTTTCCGTGCAACGCCCTTGCCCCAAATGAAGTCCACCTCCTCAGCCTGGTCGTGGTGGGTCCGAACCAAATCGTAGCAACTGCGAAAGCAGAATAGACCTGACCCGCCCCCCGTTCTCCCGAGAAGAATTCCATGCTCCCTTTGGGTCTCCAGACCCTCTCCGCATAACCCCGAATTTGGTCATAGAACGGCTTGTTCCCTAATACATATAACACCAGAGTGTTCTTCCAGAATTCGGAAACAACCGCTATTTCTTCAGCGGGAAAATACGCCCGAAGTCGTCCTCCAACCGACGTCGGTGGGACAAACTCCATCGACATCGGGCTTTTCTCAGTCACTGGCGTGCAGACCTCTTTCCATGACCGAGGCCTCTGCTCCGCAGCGTGTGTCCTGGCCGGAGGGTTAATAGGGCCCTGGCCTGTCTTGCCGGTATCAGTAGCAATACCCTTTGCCTTCTCGGCCGTCGTCGCCTTAGGCCTCCAACCCGAAGTAGATCGCACCGTGCCTCCCCCACGGCGCCGGGGATCCATAGCGCCAATCAAGGATCGATTCCCATGATTACCTGGCCCCGCCCTTCCCGGAGCTTGGGACTGTGCTCCTCTCCGTCCTCCAGTCCGTCGTCTCGTCACAGTCTGTCAGCCGGCATCCCCAGTGTTGTTCCCTCCAGACCGGAACTCAAAAACGGATGCCTTTCCTCCGGAAATGTCACCACCGCCTCCGCTCGACCCCTTCCCGCCTGGAGGGTTCCCGCCGCCGCCGCCCGACCCCCCCCCCCCCCCCCCCCCCCCCGCGTGGGGTGATGCCGCCGCCGTCTTGGGGTCGCTGGACCCGGCCCCGCTGCCAACCCGACCCCCCCCCCCCCCCCGCCTGGGGGGGTCACGCCGGTGCCTCCGACCCCCCCCCCCCCGCGTGGGGGGGTCCCGCTGCTGCCACCGCCTGGGCTGCCAAGCGGCCGTCCTCCCCCCCCCCCCCCCCCCCCCCCCCCTCTTCCTCCCAGCCGAAGAGGCCCCCTCCCCGCGAAGTCATATATATATTATTTGGTCATCTTTCAGAGACCTCTACATCACAAGTCAATAGGCTGTTCAAGATACTGTAACTCATTTAGTTCAGACAGTTAGGGTATAGAAGATGAGTGAATGGAAAAATCGACAATCATTTTTCTCCAAGGGATGTGAATGATGGAAGAAAGGAGGAGAAACATAAGCAAGGATGCCTTCTTTTATTGTTTTCTAGTGCGACTTGCATAAAAATATCCTGATTATAATTTCCAAGAGAAAGGGACATTTAAAGAAACTATTCACTTTAGCCTAATACTGACCTCACGTTTTCAATACATCAGCACGAAAACTTATAAAAGACTACAACCATAGTTATTTCTCAACCATTTATGTAAGACAATCAGGGACAAGATCGGCACTATTATTTTTTAAAAGATGCTGAGAGAAGGACATCATTTTTAAAGCCAACCTCTATTGAGCAAGGTTAACAATATCGGTATCGGAATCGATATTGGACCGTTCTTATGAGTATTAGTATCAGAGATTTCGGTAGTTTTCAGCAGTTTCGGGTAGGAGTTTTGGAGTCCTTGATTTTGGAAAGTCGTAAAATAATAATAAGTTATTTTTAAAATTAGAAGCATATTTCATACTTTTAGGTGTAATCTTATGTACTATTTGGTGTTTCCCATTTCTGATTAAAATAATATTCAACATCACTGAATTGGTCACCGGCAATAGATATTGCTGTTTATTTTACTTGTTTTTAGACATACCAATACAATAGATGATTTTGAACGGAATAAGGCGTATGAGAGTTCTGAAGTTATGGTGTAAAACTCTGACAAATGGTAATTCTTACATTTTGTTGACAAGAAAATTTATCAACACATTATAGCATGTTCATCTTCGAAATAATCTAATCATTGTGTCCAAAAAAATCGTTGTACTTTTATCTTTTTCTTTGTAGAATTGACCAGGAAAGAAATTCAGTTTCGGTATCGGCCAGTATTGATTACACAATCAGTTGATTCTGCGAACCTTACTATTGAGATAAATACTGCTGCAAGAGCATGTCTAAGAAAATGAAAAGGACGAGATTGCTTTGACAATACTCACCGTCTAGCACCTCCAGGGCGACTAGGCTCTAGCTTAATTTTCTTGCCTGCAATATCACTCCTGTTCAGTGCACGAAGAGCTGCTTCAGCAGCTCTAACATCATAGAACTCTATGAACTTTTAGGTGTAATCTTATGTACTATTTGGTGTTTCCCATTTCTGATTAAAATAATATTCAACATCACTGAATTGGTCACTGGCAATAGATATTGCTGTTTATTTTACTTGTTTTTAGACATACCAATACAATAGATGATTTTGAACGGAATAAGGCGTATGAGAGTTCTGAAGTTATGGTGTAAAACTCTGACAAATGGTAATTGTTACATTTTGTTGACAAGAAAATTTATCAACACATTATAGCATGTTCATCTTCGAAATAATCTAATCATTGTGTCCAAAAAAATCGTTGTACTTTTATCTTTTTCTTTGTAGAATTGACCAGGAAAGAAATTCAGTTTCGGTATCGGCCAGTATTGATTACACAATCAGTTGATTCTGCGAACCTTACTATTGAGATAAATACTGCTGCAAGAGCATGTCTAAGAAAATGAAAAGGACGAGATTGCTTTGACAATACTCACCGTCTAGCACCTCCAGGGCGACTAGGCTCTAGCTTAATTTTCTTGCCTGCAATATCACTCCTGTTCAGTGCACGAAGAGCTGCTTCAGCAGCTCTAACATCATAGAACTCTATGAACTTTTAGGTGTAATCTTATGTACTATTTGGTGTTTCCCATTTCTGATTAAAATAATATTCAACATCACTGAATTGGTCACTGGCAATAGATATTGCTGTTTATTTTACTTGTTTTTAGACATACCAATACAATAGATGATTTTGAACGGAATAAGGCGTATGAGAGTTCTGAAGTTATGGTGTAAAACTCTGACAAATGGTAATTGTTACATTTTGTTGACAAGAAAATTTATCAACACATTATAGCATGTTCATCTTCGAAATAATCTAATCATTGTGTCCAAAAAAATCGTTGTACTTTTATCTTTTTCTTTGTAGAATTGACCAGGAAAGAAATTCAGTTTCGGTATCGGCCAGTATTGATTACACAATCAGTTGATTCTGCGAACCTTACTATTGAGATAAATACTGCTGCAAGAGCATGTCTAAGAAAATGAAAAGGACGAGATTGCTTTGACAATACTCACCGTCTAGCACCTCCAGGGCGACTAGGCTCTAGCTTAATTTTCTTGCCTGCAATATCACTCCTGTTCAGTGCACGAAGAGCTGCTTCAGCAGCTCTAACATCATAGAACTCTATGAACTTGTGATGGCGCTTGTGTGGCGTTTCACGGATCTGTTAAGGATAATAAAAATTAGTGAATATCATTTCAACAATCAAGAAGTTCAATTGAAGTTCAAGAGCATAGTACCTCTTTAATTTCACCATAAATACCAAATTTCCGAAGAAGATCATCATTTGAAACAGAAGAATCAAGGTTGAACACTACAAGTGTGCCCTGGTTAATATCTTTCTCTGAAGGATTATCCTGAAAAAAGGATGACAATTAGGACACAATAGATGTAACATTAGGCATGCATGTCAAGTATATAGACTCCCAACAGCTTTATTTAATAAGCTCATTATGATTGGGATACACTTTAGTTCACTCATAAGTAGGTCATAAGCAATTATTGATTAAGTAAAAGAAAAAGAAAAAAAATGGACACGTCAAAATAAAAAATCAAAACTAGAGAAGCCAAAGAGAGGGTTGTGTGTGTACGAATGTGCGTCTAAAGAGAGACAGGTCCTCAAGACAGGGTAACCGGAACCCTTCCACACAACCTTGATGGAAACCAACTTCACTCGACTCAGTTCAACCTCATCTACATCGTTTCAAATGCTTATAACAAAAAGATCAAATCATTGTTATTCCTCTTCATGACATAGAGAAATATTCATTGTTAAGAACCATCATTCTCTGGCCACATCATGAATAAGAAAAATGTCATAATTGATTTGTTTTTATTTATAGGCCTCATACAAGATGTAGAATAAATCTGGATGAAAGAAATTGATTGCACCTTCAACGGTTCTCTTGAGTCTGTATGACAGCTGATTCTAAAGAACAAAACCGCGTCTAACTCATATGTCTACTAGTCTGTGTCCACATAAAAGATGTGGATTGTAATGCTTATTGATACTAGCCAAAGTAGGACGACAGAGGTAGTCTTATATGTTCCTACAAGAAGATCTTCTGTAACAATGTTGACTAAGCCTATATGTTTCTACAAGAACTACTCTAACAATGTGTCAGGTCCCAACTCATGGTCCAATATGTAGACCAAACAAAATCATGATAGAGAACCAAGGACGTAAATATGCTCGAACTATTACATAAACAGTGATGTGTTCAAGGTCTTACATTATAAGTTTATAACTGCTGGCCCAAGCGGCCAAGCCTGGCTCCCAGAGAAGATATGTATTATGTAGCCAACAGGCAGCACAAACTGTCCCATTACGAAATGCACCAAATTTTGGTATAAAAGCTTTGTTGTTGCTTCTCTAGGAAGCACGGACACTCCAAAAATCAGTGTTGTGTTGTGGTGCCGGACAGGTATCAAACACGGCACAGACACTCCAAAATATAAAGCATGCCAAAGTTACATGTCCGCATCCCTGTGTTTGAATCGTGTTCCTTTGTATTCTTGGCCATGCAACTAGTTGCTGTTGCTGTTTTTCACATGATTTAGTCATTCAATAATAATGTCTGTGGATTCATGTGTTCCCTTTGCCTCTCGTGTCACATAGCCAAGCAAAATGTTTTCTGCAAGAATATTACTCATCCTACTATGGGTACTCAACTATAAATAAGAACAAGACCTCTTCACATGCAGTAGTAGAAAAAGTCGCATCAAATAAAAAATCAGAAACAAGAGGAACTTTTAGCAAATTCAGTGGAAACAATTATCCAAAAACAAGATAACAAAGGACACCTTTGGAATAGAGAAATGTATGTCAAGCTTCCGACGCCTCAACGGCGTGTTTTGCAATGCTTTCATTGCATCTCGAGCTGCTCTTATATCATAGTAAGATATCATAACAAAACCACGATGTTTGCAGGCTGTATATAGTGTACGAATATCCCCATATTTCTGTACAAATACAGAACAAAGCAATCAAGATGTATGGAAATTAACAGAAAGCAAGCAGTAAACATAAGAAAAAGAATTAATACCTCGAAGAGCAGCTTTAATTCAGCATCCTCAACATTACTATTAATGTTTCTCACAAAAAGGGTTCTTGAAGGGTGTTCTCCATATGGATGCTCACCAGCAAATGGGCTACTACTCAGTCCCCCAGGCAGACCATTAAAAGTCCCAGCACCCATAAGCTCAGCAGTCTTACAGTGATCATCCACTTCAAGCTCCATGCCACCTAGACTACAGAATATATCATCATCCACATCATCTCTTTTATTGGGTTGAGCCATGTATCCAATATCATCAATAACACCAGACAATAGGTCGTCATCATCAGGAAGGAGGTTCCCAATAGTTTGGGCTTCAATTTCCTCCAGGGATTCTAGATGCTCGTCTTCTCCAAAATTCAGGTTACTTGTGCCAACAGACTGACCAAAAGGTACTACATTTGATGATATTTTCACTGCACCATTATTATAAAAAGGTAAACTAAAAAAAGTAGAAGAGAAGATAATATTTGTATGGTTCATATGGCACAACTCCATTTGATAATCACAAATGAAAAAGAAATAGCTATGGGAGGAAAAGATGCATACTTCTCCTGTTGAATAATTCAGACATCGAACTTGAGAATATGCTATTCTCGTAGAGGACTCCATTCAGATCAACGTTGCTTCCTTCTGAGAAAAGGGATGCAGACTGTGGATTCATATTTGATGGCAATCCAAATTCCTGGTCAGAAGCTCTCCAAGAATTCATCAATAAGCCGGTGGCCTTTCCATTCCTAAGAAAATGATTCTGAAGACCAAATTTAGTATTTTGGTCCTTCAAAACAAAATTACGCTGATGTTCTAAGCCTTCTACTGAACTTGTCCCCACAGGATGGAGCTTTTGTAGAGGAGATGAAGCAACTGACCGACTTCCTGACATTAATGGCATCTCCTCTGTTCCTGTTGAAGAAAAAATGATTACTTTAATTGAATCATTGTCCTGAAAATGAAGTTGATGACACCATTCAGAACCAAAGAACAAACTTGTTAAACAAACATATTGAGCAACTTTCCCCGCTAAGAAGAAGAAGAAGCAGTCAAGAACGTTCATTATGCTGGAAGACTAGTGTGGTTGATCTACATATTTCACCTTCATATGCATTGTTCTTTATTGACTTATCCTCCTCTACATTTGTTTCTTGTAATGTAATGTAATGTAAAGAATTATGATCTATTCTCTATATGGATTTTAAATTCTTTCACATTCAATGACATTTGGCAGGGATCTTCTTGATCCCATCCTCTCTCAGAAAGAAAAGAAAAAAACATATCCAACAACTTTCCACATGCATTTGCTACCCGTATATAATAGACCAAGTTCAGAGAAAAAAACACAAAAGTAAGGTCCATTGAATACCAAAGTTGGACTGTACCAGGAACCAGTCCATAAGGGCATACATCTGAAACTGCATATTTTAAGTAACAATGTACGTACTCAATTTGAAGTAAAAGATAACAGTTCCTGCCAAATAAGCCTTACTCTATTTGTGTGGACTATTTGCAAGGACATGATCAAATCAGCCAAATGCTTTGAAGACTAAATTACGGCAAATATATCAAGTTCATGACCTTCAACCATGAAGGAAAGTGTTCAAAAATATAAAGGGGTCTAAAGGTTCTCCACAATTGACACCCTCCAAGAGTACTCAATGTAAGTTGTTGAATAAGTTCAACACAAGATATTTCATTGTGCTCAAGTTGTTGAATAAGTTCAACACAAGAGAGCTAAAGTTGTTGAATAAGTTCAACAAAAATTTTGAGAGAGTTGTTGAATATCTTTGTGATAGAGATCGAGTTCTCGAGTGTAAGGAGAGAAGTGTTGAGAGCTATTGTAATTCCTTTTCTTCTTCATAGTGGAACTAAATCACCCTCATTTGTGAAAATAGGCATCTTGGCCGAACCACGTAAATCATTGTCTTTGTGGTTGTGAATTTTTTCTGAGTTTCTTGGATTTATTTCCGCTGTGCCACAAATTGGTATCAGAACTTTAGGAGTCTAGCAAAGTTTTCGACAAAGTTCTCAGAGAAAGTTAATTGGGTGGATTCTTGATATGGCTCCGTCAAGCAGGATCGGAAAGTATGAAATTGAGAAGTTCAATGGGAATAATGATTTTGGCTTTTGAAAAAGCCAGATGAATGACGTTCTCATATCTCAAAAGCTTCACAAAGCTTTACGGGAAAAGTCCAAGAAGCCCACTGACATGACCGATGGTGATTGGGATGACATGGATCTCGAAGCATGTGCCGCTATTCGCCTGTGTTTGGAAAGGGATGTCATGTACTCTGTGAAGGACGAAACCACCGCTGCTGGGTTCTGGTTGAAGTTGGAATCACTCTACATGACGAAGAATCTCACTAACCGACTTTATAGGTTAAAGTCGCTCCACAGACTAGTGATGGAGGAAGGTACGTCAATTCGGGATCATATTTCAAAATTCAGTCGAATTATTTCCGACTTAAAGGATGTTGACATACATGAAGAAGATAATCGTTTGGCGCTAATCCTATTATTTTCTTTGTCCGATTCTTATGAGAATCTTATTCAAACGTTATTGTACGGAAAGGACTCAATTTCCATATAAGAAGCTACGAGTGCCTTATTGTCTAATAAGGTGCGGAGGTTGGCATCTAATGGCAAAAACGATGGAGGCCAAGCCCAAGATTTGACGGTAAAAGGAAGGACAAACGATAAAACATCTTTTAGCAGAAGGTGAGGATCCAAATCCAAAACACCTATTGAGAAGGTGAAGTGCTTCAACTGCAATAAGAAAGGACATTATGCAAATAAGTGTCCTCATCCAAAGAAGAAGAACAAGAAAAAAGAGAATAAGACAAAGACAGGAGGAGATGAAACAAACTGTGCTTCAGAAGCTGACAGTGACGGAATCTATTTTTTGGTGGCACATGACAACATGAGTGACCGTTGGATTCTCGAATCGGGATGCTCGTACCATATGTGTCCAAAAAGGGAGTGGTTTTCTTCCTACAAGGCGACAGATGGTGGTTCTGTGTTGATGGACAACAACAATGCATGTCGAGCTGTTGGAATTAGGTCTATCAAGATAAAAATGTATGATGGAATTGTGCGAACTTTGACCGATGTCAGACATGTTTCCGACCTCAAGAAAAATCTCATTTCTCTTGGTACGCTTGACACGAATGGTAACAAGTTCGTCGTCGAGGGTGGAGTCTTGCGGGTTGTTCGTGGTTCTTTGGTGGTGATGAAAGGTCACCGACAGGGTAACCTTTATATCTTATTGGGAAGCACTGTGACTGTGACTTTAGCAGTCAGTACATCTGATTTGTCTGATAGCACGCGTCTTTGCCATATGCGGCTTGGACATATGAGCAAGATGCAAGAAAGACCTATCCTTACTGAGCAAGCAAGGATTACCGAAGAACTTGAAGAAACCAAGTATGGATTTCTATGAGCATTGCGTTTATAGCAAGCAGCACAGGGTGACCTTCAGTTCAAGCAAGAAGAATGAGTCCGATCAAGATGGTGGTGTATCTAGCAAATCTCAAAATGTTGAGATTGAGTTGTCTGAGAATGCATCAGATGAGGTGGAGATTTCTGAAGATGTTCATCAAGCCCCACAAGAGCAACAACTAGAAGAAGCACAGCACCAGCAGCAAGATTCCTTGGCCACCACTAGGCCAAGGAGATCGGTCAAACCAGTACACATGTATGAATTTGAGGAACCAGTAAAGCACTATGGACAGTTAAATGTGGTGGCATATGCACTATCAGTGGAGGATGAAGAGCCTATCACATTCAAACAGGCTGTCAAAGATACTAGCAGCAAGAACTGGATGATGGCTATGCAGGAAGAGATTGAGTCTCTCCATAAGAACTGTACATGGAATTTGGTTCCATTGTCTAAAGGCAAGCGAGTTATAGGATGCAAGAGAGTGTACAAGAAGAAGGAAGCTTCTCCAGAGCCAGGTGGAGAAGTTTTGCTTGAGAGCCATTAGAGACGGGATTGACGAGTGGTTGATTTGGTGAAGCTATGCAGTAGAGAAGTGTGTCGGCTAAGTTTTGTGGCAAAACCTTGCCGAGGAGGAGATATGAAGAAAAGTGTCCAAAAATAGGCCCATGACCTTTTTTGACCATATATATGGTAATCCTATATAATATTGGATTTGACCATATATACGGTAATCCTATAAGAATTGGATTTCTAATATATGTAAGTCTACATAGGATTGGATTTCCAATATATAATCCTACATAAGACTGAATTTTAAGCCTATATAGGATGGGATTTCTATGGTATATAAAGGGGTCTAAAGGTTCTCCACAATTGACACCCTCCAAGAGTACTCAATGTAAGTTGTTGAATAATATCAACACAAGATATCTCATTGTGCTCAAGTTGTTGAATAAGTTCAACACAAGAGAGCTAAAATTGTTGAATAAGTTCAACACAAAATTTTGAGAGAGTTTTTTTTTTTCTATCTTTGTGATAGAGATCGAGTTCTTGAGTGTAAGGAGAGAAGTGTTGAGAGCTATTGTAATTCATTTTCTTCTTCATAGTGGAACTAAATCACCCTCATTTGTAGAAGTAGGCATCTTGGCCGAACCGCGTAAATCATTGTCTTTGTGGTTGTGAATTTTCTCTGAGTTTCATGGATTTATTTCCGTTGTGCCACAACAAACCACATTTCCACTAAAGGGGCAAAGCTTTTAGGGTCACAACTAAATTGCTAATCAGCTAAAGAAATCTCTCATTCAGAAAAAGAGTCGTCTTGGTATTTTCCTTCTGTTTCAACTGATGACTCACCGAGTACATTAACTAGATTCATATCATCAATGACGGAGAATCCGTTGCATCTAGAAGCCTTGAGCCAAAATACTAAGAGTCGTAAATTCTAGGCCAAATGCAGAAAGCGGTCAGGTTCAGAATCAATCAGTAAGGTCAACAAAGATCATAATTCACATACCAAACAATAGGAAATCAAATGGAGAATCATCCAAAAAAATTTACTGAAACCTAGTCCCGAAATAGCAAGCGAAAGATTCATTGCCTTCAGATTCAGAAAAGAGCATACTTCATCCAGTTGCCTAGCCTTTAATTGTTTCCTCAATCGTCCACCACTGCCTCTTTGACAGGTGTGCCAAATGCAACACAAGTCATGCAAGGATTTGTCATGGACCACCTGTCATACAAAGTGGGGTGGGAGGTTGAGGAAACACGGAGGTTAAGGAAACACGATTAAGGGCCGGTGGTTCCACTAAAATGGCGAAGTGCAATTTAATAAAACAATATGTTATATAGATAAATTACAAGGAAGCAAATTGCATTCATAGCTATCGAAAGATGGTCACTTCAGAGGGAAGCAGTGAAATTAATGTCTGCTGAAGATTGAGCTGCAATGGGACAGAAACCAACAACTTCAAACTAATCTGAGCTTTATGAGTGTATGACTACAATTAAAGCTGATAAAAACCAAAGACTCGATGAAAGCTCACCACGAGGATTGGGCACAGACTCTATCTTCCAAAATCCCATTTGTTTCTGCAACAAATAAACACAGAAAGGTGCATTTTTTAGAGCAACGAATGCGCAGATTTCTAGACAAACTCAAGGATCTAGCTATAACTCAAGGGGCATTTAGTAAAATCAGCACCTCGGCCGGAAAATTGAGCTCCTCGGAGAAGAAGGAAGCCGATAGTCGCCGGTGATCCATGACCTCAGATGGCATCTTTGAAATTCCCCCCAAAAAACCAAAAGATTCAAAATTTAGGACTCTTATGTCTTCCGCAAATGCTCAGTAGTCCCTACATGATCAGTAAAATCAGATCGTACCATTACTTTCCAAAAAAACACCCCTTTTAACTAAAATTGCACTAATATTCAAAGTAACATTTGAAAAACTTAATAATTAGAACAGTACGAGTAGATCATAATTCTGGAAAAAGTACTAACTTTGACAACTGATCTCCTGCATAAATTTCCCCAAAAAAACAAATTTTGAGAACTGAACCTCATTCAGACCCCATAAAGGTCAGATTATTACACAAACAATCAGAACAAAATGCTCGAATCCAGTTCAACACCTCAAGTAAACAAAAAAGAACACACACAAAAATCAGATTTTTAGAACCGAGCTGCATTTAGACCCCCATAAAAATCAAATCTTTACACAAAAAAATCAGAAGAACTTCCCAAATTCAGTACAAAACCTCTACGAAACTCCAAAAAGAGGAGGGAAAAAAACACCTACAGACAACTTATCACCAAATCAAGCTCCGATCGCAAGAACCCAACAAATTCCCGTGAATTCTCACTGGATCCTCCTCAACTCCTCCAAATTCTCTCCAAAAGAAGCTATAAATAGAACAAAATCAAGAGAGAGAAGGAGTTTGGATTAAGAAGAAGCGATCGAGGAGAGAGAAATGGAATAGATTACGCCATAAGGAAAGGAATAATAGAGAGAGAGAGAGAGAGAGAGAAAGTGAAGAAGAAGAAGAAAGAAAGAGAGAGAGAGACCTCCTCGGAATTCGTGCCGTGCGCTATCGTCCGATATTTGCATTGCAAGCAACCCCCTCAACAATTCCGACTTTGCATTCCCTGCCCCCCTCCGCTGTCCTTATCGGGTTCCGGGTCGGGATCCGCCTCCGATAAGTTCGTCGCCGGTGAATCGAGAGAGAAAGAGAGATAGAGGAAGGAAGAACAATTAGAGAGAGAGAGAGAGAGAGAAGAGAGAATAGAGTGCTTATTTATATTAGTCTAATAAATATTAGGCGGGGAAGAAGAATATTTTACTGGGCGGTGACCGGTGTGCGGAGCACTGGACCGCACAACTCCGTTACGCGTGCCGTTATTCCAGTAACGGCGTCGTCACGAAGTCCACGACGACGATCTAGGTATTTCCACTCCTGGCTCCATGTATTAGTGGGTGTGTTGTGGTTGGAGGAGTTTGGATGTTCTGTGTTTGGGTGTACGTAGCGGATCTGGATGCTGAGGGGATGTGATATAATCGTACGGTCAGGAGGAAAGAAGGAAAGCATTGGCTGATTATTTTAGTAAATATACGGTTGTTGGAGTGTAGTTATCGGCGATGCGTAACAAATCCAACTTCACTAATATTTAGGAGGAAATGAATGTTACAAAAAGAATATGACATGAAAAGGTTGTGAGCGCTCTTGATTTTCATATCCTCTAGCAGGGAGGGGAAAAAAGTGTTTCTAGTAAATCTTATGTAGTAAATAATGGCTAATTTGTTTTTTTATATAACTCTCACACACATAGACGTCCTTATGATTAGAGTCAAATTCTGTCGGTCCCGTTATCTGCACTATTTTTCACATGAACTAGAAGCGCTGGACTAAATAATGGCTAATTATTGTAGCGAGATACACTAAACCATCACTCTTTTGCAAGTAAATACCTTTATTACCAACATGCTATTCAAAACTTGCATAATTTTATAATGTGTCAATTCCCTAATGCTAGTATATCTCATAATCTCTACTCTTTATAAGGAGGCTAGAAAATGGGTAGCCGTCTAAGCCGTATGTATATACTCACGTAATTAAAAATCAAAAAATTAAAAAATTCTAACTAATACTTAACTATATAATATTAACTAATTATAGTCAAATACCTCTAACTCACGTGATTAAGGTGGAAGACATTTTTCCTTAGCTGCATGGATTCGATTCCATGGGACAACATTATTTATAATAAATTTTAATTTATTTTTTTAACATATATTTTTTTACGTGCATGCAATGCATGATTATGTTATTAGTGTTCTGAAATGTCTTAAAAATATGGGAAAATGAATCAAATATGGGGAAAAAAAATCGTGTCCAATATTTTATGCATATATGATCATATTTTATACATTTTTTTCGTATTTGGATGACATCATAGTACATCCGAGATATTGGCACTAGAGAATCAAAATCCACTATCCTATATTAGTTGATTGTCAACTTTGACAATCAACTATAAACTTTGAATAATTTGCATCAGTCTACAATCCCTCTACCCCTTTCAGTTCCACCTTTGTTGTCGACCAACAAAAGCCCCCTGCTCTCTCCCCTTCCTCCCATGACCCGCAACACCAATCATCGTGTCCAATCAGTTTTTTGCATCTGAAATGAACAAAATATCTGATATCTCATGGTATTAAGTTGCAAAAAGTAAATTTACGGTAACATGTTGTTGACAAAACAAAGTTCATGTTATTTAGTTGTAAAAAGCCACACACAAAAGAAAAAGCAAAACAAAAAGTAAAATGGTAATCGACTCATGTCTAGACAAGGTCTCAGAGAATTTTGATAACATTTACCTTTAAGATTCCATTAGTACATTAATACACGATTGTATCATGGCCAAAAGGTTATTCATTTATCCACCATAATCAATACATATGGGACACATTTTTTCCATATATAAGAAGAAAACAAAAATGTAAATGTAACTTAAGCCAAATCGTAAAAAGAATTAGCAAATTACAAACTTATGGATAAGAGATGCTTAGGAGCAATAGTGTTTAGTCTATATCAGGATGCATTCTCTGGTGGATTATCCGATTGAATCCACTATCGGATTTGATATGATATTCATCTATTATTTTGGAACGACTTGAATTTGAATATGAATTTGATTTCCTTAACGCATATGGATACATATACAAATTCACTACATTTTTGAAGTTGCATTCGAGATGTCCTTGTACCACTATAAGCAATTATATCTATTAATAAAATTATTCTATGCTTCAATTTGGCAATATTATATTCATAACCAATTTTTTTTTTTCAAACATTGTAACATAAGTAAATAAGTAAAGTTAATTAATACATGACCAAACATAAATTAATCAATATTCTTTTTTCCTTGGAATTTAAACATCAGATTCTCTAGTTTGTTTTCTTTTTATCTGTTTTTGTTTCTACTTATATCTGAATATGTGCAATTATTAATTTTTATTTAACAATATTTGTACTATTTTGTATTCATTATTAGTAAACAAAATGTAGAAATAATAATACATATCTTAAAATCATATCCCCTAAGAACGCATCCTAGTCTTTATGATAAATTATTTATCATGGCGGAAGATTGAGATGAATTTTGGGTTGTTTGATTGCCTATAAACATGAATATCATTCAACATTTTGCATAAGTATTACTATAAGGTTTGTTGCGAATATGTTATTTGGTTGCATGTAAAAGATGTAGCTGATTTACAAATGCATCGTTTAGACTGATATAATTACTATGCTTTGTTGTAAGTTTGTGTCGAAAACAAATACGTTGTTTTATTGTGACCTGAATGAAGAGAGAATGAGAGAAAATGATGAATAGTGGAGTAAATATTGTCATAAGTTGTTGTGGTTGTTTTGACCGTAACAAAAATAATAGTAGTTAGTTGATGCAACATTTATTGCACCAACTCTATCATTTACATCAATGCAAATATTAAAAATGGTGTTAATTGTGCAAAAAATATTGCATACATGCAACGGAACAACCCCAAGATTAAAACAAGATAATTAAAATGGAAGTGTTTTTGTGAAATATTTTGATAAGGTCGTTAAGTTGGAAAAAAATTCTATCAAATAATTATATGAGTAGCCATTGTTTACGAACTAGGTTGTTAGGTAATTAAAAAATAAGTCCATAAAGTGAGCATAGTTGAAAAAGAATGCTAAGATGGATGGAGGGTTAACAACACATGATTGAAATATAGGAAAAAATAAGTATATCACGAGAAGTTAGAGCTTACTCCAATCGACGTGTGATGCTTGGAGACCTATCAAAGAGACTATTTTCATGGTTCTCTTATAATTGGATCCTTAACAATACAAGTATCCTTAAAATATGATTCCAACTCAATATCTTTATTTAGATATTGTGAATAGTTGCTTTCATTTGGAGAACACAATACAATGAAAGTTGTATGTATTTGGGAGGGATTATTGTCTACCGTTTGCCTTTATGGTATAATGAATTAGGGAGCCCTACGAGGCAATGGTTCATACTACAGTTTGACTTTGCTCATCTCCTACATATAAACTTAGAAAAATGGTTGGGACAACAAATATCCATATTGTTCATACATTGGGTATGCATATAATCATTAAAGATCGTTTAAGTGAATAATCATGAGAATTAGTAGGTATTAAGGATAAACTAATTATCGGAGTTACCATTTCTATATAGCCCTAAAACACTTGGTGTTAAAAAACATATGAAGGTAGGCTACCTAGAAAATTTTGATTTTAAGTAGGATGAATTCTTTTTTATCTATGTTGGTTTGTGGGTGGGTGACCCACATCCACACACAGGCGCACAGACACACCACTACCATTTTTGTTTTCCATTAATTATATTTTATATAAAAGAAAGATCATACTTAATTGGGATCTTAGGTGACTTCAACCTCTGCCTGATACTCATGATCATGTATGTCTTGACTTACTTGTTACCGTGTTGAAGATTTCCCTAATCTCAAGAGACTTCTCATTCCAGCTAGCATCGACTAGAAAAGACTGAAAATATGTACAATTAGATAGAAAAAAATACTTATTACGAAGATAATTTACCATACTTGAGAATATAAAAAATATATACTTAAGTAATCAATGCTATATTATTCAAATAATTTTATTGCTCATACTATCTAATTATGCAGAACAATCTCATC
Source organism: Iris pallida (assembly GCA_029216955.1). Taxonomy (NCBI): domain Eukaryota; kingdom Viridiplantae; phylum Streptophyta; class Magnoliopsida; order Asparagales; family Iridaceae; genus Iris; species Iris pallida. Next base: position 175,569 of record JANAVB010008802.1, on the reverse strand, counting down.
ATTCAATGTGTATTCCTGAACAATCTCATTTTTCAATTATTCAACCATTTAATTTTACCAAGTTCAACCTCTAGCCAGATTAGTCAACATTTGTATGTTTTGAGCAACAACAAGATATCATTTGTAACAATTAGTTTTGGTGGTTGGTTAATTGTGTTATCCCATTGATTGTATAATATTTTTGAATGTTTAATTGATTAAGTTTAGCATTATATTATAACTAATCATCATGCAATCATTATAGCATTTATACCTTTTTGTGATCTGCGCTTATTGATTTACATTTTGTGCTATGAGCTTCTATCATATCTATCTTAAATTAACCGAGTTGCCAAAATAAAATTAGGGGGGGGGGGGAGATTGTCAGCCCAATAATCTAACCATATTTTTTTATTGCGATTACTCGATTAAGTTTAATATTATGATCTTACTAATAAGCATGCTACCACTACAATGTTATACCTAAACTTAGCATAGTCCAAATGTGCATTAATTGTATTATACTTGCTATTATGTATATTGTTTTGTTTGCCTAACATGCATTTGCATAAAAGTAATAAACAAGATCAATCACGGACATATGCAATGATAAAATCATGTTAAACTAAAGACAATACTTGCCTACAAGGTTTTTTCTGAACCATCCAACGACATCTCCAGAGCAATGCACTCGAGAAGTTTGTTGCCCGGTCAGCGGATGGGGTCAAAGGGGCAGCACCCCCCGTGACATAATCTACTTATCTTTATACAACTACTGTCAAGGGAAAATACCGTCATCTATTAAGTGAATAAGCCAAACCATAATTTTCAAGACTTTGAGGAAGCTTGCACCTGCAATAGTCTCTCTAGGTATGTAATGAGTCTTAGAAATAATTGTAAACACAATAAATATATGGAAAAATTAAAAGGTAGGGTAGAAAATAAAGCAGGATTATTTTTGGGAAGACATTCGAAATTTCGACAGAATACGGCAGAACACCGAAAGATGATCCGAATGGACCATAAAAAACTTTATGTGAGCTATCGGATTATCCAACGAAATTCTGCGAAACACAGATGAATAATCTGTAAACCCTCTCTCTCTCTCTCCCAATTTATAGTATTTTATTTTATTTTAGTTTATGTGAATTTGTTTCTTGGTATTAAATTATTTTTTTGGTATTAACTTTAGTTATATATATGTCATATGGTATTTAGTTATTTATATGTATGTTAGTTCAACCTTTGTTTCAAGAATGGATTGAACCTTAGTTAGACTAGATTGAAAGTTTAACAAACATCTAGTGCAACCTATTCTTATTTTGGCTATTTATTTATAAATGTATGTGTTATATATATAAATATATGTAGTATTGTATGTTAGGTTTGATATCCTTAGATGAAACTAGGTGTAGCTTGTAGTTTGGACTAGCGTAGGGGCATTTTATTGGGGTTGAATTCAACCAAGGTTAAATGGGACTAGGTGTTGGGTTAGGCTCGTAAAACCTAACCAAAACAAGTTCGTTTGAACCCAAATTCAGCCCAAACTTGCATGAGACCATAGGGACCCCACCCAAGCCCTTAGGTGCAACAATAGGTGCACTTAAAGCTCTTGAACACAGCTTATACCCAGCCACACAAAACGTCCCCTACATGGGCTCCCCACTCCTTTGTTAGTTGCTAAAACCAAACCACACTATTCAATTCCTCCTACAACTTAGCCACAACACCCTCACCTCATCCCCTATAGCTCCATGTCCTTTCCAAGTCACTTATAATCCATTTTCAACTCCATTCATCCTCCATAAGTGCACCTACTTTCAGTAGGGAGGTGCAGAAATTCTAATGCATAAGGTTGTCTTCTACAACAGTTTATGCATCCAAATCAACAGGTAAGCCCCTTAACTCCTTAACAAAACTTCTTCCCCTACCTTTTTCCTTTCCTCCTATATTTTTTTTCATAATTGATTCTTGATGTTTTGCCTCTCTAATCATTATCACAAGACGAAGTGTCCAAACGAGGTGCTGTTAAGAATGAGGTGCACACATCAAACCGTCTGGTAAAACTCTTCCAGACCTTTTTCTTCTCGTACCTCTATGATTCCCTTTAATTCCATATATGATTTGCTATATGTTTCTTTCATTTACTCTTTCGTAGAGGTCGTACAACATAGATTGTGCAGACGGAGTCTCGTGGGAATCATCGTTGTCCATCGTTGTCCGTGTCCTTAAAATAGGAATGTACCATATGTTTTCTTCACTTTTATGATTCATGACATAGGGAACAACTATATACTTCATTCCCCTAAGTAGAAACCCTAATTTTAACAAGGACAACATTGTTTAAACTTGTCGAATGCACGTTTAAACGTATACATTCAGACTTTGTCTATGTTATTCGCACACTGATTTACACCTATTTAAGTAATGTTTTGTTCATGAAACCTACAGAATTAACCCCTATGTTTACCCCCCTTAAATTTTGTAAGTTGATAACTAGTTGGCATTACGAAATTCTTATAGAAAAGGACTCATTTTGAGAAGTTATATGCTGAATTTGGAATTGACGTTGTGTGTCTGTACACGTCATTTTATGTTCAAAATTTCGTGTTCCTATCCTAAAACATACATGATCCTGGCCCTAACACAAACCCCTATCAATCCATATTAGTTTTCTATGGTACTTCCTTATTTTATTGGACTTTAAACCATATTATAGGACACCGAAATTATGAATTCAGAATTTGGTTTTTAGGCCATTTGCACGTTTAGTCTAACATTTTATGATTATATATTTATCAAACCCAAGACAAACTCTAGTTATGTCCTTAGCACTCAAAACCTTTCTAGGAAACATATTTATATCACATAGGATATGCCCTAGAATAAGTGTCCTTGACGCATAGGTTCAACTTGTAGGTTTTGGTTAGTATTGGACATTTCATCTTTAGGAGGTATGTCATACAATAGAAAATGAACAATTGTTTTGGGCTAATAGGTAACTCCTAGAAAGTGTTATAATGATGACCAATAGGTTAGTAAGCCATAGAAATGCTCGCATAAGGGTTATTACTGTCAATGGACAATTTGTAGTTGAAGTTACCTACTAGTCTAAACTAGTTCAAGACAAAGCCTTAATTTTCATAACATAATTTACGTGTATGTCACTAAAATATACATCAATTAATGATAGTATATTACAATAATAATTCTTGAATACTACACTCACTCCCTAGCTTATATACTAATACACACATGTTGATACATCAATACTTACTAATACTGACAACTTAGCATCAGTCCCACACCCCCAAGTTGCTATGTATATTGCTCCTAATACTGCAATTCCAGTCTCCTACAAACCTATTTCCCTCCAATATGCTGCACAATCCTGACAGCACCCAATACCTCCACAGATTATACAAATCCTGTATGCTACACTCAATATACCACATATCTCACATACACAATATCCCGTGTCCTGGGTGTATCCATGTGTCCTGTGTTTGTGTATATGTATCCTGGTTGTGCCATGTGTATGTGTCTATCCTGGTTGTGTCCGGAGGGGGTCGAGGGGGAGCACGATCTGTAACACCCAGTTTTCCAGAAGAGGGTAATTTTGAAATTTTGTAATTATAATTATTATTTAATGATATTTATTTCATATTATGATTTTTAGTGATTTTTAATTATTTTAAAACTATTTAAATCCATGACTTGTGATTTTTGGTGTTTTGCTAGCGAATAGTAGAGACTGCCTACCCTAGAGCCTAGCCATGTGATTAGAGTATTTTTGACATTTTTAGGATTATTTGGATTTATTATAAATTATTTGAATTTATGGAAATTTTTAGAATTTATTTTGGAATTGTTTGAAGGAGGGTTGACTAGTGTTGACTAGGTAGACTAACCTAGAAGCTAACCCTAGATGTGTTTGGACTTGGTTAGGTCATGTAACCCTAATTAGACTAGAGTTAACTCATGGTTAGTCATTAAACTCAAGTTAGAATAGAAAGGCTTTTAGTCATAAGCCATGACTTATGATTTGAAACCATTAATTAGCAACTTAGCCCATAGAGGCCCAAGCCCATAGTCCATCACTAAACCCTAACCCTAACCCACTATGGCCAGCCACTTTGGGAACCCCACCCCTATTTATACTCCCATTTAGGGCTAGCCTCTTTTAGGAAAGAACAAGCTTAAGGAAGAGGTATTTTCCCAACTTTAGAAATTCATAGAAATTCCATTTTACCTCCTTTTTTCCTCAAACAAATTGCAATAGGTTCTAATTTAGGTATACCTGCTATTCATGGAGAGAAATCTTAGGTTTGGATGAATTTGGAGAGTTTTGGCTAACAAGGAGAAATCCCCCTTTTGGAGCTTTTTATTGGAATTTTAACATATATGTAAATCCCTATTCTCTCCACCAAATTTTGATTTCTTTGCATGTTAGGAAGCCCTAGGTGTCCTCTCTCTGTTGGTATAGGTTTTGCAAAGTTTTGTGTCCGTTTCGTGTCCGTATCGGACACGTATCCAATAGGATACCTAAGTGTTTGTGGAAACATAGGAAATTAGTTTACTGTTTTAGGAATGTTTTTGATTGAAATGATAGATCTAAGTGTTGTTTCTAGATTTTCATGAGACTGAGCTTGAAATTGTGTCGTGTCGTGTCAAGATCTGGACACGAACACGCTGTTCTGACACGATGCACGTTGCCCTGCTACTCGGGGGCAATTACTCACTAGACATGCCACTAGGACACGGGAATTTCGACACACAGGTCGGGGCTGACACTGACATGAGGCTCCCCAAGTTTTACGAGTCCTTATGTCATGTCGGACACGCATTCGTGTGTACATTGATCCCGTACTGTGTGCACATGTGCAGTTTTGCCTCGCTGATACGCACGAATTGACACGACACGGGCACACGTGGATACGGTGCAGGCTATAGGACACGTTCCCCTATCCTAGGCGAACCTACAGCCATGGGCACGTGTCCTAACTCGTGTCGAGTAGTGTCCACGAATGGTGTACATGTGTGCACGATGATTTTGTGAACAGATTTGTGTTTGTGATGTGTGGTTGTTTAGGACACGTTCGTGTCCATCTTGTTGGACACGAACACCCTCTCCATGACACGTATTATGTGTACAACTGACTACACACTTCAATTATTGATTTGGATGGGGTTTTTCAATTCGAATTGAAGGTTCACTGTGTTCTCTGATACATTACTGGTACTAAAATTTGAGTTGGGGTTTTTTCTGAGTTTGTTATCTTTTAAATAATGTAAGTATGTGGTTTACATGGTATTTAACCTGCTGTATAGTGTGTCACATTGGTGTATTGATTGGGTTTTTTTCGATTTGGAACTGAAATGGTTCTCAATCTCCCATGTTAATTTCTGAACCCCTTATTCCTTCTTTCTTAAAATCTGGTTTTCTGAAACTGTCATGTTGCCAAATGCCTGAGACACTCACTCCTTAATTTCTGATATCCTCACATATTATGTGTAGCACACTGACACACGTATTCCTGTCACTCACACAAACTGCAAAACCTGAGAATTATTCCAAGGTTTAAGCTGAATGATTTGTTTTGCATGAAAAAAAAACAAAACCTGAGATTTCTATATTTAACTGAGTATGAATCCCCATTTCCTGGAACTAATTTCATGTACTGCATTCCTATAACCTGTTAGAGATTAGGTTGGCATGGGATTTGGTTCACATTTGTTTTTGAGTTGTATTGGGTTGCATTGAACCTGAGAATAGTTCATTTTTAACTGTCATGTTGATACACTTACTGTTTTCATATCACTACACCTATTAAACTGTCCTTTGATTCACATGCCACCTAATGTTCTCCACACACACAAGTGAAACCCTTGCATTCTTTCCAGTTCACAACCTATTACTAACTGTCACATACACATAGGTTCCCTCACACACACATGTACTCTAGGGATACACACGCATGCATACCTCATTGACACAATACCATACCCACACAGGTAGGACATTGAAACCTGGGAATGAAATTCCTGATTGGGGTTCCTGTCACAGTTTCAGGAAACTGAAACTTACTTCATGAATTTTCCTCCCACCCCACATACACACACATGTGTTTAGCCCTTAATCTCTCTCTAAATCTTTATGTATATATGAATGTATATATGAATATATGTAAATATGTAAGTAGGCATGTAATTGTTTGGGTTACAATTGCAATTTAGCCTTTGACAGCCACACACATCTCTTTCCATGTCAACTATTGCTAACCTGAGATTGATCCTAATTTCTGAAATTACACACTCACACACACAGTACACAACCTGCACACACACATTTTGAGACCTGTTACACAGGATCCTCACTTTCCTGTTACACCATGCTAACCTACACATTGTACAATCTGTTTTATATGTTCCTGCACACTGTCTTTCCTGTTATTGGGTTCCTGGGTTCACACACACACCACAATCTCATATATACCACCTCTACACTATCACAGCCCTACCTACATGTGACATTCCTCACACCCACAAACAGTCACCCTTCACTGTTTCCTCTAGACACTCTCATTAACACTCACACATACACACTCTCTTGTATCTCACACACACATGTTAGTATTTCCCACAATTAAATGCCTACCCTCATGTACACACACATTGCACCGTATCATGCTCTCACACATACACATTGCCACCACCACATCCCTTCCAATTTCTCCATGTATACATATTGTGTAATGTATATATATATATATATATAGACAATATATTTATAAATATGTACCCTATATATTATAATATGTGTGTATTATATTAATTAGATATATGTGTTAATATGTGTTATGTAGAATGTATTTGGTAAATAGGCATGATAATGCCTAGGGGTGTATGCCTATGGCTCATTGCTTGTGTGTGTGGGTTGAGGCCAGTATAGGTGTGCAGTTGGCTTGTATAGCCTTGGGATTGATGTAGAGTGCTAGCCTAGGCTTGGTTAGGCCTAGTGAGACTTATTAGACTTGTTTGGCTTAGGCTTGACCTAGTTTGATCAGTCTAGTTGACTAGAGTTGACTGAGAGTTGACTTTGGTCTAGTTTGACCTAGACAGCATGCAGATGCATAGTAGATTATATTTATCATCTCCTGTATACATCTTGACTTGTGTTGCTCTAAATAGGAGTCAGGTACCTCATCTCGGACAGTACATTTACTTCAGACATTCAGATACCAGGCGAGTACATTCTCTGATCATTTCATATCCTACTTAGAATTATTTCCCTGTATTAAATTACTTTACTTGATACTGTCACGTTGGTCACACGGATTAGTACTATATGGATCCCTTCTTGAGATGTTATCCCTTCAGGGAGCATCGGGTACTCTATGTTCTGTGCGTTTCACTTACATGGTGTATCACTATGCTTTTTTGGTTCTTTGATCACTTGTGACATATACTCTTATGATCACAGAGTCTTCTTTGAATCCTTATCCCATTTATTGGGTTTTCTAGAATCCCCATTTATGGGACTACTATGTACCACCCTTCGGGGGCTTACCACCCTTCGGGGGCTGTTATATGGAATCATAACATAACCTGGTTGGATCTTTGTGTACTGATTGGGGGTACGGGGGAGTAGAAGTAGACATGTGAATACTATCCAAGTAGTGTAGCATCAGAATCTTTCCATAGTGTAGCATCAGAATCATCCTATGCCATTTACATGTCTATATTATACTCTGACTCACTAGCCACTGTTAGTTCTTTACTTATAGTAGATATTTCTATTACAGTTCTCTCTCTCTGTTTACATACTGCATTTCTTCAGTATCTATATCTTACTTTACTGCATGATTATATTTTCTAACCTGCTATGAACTGTTGAGATGTATTGTGCCCGCTCCTGTCCTGACTGGACATGTTAAAAATATTACAGAGGATGAGGAGGAGGCCTAAGAGGATACCTTCTATGGGACAGCTCTAGCTGACGGCTTTACCCTACTGCCTAGACTAGTTTAGTTAGGCCTTATCTTATTTTTATGTTGTCTTGAGACTGTTTAGCTAGACTTTACTTCTGTTCAGAGATGTTGAGTTGTATATATTCTTTCATATTCAGTAGCTGAGATATGTACTCTGGATATTTGCTGGGATATTATCTTAGACTATTCTATCTTCTGTATTTTCTTGAGTTCTATATCATACGTGTTTTTTTCTTCCTTAGTTGTGATTGAGTTCATTTACTGCTATGTCACCCCCATTTGGGAAGTATAAATTGCTTAGTATTATATTGCTAGATGTATGTTGACCTAGGACAGCGTTCTACCTTTGACACTACGGCGTAGGCTGGGCTTTGTTACGTTCTCGTACCCTCACAGTGGGTGCGGGTCGTGACACATTTTTTATGGTGGCCCATGCAGGTCGAGTTTATGTAGTGGTATTCGAACTAGAGTATCACTACAGCCTGCAGTAGGATTAGGATATATATTTTGAAGGTACTCAATCACAATTAGGATTCCTTGAAAGATTCCTGGGATGACCCTTGAGAATCTTATTTAAACTTCAATTTGAATCATTTTCCTTGCTTTGTTGCTCTCACTCCCTGATTATTGAATTTGATTTTGTTGGATCGTTGTTGATTTGATTTTCCTATCGAGATAAATTTTTATGGCCTGAGTTACGATATTTTTCTGATAACATATGTCGACGGGAATACAGGGATGGTAAAACGTCTACTTGATTATGGAGCTTGTAGTTTATCGCAGCCATATTAGCTGGCGTGGCAGAAACATAGAGACCTGACTTCGGATGTACGTATCTTGGTTATGAGATTTGGAATTTCTCGCAGCTATACTAGTCGGCATAGCGAGAATTCCAGACGACATGATTATAGAGGTGCATGCCCCAGTTATGGGACCTATCGTTTATCGCAGCCTTGCTTACTAGCATGACGAGGACTCTGAGTAACATAATTTTGGACAGAAGCATATGATTATCAGATTATATCCTGAGAAGGTTTTTAAACATATCATCTCTATCGTACCCTTCTGTTATTATAAATTGTTTTCCATCATCAAATAATTTAGGAGTAGAGATATTTTGTTTAGCTTTATAGAGCTTATGCATATGTAGTTCTTTCTTAGTGTGACGATTTGATGACTTATGATTAGGCCCTTATCTTAGGAATGATAATATAGCCTGGCTTTAAAATAGTGACTCTTGTAGCTGGTTCTCCTTTGTTTAGATTTACCAGTTTTTATATGGAATGATAGACTGCCTTACAGCCTTGATGATTGATTTTTTTTTTCTTTTTTTCTTTTTTCTTTCAGTATGGCACCCATGACCCGAGCCCGTCGCCTGAGAGCAGCTGCAGCTACTGAGAGTGTGCCTCCACCTCCTACAGTTCAGGAGGTAGTGATCCATCTATCTGATCAGGGGGTGGTGGCACCTCCTGCCCTTGAGGAGGTGGTGGTAGCCTCGCTAGAGAGTCTTCCATCATCTCCTATCGTTCAGGAGAGACCTGCAGATTTGCTTGAGATCGAGAGCCCTTTCCTACCCTTTGTACTCCATACAGTACCACCCGGAGGTTTGTTACTTGACGCAGCCCAGATGTTTGGATATTTCCAAGAGAGGCTGTTGGAGTCACAAAGAGTTCATGAGGAGGCCATGAGGGAGCAAATCCAGAGGTTGCTACATCTGCGGGACTCTGTGCTTCCAGGAGGAGAGCCTAGCTCCAAGAGGGCGAGGAGCAGTACCCAGTCCTACCCAGAGTTTGAGGAGTACCCATATATCCAGCCTATATCATCATACCCATCCCAGTCTCCTGTCCAGCAGAGGCCAGCTGAGCCAGAGCCTATCTGTGCCTACTGCAAGAAGTCTGGACACAAGTGGAACAACTGTAGAAAGAGACTAGGATTGTGCCTATTCAGTGGTTTAGCTGCACACTGGGTGCAGCACTGCCCTGATATACCTGTCCCAACCAGGGCCCTGCTTCCAGGAGGGAGTTCTGGTTCTCAGACCTAGCTGGAGGTGAGTTTTGACCTAACCTTAGTATCCTTTTTTGAGAATATTTGATGCATCCCTTGCTTGTATGTTTTGATACCTTGTGATTGCCTAGTACTGTAGCATGATTGGTGTAACTAGATGAGACCCCGGACTGATATTACATGCCATGACCCCATAGGTTACACTTTCCAACTGTATGATTTAAGATAGATTTCTGAGACTATGATTGCTGGGGGCTTAACCTAGAAAAAGGTGCGATCATCTTAATTTCGAGGACGAAATTTTTATAAGGTGGGTAGGATTGTAACACCCAGTTTTCCAAAAGAGGGTAATTTTGAAATTTTGTAATTATAATTATTATTTAATGATATTTATTTCATATTATGATTTTTAGTGATTTTTAATTATTTTTAAACTATTTAAATCCATAACTTGTGATTTTTGGTGTTTTGCTAGTGAACAGTAGAGACTGCCTACTCTAAATCCTAGCCATGTGATTAGGGTATTTTTGACATTTTTAGGGTTATTTGGATTTATTATAAATTATTTGAATTTATGGGAATTTTTAGAATTTATTTTGGAATTGTTTGAAGGAGGGTTGACTAGGTTGACTTTGACTAGTATTGACTGGGTAGACTAATCTAGAAGCTAACCCTAGATGTGTTTGGACTTGGTTAGGTCATGTAACCCTAATTAGACTAGAGTTAACTCATGGTTAGTAATTAAACTCAAGTTAGAATAGAAAGGCTTTTAGTCATAAGCCATGACTTATGATTTGAAACCATTAATCTTAGCCGATAGAGGCCCAAGCCCATATCCCATCACTAAACCCTAACCCTAACCCACTATGGCCAGCCACTTTGGGAACCCCACCCCTATTTATACTCTCTTCCATTTAGGGCTAGCCTCTTTTAGGAAAGAACAAGCTTAAGGAAGAGGTATTTTCCCAACTTTAGAAATTCATAGAAATTCCATTTTATCTCCTTTTTCCCTCAAACAAATTGCAATAGGTTCTAATTTAGGTATACCTGCTGTTCATGGAGAAAAATCTCAGGTTTGGATGAATTTGGAGAGTTTTGGCTAACAAGGAGAAACCCCCCTTTTGGAGCTTTTTATTAGAATTTCAACATATAGGTAAATCCCTATTCTCTCCACCAAATTTTGATTTCTTTGCATGGTTAGGAAGCCCTAGGTGTCCTCTCTCTGTTGGTATAGGTTTTGCAAAGTTTTGTGTCCGTTTCGTGTCCGTATCGGACACGTATCCAATAGGATACCTAAGTGTTTGTGGAAATGCCACATAGGAAATTAGTTTACTGTTTTAGGAATGTTTTTGATTGAAATGATAGATCTAAGTGTTGTTTCTAGGTTTTCATGAGACTGAGCTTGAAATTGTGTCATGTCGTGTCGAGATCTGGACACGAACACGCTGTTCTGACACGGTGCACATTGCCCTGCTACTCGGGGGCAATTACTCACTAGACATGCCACTAGGACACGGGAATTTCGACACACAGGTCGGGGCTGACACTGACACGAGGCTCCCCAAGTTTCACGAGTCCTCATGTCGTGTCGGTTCGTGTGTGCATTGATCCCGCACTGTGTGCACACGCACAGTTTTGCCTCGCTGATACGCACGAATTGACATGACACGGGAACACGTGGACACGGTGCAGGCTATGGGACACGTTCCCCTATCCTAGGCGAACCTACAACCACGGGCACGTGTCCTAACTCGTGTCGAGTAGTGTCAACGAATGGTGTGCACGTGTGCACGATGATTTTGTGCACAGATTTGTGTCTGTGATGTGTGGTTGTTTAGGACACGTTCGTGTCCATCTTGTTGGACACACGAACACCCTCCCCATGACACGTATTATGTGTACACCTGACTGCACACTTCAATTATTGATTTGGATGGGGTTTTTCAATTCAAATTGAAAGTTCACTGTGTTCTCAGATACATTACTGGTACTAAAATTTGAGTTGGGGTTTTTTCTGAGTTTGTTATCTTTTAAATAATGTAAGTATGTGGTTTACATGGTATTTAACATGCTGTATAGTGTATCACATTGGTGTATTGATTGGATTTTTTTTTTCGATTTGGAACTGAAATGGTTCTCAATCTCCCATGTTAATTTCTGAACCCCTTATTCCTTCTTTCTTAAAATCTGGTTTTCTGAAACTATCATGTTGCCAAATGCCTGAGACACTCACTCCTTAATTTCTGATATCCTTATATATTATGTGTAGCACACTGACACACGTATTCCTGTCACTCACACAAACTGCAAAACCTGAGAATTATTCCAAGGTTTAAACTGAATGATTTGTTTTAAATGAAAAAAAAACAAAACCTGAGATTCCTATATTTAACTGAGTATGAATCCCCATTTCCTGGAACTAATTTCATGTACTGCATTCCTATAACCTGTTAGAGATTAGGTTGGCATGGGATTTGGTTCACATTTGTTTTTGAGTTGTATTGGGTTGCATTGAACCTGAGAATAGTTCATTCTTAACTGTCATGTTGATACACTCACTGTTTTCATATCACTACACCTATTAAACTGTCCTTTGATTCATATGCCACCTAATGTTCTCCACACACTCAAGTGACACCCTTGCATTCTTTCCAGTTCACAACCTATTACTAACTGTCACATACACATAGGTTCCCTCACACACACATGTACTCTAGGGATACACACACATGCATACCTCATTGACACAATACCACACCCACACAGGTAGGACATTGAAACCTGGGAATAAAATTCCTGATTGGGGTTCCTGTCACAGTTTCAGGAAACTGAAACTTCCTTCATGAATTTCCCTCCCACCCCACATACATACATATGTTTAGCCCTTAATCTCTCTCTAAATCTTTATGTATATATGAATGTATATAAATATATAAGTAGGCATGTAATTGTTTGGGTTACAATTGCAATTCAGCCTTTGACAGCCACACACATCTCTTTTCCTATCAACTGTTGCTAACCTGAGATTGATCCTAATTCCTGAAATTACACACTCACACACACAGTACACAACCTGCACACACACATTTTGAGACTGTGACACAGGATCCTCACTTTCCTGTCACACTATGCTAACCTACACATTGTACACTCTGTTTTATATGTTCTTGCATACTATCTTTCCCGTCATTGGGTTCTTGGGTTCACACACACACACCACAATCTCACATATACCATCTCTACACTATCACAGCCCTACCCACATGTGGCATTCCTCACACCCACAAACAGTCATCCTTCACTGTTTCCTCTAGACACTCTCATTAACACTCACACATACACACTCTCTTGTATCTCACACACACATGTTAGTATTTCCCATAATCAAATGCCTACCCTCATGTACACACACATTATACTGTATCATGCTCTCACACATACACATTGCCACCACCACATCCCTTCCTATTTCTCCATGTATACATATTGTGTAATGTATATATATATATATAGACAATATATGTATAAATAGGTACCCTATATATTATAATATGTGTGTATTATATTAATTATATATATGTGTTAATATGTGTTATGTAGAATGTGTTTGGTATATAGGCATGATAATGCCTAGGGGTGTATGCCTATGGCTTATTGCTTGTGTATGTGGGTTGAGGCCAGTATAGGTGTGCAGTTGGCTTGTATAGCCTTGGGATTGATGTAGAGTGCTAGCCTAGGCTTGGTTAGGCCTAGTGAGACTTATTAGACTTGTTTGGCTTAGGCTTGACCTAGTTTGATCAATCTAGTTGACTAGAGTTGACCGAGAGTTGACTTTGGTCTAGTTTGACCTAGACATCATGCAGATGCATAGTAGATTACATTTATCATCCCCTGTATACATCTTGACTTGTGTTGCTCTAAATAGGAGTCAGGTACCTCATCTCGGACAGTACATTTACTTCAGACATTCAGATACCAGGCGAGTACATTCTCTAATCATTTCATATCCTACTTAGAATTATTTTCCTGCATTAAATTACTTTACTTGATACTGTCACGTTGGTCACACGGATTAGTACTATATGGATCCCTTCTTGAGATGTTATCCCTTCAGGGAGCATCGGCTACTCTTTGTTCTGTGCGTTTCACTTACATGGCGTATCACTATGCTTCTTTGGTTCTTTGATCACTTGTGACATATACTCTTATGATCACAGAGTCTTCTTTGAATCCTTATCCCATTTATTGGATTTCCTCGAATCTCCATTTATGGGACTACTATGTACCACCCTTCGGGGGCTGTTACATGGAATCATAACATAACCTGGTTGGATCTTTGTGTACTGATTGGGGGTACGGGGGAGTAGAAGTAGACATGTGAATACTATCCAAGTAGTGTAGCATCAGAATCTTTTTATAGTGTAGCATTAGAATCATCCTATGCCATTTACATGTCTATATTATACTCTGACTCACTAGCCACTGTTAGCTCTTTACTTATAGTAGATATTTCTATTACAGTTCTCTCTCTCTGTTTACATACTGTATTTCTTCAGTATCTATATCTTACTTTACTGCATGATTATATTTTCTAACCTGCTATGAACTGTTGAGATGTATTGTGCTCGCTCCTGTCCTGACTGGATCTGTTGAAAATATTACAGAGGACGAGGAGGAGGCCTGAGAGGATACCTTCTATGGGACAGCTCTAGCTGACGGCTTTACCCTACTGCCTAGACTAGTTTAGTTAGGCCTTATCTTATTTTTATGTTGTCTTGAGACTGTTTAGCTAGACTTTACTTCTATTCAGAGATGTTGAGTTGTATATATTCTTTCATATTCAGTAGCTGAGATATGTACTCTAGATATTTGCTGGGATATTATCTTAGACTATTCTATCTTCTGTATCCTTGAGTTCTATATCATATCGTGTTTTCTTTTTCCTTAGTTGTGATTGAGTTCATTTACTGCTATGTCACCCCCATTCGGGGAGTATAAACTGCTTAGTATTATATTGCTAGATGTATGTTGACCTAGGACAGCGTTCTACCGCCGACACTGCGGCGTAGGCTGGGCGTTGTTACGTTCTCGTACCCTCACAGTGGGTGCGGGTCGTGACACGATCGGAGCCGGATGGGTTGCGGAAAGGGAGGGAGCACGGTCGGAACCCTAACCCTAATGCAACTTAGACAATAGAGAGAGGGGGGTTAGGGTTTACCTGAGCTAGAGGGGGTCACTGAGGTTTAGGGTTTACGCAAGCCGTAGATGGTCGCAAGGGTTTACTATAGTTTGGGAGTCTCATACAAGGATACTCTTTATAGGACCGTAGGTACCACGCAGGACTACGGTTATATGATTCATTTATCAGACACTTTTAGCATCACAGTTCTATGGTATTTCATTATATCTCTCTTGTTATCATGTCATGTACTTTCATTATTTTTATTGTTAACCCTTAATTTTATTCCTGTCTATTTCATGCATGTTACATAAACTATACAATAGGCTTATATATTATGTATCTTGCTATGTCCCATGAGGATATAGACTTTTTTCCAGGTCTAGAAGAGGATTACCCATAGTTTATGGATCATGGCTCGACTCTGGTGCAAATGCAGTTGATGATGTTGCAATTGCTTAATTTTCTTTCAGCTTGGATTCCACTTTATTTCTTGCTTTTACTTTACTTCTATAAGCAGTAGATTTGTCTCCACCAGACCTTTTCATCTGTCCTTGTTATATTTGGCTTGTTAGCCTGTTTTAGCATTTTTTTCTATCGGTTATATCTTTGTTTGATTTATGGATGAGATATAAAAAAATACCAATGATTTCTGTGTAAGTGCATGCTTGAGGGATTTCCATAGAATGGGTTTACCCTTTAGTGTGTACCAGCTGACCTAGTCACATCGTGAGATTTTGGACTGGGGCATGATATAATCCAAACTGTGACCATTAGGAATCCAATGGTCGAATTCTGTTCTATCAATGATCCCAATGGCTATATTTCTAACTGTTACTATTCGGATCGGAACATCTGACAGTATTCTGCAGAATTACCGATGAATATTCCGAATCTTGACATAAAGTTGTTGTAGGAACGATATAGTAAAGCGTAATACTCTAGAGGGGGGGTGAATAGAGTTGGCAGCGGAATAATGCTAATTAAAAAATGTTAGCAACACAATCACAGTATATAATCACAGTAGAAATAATGTAAAGGCAGAGTTCAGAAAGCAAACGCAAAGACAGCGATGTATACTGGTATCCCTCTGTTGAGGACTAATCCAGTCGGTAGAACTCTTGCTACCAGTTGAATCCACTATAGGAAAAAAAATCGCAAGTTTTCTTACGAAGTCCTTGCAACTTCTACAACGCGAGCTTTGATACGAAGAACTCGTCCAACTTCAAATGTGAAGAAGTATTCTTCAATCAAGCCTTCTGATTACAATCTCTCAGAAACTTGTAGACCGTACCGCACTGGCAAATCGACTAGAGGATTGTAACTGGCTTGGAATCTGAAAATGAAAGCTCTAGAAAACTCTTTGGAAGGCAGAAAGCTTTAGATAGAGAGAAGATTGAAAGTGAATGAGTGAATTGAAATGATCGAAATCTTTCTCTATTTATAGAAATTCCAAAGGGAGAACTCTGTCAGAATTCGGGCAGGATTCGGGCAGAACTCTATGAGCAAATCTCGGTCAAATCCGCAACTGCAGGAGGACCAAGTTCCAGAGAATTCAAAAATCAAACGGCCACCAACCGAACTCTGGCCGAACTCTGGCCTGTCAGGGTTAGGTTAGGGTTTTAAAATAAGTTTTGGTGATTTTTGAAAACCTTTTTGAAAATCTTTTTGTAAACAGTTTGATAGGTCATTTTAAAAACATTTTGAACTATTTTGGGGATAGCCTATTTGCCAGTACGACTCGGTGTACAACGTATTCCTAGACTCAAATAAAGTGAAAATTACATTGCATAGGAAATACAGACTCAAGTAGGCAAACAGATCTTCAGTCTTGAACGGAGTGAATATCCAATCTTGCTTATGTCCAAGAAGCTGAGATGTCCCAACTAGCTTCGTATATCCAGACAGAGTTTTGATCAATTATTAAAATCAGGTTGACTATATGACCAATGGGCCAACAATCTCCCCCATTTTGATAATTGACAAACTATGAATGATATAACATTAAGCTTGTTCAAAAATATCAAAAAGTAGAAATTGTTCATAACCTGTATTTAACTCAAAAAAATGTTAGATCCTTTTTAATTTTCTCCCCCTTTGTCACTTAACAAAATAATTGCACAAGAGAAGGCTCCCCCGCATTAAATGCAGAAGACTCCCCCGCAATCAATGCATAAGTAACAAATAGCGAGAAAACATATAAAATGGAATAAAGTATAAAAATTAGAGATATAGCATCACAGGCATGGAACGTTCTACAGATTATCATCACAGGCATGTATTGTTTCAAAAATATAAAAGAAATCTCAGGCATGTTATTTCACAGGCAGTTTAAAATGAAGAAGCAGTATAAAGAGATAGTGCTAAACAAAATGCTGAAATAAACTGAGATGTCATAAATGAAACATCATAAACATGTCCATGAAAATAAAAAGTACTGA
Organism: Iris pallida; assembly: GCA_029216955.1. Taxonomy (NCBI): domain Eukaryota; kingdom Viridiplantae; phylum Streptophyta; class Magnoliopsida; order Asparagales; family Iridaceae; genus Iris; species Iris pallida. The sequence continues at coordinate 157,975 of JANAVB010008802.1, read as the reverse complement.
TAGCAAACTACAAAGTACTGATAAAAAGTAAATGATAAAAACTTGGAATGTCGGAGCATTTCCAAGTATACAGTAGAATATCACTAATAATCAAATCACATCTCATCATCACTATCCTCATCATCATCAGCAGCAGCGCGGCCAGCATGACCGGAAGTACCAGCACCAGAAGTACCAGCGCCAGTAGGATGAGTAGGGGCGCCAGCATAGAACTCACCAATGAAATCTCGAGGAGCACGATACCAATCATAGGCGTTACCTGGCTGGAAGTAGGCATGGACAGCCTCATCCTCACAGCGGTAACCCGAAAAAGCTGGATCTCGAGGGATGGAACCGGCTGAATAACCAGTCTGAGCGAACCGAAGATCAGCCAAGGAGTTTGCCATCGCCTGGTAACGGGTGACATCGCGAAACTCACTCTCGCGAGCCATGTCCGTCATCGAGACGTATAAAGCTGATAAGTGCTGATGTATGCCCTCAAAAGTCATGGCATACGGCTGATGTGGTGGAGATGGTGCAGTAGGAGGAGCAGGAGGTAGAGCTGAAGCAGTCCGGCTGCGACGAGATAGCTGGAGTAACTTGGGCTCAGAGTCCTGAGTACAAGTCGATAGATCGATCTCGAATCGCTGAAAGATACGAGGGAGAATCATCACGTAAGAGAGATTTCGATCTCTAGTACGACAACGTCCCATCATCTGAATGATAGTCTTAGGGGCGGAAAAAGGAATCCCCTTGATAAGATGGTACATGGCGAACAGCTCAAGCGAAGTCACATCATCCTTGGAAGTGGATTTTGGAAGTAGAGTAGAGTAGATGATGCGATGCAATTCGTAGTTAAACAAGTTCAGGTTGTTAGCCTTGAACTTTCCAGAACGTACTCTGTCAGGTGCACAGAGTTCCGCTTTGAAACTCGTGAGTGTAGTGCCTTCGGGGAAATCGAATTCCGTGATGTCAACTAGCGGTTCACCTTCATTGGGAATACCAAGAATCTCCGCTAGGAGGACATCATTGAAATCAATATCTATGCCTCCAACACGTGTGCTCACGTCAAAAGTGTTTACTACGAGATTGCAATAGAACAATCTAATGGCATTAGTAGCTATTGGGAATCACAGTTTAACAAGTAAGTGTAACCCTAATGCCTCAAATAAGTGACGATGATCAGGGAATACCGTCCATTTAACCGGAGCGCCGCTGCATATGGATCGGGTGGAGAAGTCACCGTACCATAATAAAGCTTGATCGAGGGTTTGAAAGAAGAACCCATCGAAAGCGCCGTCGCTCTTTTGGATCGGCGAAAACAGTGAATCCGTGTGAGGATTCGAAGAGGACCCTTCCTCACTAGGAGTGGTCTTCTTCCTCTTAGAAGGATTAAATTTTGGTGCCATTGGAATAAAAAAGCACTAATGGAAAGTAGAGAAAGAGGGAGTTATACCTCACGAAAATTTGATATGTTGTAGAGAAGGACGATCTCCGCACGATTCCAAAATTTGGAAGGATTTCACCAAGTAGATAGGGAGCAATGGGTTGGTGAATACCTAGGGTTTGGAGGAGTTTCGGGCGGCTGGAGCTGCTGTTTGAAAGTTTGGAAGCAATGAAAGAGAAGAAGCTCTCGGGTTCTGGATATATACACAGACACCCTCAACCGAACTCGGGCCGAATTCGATCAGGGCTCTGGCCGAATTCGCCTAGGGTTATTTCAGGTTGATTTTTGCTACTTCTTTTTCATTGACTCGTTTCAAATATTTAATTCAAAGATTAGTTATTTTAGTCTTCAAATAACATAATTAATAATATTTTATGAATTAAATGTCGTTACACATTGACTGTCTCAGATTAGCTGTAGGAGTACTGTCCCAGCTGGCGGAGGTTCACCGGGGAACACTTAAATACCGCTTCGCTTCAACCGTAGTTGTGGTGACAGACAGACTCTTTATTAGCTTGTCTCTAACACAGTTTTTGCATAATGATATATAATCATAAAAATAAAATTAATTTATATTACTGACGTCCAAAATTCCTAATTCTCGACGTAAATAATTGAAGCGATCTTCCGCTAGAGGTTTAGTGAAGATGTCAGCTAATTGATTTTCAGTATCTATGTACACAAGGTTTATATCTCCATTTTGATGATGATCTCTAAGAAAATGATGTCTGATCTCGATATGTTTAGTACGAGAGTGACAAACAGGATTCTTAGTCAAATTAATGGTGCTTGTGTTATCACAGAAAATGGGAATATGTGTGAAAAATAAATCAAAGTCTTCTAGGGTTTGTTTCATCCACAAAATCTGAGCGCAACAACGTCCTGCGGCGATGTACTCAGCCTCTGTTGTTGATAAGGCTACAGAATTTTGCTTTTTACTAAACCAAGAGACTAGAGCCTTGCCTAAGAAATGACATGTACCGCTAGTGCTTTTTCTATCAACCTTGCATCCAGCAAAATCTGCATCCGAATAACCAATAAGGTCAAAGGATTTAGTTTTGGGATACCACAAGCCGACAGAAGAAGTGCCCTTAAGGTATCGGAAGATACACTTAACTGCGGACAGATGTGATTCCTTTGGGTTAGCTTGAAAACGTGCACACAGGCAAATACTAAACATTATATCTGGACGACTAGCAGTTAAGTAAAGTAAACTACCAATCATACCTCGATACTTACGTGTGTCGACTGGCTTGCCTTGTTCGTCAGAATCAAGCTTTGTTGAAGTTGCCATCGGAGTGCCAATAGGTTTGACATTGTCCAGATCAAACTTCTTTAGCAAATCTTTTGTGTACTTGGCTTGATTAATGAACGTCCCATTGTCGGTTTGTTTGATTTGCAATCCGAGAAAGAATTTCAGCTCTCCCATCATGCTCATCTCAAACTCATTCTGCAAACACTTAGAAAATTCTTGACAAAGAGATTCATCAGTGGATCCAAATATAATATCATCAACATAGATTTGAATTAAAAGCAGCTTGCCATTAAAAGATTTAATAAATAGTGTAGTGTCAACCTTTCCTTTTGAAAAACCGTTGTCAAGTAGAAAAGAGCTTAGACGATCATACCAAGCACGAGGGGCTTGTTTCAAACCGTATAAGGCTTTCTTCAACTTGAAAACATGGTCAAGATTTTTGAAATCCGTGAAACCCGGAGGTTGTGCTACAAAAACTTCTTCTTTTATAAATCCATTTAAAAAAGCACTTTTTACATCTATTTGAAAAAGTTTGAAATCATGAAAACATGCAAATGCACATAACATGCGAATGGATTCTAATCTCGCAACTGGGGCATAAGTCTCATCGTAGTCGATACCCTCTTCTTGATTGTATCCTTGAGCTACGAGTCGAGCCTTGTTACGAGTTACTAAACCATCCTCATTCAGTTTGTTTCGGAATACCCAACGGGTGCCAATGACCGGATGATCAATAGGCTTGGGAACAAGTTCCCAAACTTGATTTCGTTCAAATTGGTTCAATTCCTCTTGCATGGCATCTATCCAGAAACTATCACTACATGCTTCATCAATAGATTTAGGTTCTAGCTGTGAAATAAATGCAACACTAGAAACAATATCTCTACTGGATGATCGAGTACTTACTCCTTTGGTAATGTCACCAATTACCAAATCTTGTGGATGATCAGCTGTGAATTTTAACCTCTTCGGTAGACTCTGTAGGTAGCTGGTTCCTGGATCTCCTCTAGGGGGTTCAGCTAGTGCAGAGCTTGGTTCTGGTTCAGCTGATGTTGAGCTTGATGTAGGCAGATCTTCATCACTGTCATCGAGGGTTATTTGGTTCATTTCATCAAAAGTGACGTTGATTGATTCTTCGATGATCATGGTACGTTTGTTGAAGACTCTGTACCCTTTGCTCTTGGCCGCATAACCTAGAAATATACCTTCATCGGCCTTTTCGTCAAACTTTCCCAAGTTGTCTTTAGTATTAAGAATAAAGCACTTACAGCCAAAAATCTTAAAGTATGAAACTGAAGGAATTCTATCAAACCATAACTCAAATGGAGTCTTCTTCGATTTGGGTCGAATTAGAACACTATTGAGCACAAAGCAAGCTGTATTGACAGCTTCAGCCCAGAAGTATTTGGGTAGGCTAAATTGATTTAACATCACTCTGGCCATTTCGGTTAGAGTTCTGTTCTTACGTTCCATAACTCCATTTTGTTGTGGAGTTCTAGGGCAGGAGAACTCGTGTATGAAACCGTGTGTGTCACAAAATTGCTCGAAATCAGCATTCTCGAATTCGCCTCCATGATCGCTTCTAATTCGAGTGATCATGTAACCTTTTTCATTTTGTACTTTCTTGCAAAAGGCGACAAATTCTGATAATGCATCATTCTTGCGTGTCAAGAAATATACCCACGTGTATCTAGAAAAATCATCTACAATTACAAATGCATATAACTTACCTCCGAGGCTAGCAACTCTGCTAGGACCGAATAAATCCATGTGTAGCAATTGTAGAGGTCTAGTAGTACATACTGCGTTTACAGACTTGAATGTGGATCTGGTAGCCTTGTTCTTTTCACATTGGCTGCATACCGAATCCTTCTTGAATGTTATGTCTGGTAAACCGCGTACTATCTTCTTTGTGGATAATCTTGAAATTATATCCATGTTTGTATGACCGAGTCTCATGTACCATAGATGACTCTCATCACTTTTGGCCATTAAGCATCTACCAACATCACCGATACCAATAATATACCCTTTCAAATTATTACCGAAGGAAACATAACCTTCCTTCTTCTTCTTCGACAGTGTTGCAAATAGGGTAGCGTCACCGGTCATATGCCGTGAGCAACCGCTATCGAGGATCCATTTGCTTCTAGCATGTGAAGGGTGTTCCACCTACAAAACAGTTTGCAGATGAAACATTTGGTACCCATTTCTTGTAGGGTCCTGAATTGTTAGCTTTAGGTATTCAAGCATAAACATTTAAATCTACAAGCTTTCTCATTCTACATGCAGATGATATATGACCAATGAGGCCACAATAATGACATTGTGCATGTCGAGTGTTGAAAGCTGAGTGGTGTGCATGGTTGGTAGGTTTGGGTTTTCTAGTATAGAAGAATGCATACCTATGATCATGTTTGGGCTTAACCTTTTGGGGTAAAGGTTTTATATGGTTTGGTCTGACAGTGTTTGGCTTGGAAATGTTCCGATTTTTCGGTAAGTGACACGTGTTAGGATAGGAAGCAGCAGGCTCAGGCTGTTTTCCCAACCTAATTTCCAACCTTTTGTAAGTGTCATATAACTTAGTATAATCAGAAGTGAGTGATTCCATTCTGATTTGTGCAGATTGAAGACTTTTCTTTTCTTTAGAAAGATCTTCTCTCAATTGGTCTATAATCTTGTCTTTCTCTTCGGATGACTGTTTAGTCTCGTGTAATAACAGCTTTGTAGAGAAAAGCTCACCAGACTCACTAACATTAGCTCTAACCTCAGCTAGTAGGTCGGTAAGTCTTCCTATTTCTCCTTTGTACTCTTTGAGTACCTTCTTAGCGGTCTGATATTTACTACACAGTTTCCTGTAGTCAAGCATCAGGTCACTGAAGGCATCTCCTAATTGCTCAAAGTAAATTCATCATATGTTTCTACAGGTTCAGTAGGTACCTGATCGATTGCCATGAAGCAGATGTTTGCAGCGTCCTCTGAATGTTCATCTTCTGAGTCGTTAGCTTCACTCTCATGCCATATGCTGGTGTTGGCATATTTCCGAGACGTTGATCTTTTCAGGTTGCCTTTTTCATACCTGTTGTTCTTCTTGCTCGATGATGAGTTGATAGGACAGTCCTTCTTAATATGTCCCTTCTTCTTGCAGCCATAGCAGACAGCATCTTCTTGGTACCAGTTGTTGCTGTTGTTCTCTTTGACTCTCTTCTCATGTCTCATGAATCTTTTGAACTTCCTTGCTAGGAGAGCTTGATCTTTAGCGTCAGATCCACTGCTGTCTGAGTCATCTTCAGCAGCTTTTCTGTGCTGAGCCTTGAGGGCGATAGTCTTCTCCTTTGGTGTAGGCTCTTCAAAATCTTGTAGCTCCAGTTCATGAGTGAGTAGCTTACCCATGAGTACTTCAAGTGACATTGTGGTGAGGTCGTTTCCTTCAATGATAGCTGTAGCCTTCGGAATCCAGTTCTTGGTGAGAGCTCGCAGAAGTTTGCGAATCTTTTCGTGGTTACTGTAATCTTTGCCTAAGGAGGACAAAGGGTTTACAATATCCAAGAACCTCTCGAACATTTGTGTGACTGTTTCATTGGGCTTCATTTTGAACGCCTCGTACTCTTGTCTGCTGACTTTTGACTCCTTGACTTGAGTCGTGCCTTCATGTGTAACTTCGAGAAGCTTCCACACACCATATGCCGTTGTGCATGTAGATACCCTGTTGAATTCTGTTCTGTCTAAGGCACAAAAAAGAGCATTAATGGCACGTGCGTCAAGACTAGCCTTTTTTTTTTCCTCCTCTGTATAACTGCTTTGGGGTTTTTCAACCAAAACTCCCTCGACATTTATACGAGGTGGCTTCTGATAGCCATCAAGAACAATAGCCCATAAGTCAAAATCAAGAGATTTCAAGAAAAAACTCATCCGTGTTTTCCAATAAGTGTAGTTAGTACCATCAAACAGTGGGGGTCTGTTTGTGGCCTGACCTTCACTTGTGAATTTCATAGTAGCCATGTGATGTGCTGTGATCTAATAAATAATGAATAAATAATAGCACTGTTACCTCGCTTTACCTGTAACACCTGCTCTGATACCAATTGTAGGAACGATATAGTAAAGCGTAATACTCTAGAGGGGGTGAATAGAGTTGGCAGCGGAATAATGCTAATTAAAAAATGTTAGCAACACAATCACAGTATATAATCACAGTAGAAATAATGTAAAGGCAGAGTTCAGAAAGCAAACGCAAAGACAGCGATGTATACTGGTATCCCTCTTTTGAGGACTAATCCAGTCGGTAGAACTCTTGCTACCAGTTGAATCCACTATAGGAAAAAAAACCGCAAGTTTTCTTACGAAGTCCTTGCAACTTCTACAACGCGAGCTTTGATATGAAGAACTCGTCCAACTTCAAATGTGAAGAAGTATTCTTCAATCAAGCCTTCTGATTACAATCTCTCAGAAACTTCTAGACCGTACCGCACTGGCAAATCGACTAGAGGATTGTAACTGGCTTGGGATCTGAAAATGAAAGCTCTAGAAAACTCTTTGGAAGGCAGAAAGCTTTAGATAGAGAGAAGATTGAAAGTGAATGAGTGAATTGAAATGATCGAAATCTTTCTCTATTTATAGAAATTCCAAAGGGAGAACTCTGTCAGAATTCGGGCAGGATTCAGGCAGAACTCTATGAGCAAATCTCGGTCAAATCCGCAACTGCAGGAGGACCAAGTTCCAGAGAATTCAAAAATCAAACGGCCACCAACCGAACTCTGGCCGAACTCTGGCCGAACTCTGGCCGAGTTCTGTCAGGGTTAGGTTAGGGTTTTAAAAATAGGTTTTGGTGATTTTTGAAAACCTTTTTGAAAACCTTTTTGTAAACAGTTTGATAGGTCATTTTAAAAACATTTTGAACTATTTTGGGGATAGCCTATTTGCCAGTACGACTCGGTGTACAACGTATTCCTAGACTCAAATAAAGTAAAAATTACATTGCATAGGAAATACAGACTCAAGTAGGCAAACAGATCTTCAGTCTTGAACGGAGTGAATATCCAATCTTGCTTATGTCCAAGAAGCTGAGATGTCCCAACTAGCTTCGTATATCCAGACAGAGTTTTGATCAATTATTAAAATCAGGTTGACTATATGACCAATGGGCCAACAGTTGTATTATTGCTCTGTTGTGCCTTTGTATAAATAGCCTTAAATCCCTTCATTCAAGGTTGATCCTTGTGAGTATAAAATTTCTTATCGACCAAAGGCCATCCATAAACAGCTTTACCAAAGCATTCACTTGTATATCCACAAATTGTGTTAGTGTTCCTGAGTTGTAAAAATAAGATCTTCATATTTGTTGTGAGAAGATCAAAACCATCTTGTAAAGAGTTTGAAGTGTACAAGCCTTCAAATCAAAGCTTGTATGAAGTTGGAGAGCCTTCAGATCAAAGCTCTCGTATAAGAAGTCGGTGAGCCTTCGGATCAAAGCTTGTGTTATAACTATTTGTGATAATAGTGAATTAAAGCAATAGAGAGTTACGGGACTGGAGTACCTCACGGAGGATACCAGGATACATCGGGTGTCTGTATTCTTATTGATTTAATTCTTACATGCTTGCCTTTAATTGACAATTAACAATCATTTTGTGCTTGATTTATTAGCATGACTATGTTCACCCCCATCTAGGATTCTTTCAAATTGGTCATATTTTATTCATGAAATGGGTTGGTTGTCCCTTCGTTGTAGTTATAATGACTGCAACTATACAACGATACGAACATAACCTTGCTTAAAGTGAAGGTCTATGCAAGTCAGGTCACAAAGCATCACAATAGTTAAACAGAAACTTAAAATTTTTAAGCTAAGGCCAGTAGCCTCCCAGTCATGTGGAGTCTCGCCAAATTATCTACACTAAAAATAAATGCTACTGGCTTAGGCATAGCCTTGCTACCATAAGTTTGCCAGAAGCAAACTTTGTGCTAAGGTCTAGCTCCGTGGAGCCTAGACTTACTTCTAGAAATTTGTTAAAAGGAAACTTGGCATTAAGGCCTAAACCCGTAGAAGCTAGATTTGCTGCCAGAAGTTTGCCAAAAGCAAACTTGGCATTAAGGCCTACCCCATTGAGCCTAACCCTGCTGCCAGAAGTTTGCCAAAAGCAAATTTGGTATTGAGGCCTAGCCCCGCGAACCTAGATATAAGTTTTTTTATAAGCAAACTTGGTGTTGTGGTGTAGCCCTGCGTTATCTAACCCTACTACTGGAAGTTTAACTTAAGCATATTTGGCATAAGGGCCTAGCCTCGCGAAGCTTAACCATGTTGACAGAATCTTGCCATAAGCAAATTTTGTAGAGATATAGCCCCATACTGATAACCTTACAAAGTCTGCATTTTCACAAGAAACAAAAACATGGTTGATGCCTAGCCTCATAGTACCATAAGAAACCCTTGGTTTCTAACTACGACTTTAGGCACAAGAGGACTATTTCTTCCTAAATTCATATTGAACATGAAGTTCATGAAATTGTTTATATTGAACCTGAAATTTATTTTGAACCTGTAATTCATAAGTGAACCCGAAGTTCATAATTGTATCTGAAGTTCATATAGAACCTGAAGTCCATAAGAACCCTAAGTTTATAAGAACTTATAGTTCGTAATATAATAATAGAAATTGAAAAAACTTAACTTCAACATTATATGTTGAGAGAAGTTGAACATGTTTAATCCAACAGTTCTTTGTCTCAAACCCTTAGTTCTAACAACTTGTTTTCCTCCATTTAGTGTTGAATATGAACAAACTCGATTATTTCACATTGGAAGTCTCTACAAGAAACAACATGAAGTGGATACAAGATGTTAAACTCCACCTCACTACTAAGAAACTAAGAGGTACCATTGAGGCCAACAATCAGGTGACTAAAGTTCACAAGGTACTTGTCATTGTTTTTCATCTAGAAGCATATGCTTTAAGCAATACAGATGAAATGCCTTATTAAATATGATTTTAGGATTCTTTGGCTTTCTCTTGAAGAGTTTTTGAACCACCGCCTCATTTACTTGTGGAAGTAAGACATGACTAGCAAAACCTTTGGTTTCAGGACTTTAAGTCCATGAATGAGCACAACTCAGAAGTTTGCTTTATACAATCACTCCTTAATTTTTGTAAGGAAAAATTAACTAAGGAAGATCTTCGTATCTAAAATGCTTCTACAACCAAGAACAAAAATTCACCAATTTTTCAGAGCTGATTTCTATCATGTTGCTCATTTAAATGAACAACAAACTATTAATAAAAAAACTATCAGGTCCTCCATACTGGCGCAAATGTCATCCCATTGCCTAAGACCAATGCATGGTATACTAGAAAACAAAAATGACAAGGTCGAAAAAATCACAGTAGGAAGGGGAAACCCAATTACATGGAAAGGGATAGAAATCCAAAAGAAGAAGCTTGCTTCTTCTAACATACGGTACCATTGTGGAGAAATAAACTATTGGTTTCACACACGTCGTGCTCATGTCTACATAGTAAATGAGTACCATTCACGTACACAACAAAGGAAGTCCAATATATCCAACTAGATAATCCTCTCGGATACTAATTTTGAGGTGGAAGACTTCCACCAGCAGATAGAAGAATAAATAGATATATATGGATATTTTCCCTAAGAAGTTGAATAAAAGAAAACTTTTGTATATATATATATATATATATATTTTATATATATATATATATATATATATATATATATATATAAGAATTATTACAATTCTTAAACAAGAGCTTATAAGTAGATATCTACAACAAA
>JANAVB010008802.1:0-142500 GCA_029216955.1 Iris pallida | reverse complement strand
TGGACAGGCAGAACTTAGCGTATCTTTTGTGCTGCTTCTCGGATCACTTTGCGTGACTTGTTCTGATCAACTCAGCGTGACTTCATTTTTGAGGCCTACAAAACCCCCTTCAAAGTTTTCGAAAAATGATAAAATATTTTCGAAATACTTTGAAAATAAAGATGATGAAAATGAGTTAAAGTCACGCTGAGATGGCTCCAAAATTTTTCGAAAGTCGAAAAGACTTCGAAGTTCTTTGAAAACATCCAAATGAACTTATTAAATGTCATAATGACTCTTTGTTCTTCGAGACTGATTGAGTCCAATTTATGGTGGAATATGAACTGTTGACGAGATCTGTTATATAAACAGGAAGAGATTCTCAGCTTTGACATTCATCTCTCGAAAATATGACCCCAAAGGAAGCAGCCGAAGAGGAAGCACGCAAGTTGGGCTTTTGTTCCCATGGTGACCCCACTTTTGGGGGCAAAGAACCCGAACCTGTCGTCATCGAGCTCAAGGATGACTCCACACAGTTAGCCAAGAATCTCTTGAGCTACTTTGGATTGGATGGCTCGTCTTCTTCTGATGGGTAGAGCCTTATGGAGAAGCGTGACATGCTCGAGACTCTATTGCATCGCCTGGGAGTTAAGAGCGTAGAGGAGTTAGGCATCAAACTTAGCTGCTCTGGAAAATAGGGCATAACTTTCTACGCTTTTGTTGCACTTTTTTATCTTTTTGTAAGGCCATCAGTGCCTGTTTAAAGAATGAAGTACAACTTTTGTGTTTGATCTGCGTGCCTTTTAATGAAGAATATTAATTAGCACTCTTTGACTGTTTCCAATGTTGCACGGTCTCCCGAAGTACACGTGACACTCATTCCACAATTTACGAGCGCTATTTATGCGGATCTTTTCCAAGAATAGACCTGCACTTGACCCTTTAAATAGATGGATGAACTCCACGCAAACTCATCTTCCCATTCTTCTTTCTCTCTTCTGAGAATGAATTTTCTATGAGAAGAAAATAGAAAAGCCATGTTGTCTGATGTCAAATCTCTGTGCACGCTACCAGACATGGATCTGTCAATCCTTAGCAGCAAACTCAGCGGTAAGTTCAATATACACGCATCGAATTTTTTGTTTGCTAAGGACAAATTCATCTTCCTGAAATGAACAGAATGCATCTGTCTTTACTTGGCCAGTTTCTGTTGACTGATTTTTTTTACTGTTTCTTGCAGAATTTTGGCTGAAAACCTTCTTCAGAACTGGCATTGGTGATGTGGATGCTGTGGACAATGTTCTTCTGACACCCACATCAGGGAGCTCATACGCTTTTGACGCGTAAATCAGACAACTCAGAACTCTTCGTGAGATAGAAGGGTCTTCCTTAGATGGTAGGAAGAGCCTTTATACACGAGAGTTGGATGGTGGAGTTAACTCTACTACCGAGAAATCGTGTAGTAGAGTTCCTTTGACGGCAGAACTAGGAATCGTATCCCAATGCTGGATACATTCCTACCTGCTTGAGGTGCAGCCGTTCCTCCATGAGCTGTATTGGCAACAACACGCCGTCGGGCTGCCATACTCTGTGGTTCTCCTCTCGTCTGAGAGAGAAGACAAGAGTTTGATTCCTGCTGATCTGGTCGTGACTGAGACCCAGACAGTCAGGAATTGCAACCAACAACGAACCTGACGGAGAAGGTCCGACGGAGAAGATCCAAAGAAGAAGATAGATCTCTATTAGGTTATCGTTGTGGTGTAGAATGAAAATCCAAGATTTGTAATAGATTTCCATTATGATTTGTAGGAAAGTCTAAGAAAAATGTAAGACTTTTTGTGGTGAAATGGGAATAAAAATGACACTTCTTCTATGCTTCAATGATTTGTATTTGTGGATGAATTGTGGACATAATAGATAATAAAATCATCTTTTTCTGTTTTTAGAGTATATGATATTATCAGAGGTATTATGGACATGATAATATATAGGAACTCGAAAGAAAATAGATTGATTTCTATGCAGAGGTCAAAACATGACAAATGAGTAAGCAGATTCGGAATTGATTCAGAGGTTATGAAAACATGATAAATAACGAATCCCCACTTAATGAACTGATAGAAGATTATGAACGAATGAACCGTTAAGAAACGATGAACAGATGAACTGTCGAGTGAATGTAATAAATGAACGGACAAACCGTCAAGTATTAATGAACATGTGAAACGTCGGATGAATGTGAGAAATGAATGGATGAACTGAATATCGGGAAAGAATACGTCCCTTCGATCCTTGTAACCATATGCCTATAAATAGAGCATATATTTGAATAGAAGGATCGCATTTTATCCACAATGTCTTTTGAAGAGAACATAAAGAAGGCTGAAGTCGCCCTTGAAGCTACTGAAGGTGTTAAAGAACATCCACCTCCGCAGAAGAAGGAAATGGGCGAAAGCTCGTCTACTCCCAAGCCGCCAAAAGATATCCTGGACTTCCTGGTTGAACCAGGAAAAATCGAAGAAGAAGAAGCAATGAGGCTGGCTGCCTGTCAATTCTTGGTACGGTCAGGAAAAGATGTATTCAATTTTTTTGCTGATTATGTATGTGGTCCTCGTCCCAAATATGAAAGGGATCACAGTGATCTTCCATGATGATGTACTTTTTTTTTCTTGAGGGATTTGTCTCAAATAAACTCCGTTTAAGGAAACTTTGTTTACGATATATCCTTCCCACTTTATATTTTTACCTTTATTCATTGATCTTTTGACTCAGAAATCAGAAAGACTAAATATCACTTTCATAAATATGATATTGAGATAGAAAATTCAGAGGTAATGTGGACATAATTTTCTGGATATCAAATTTGTTGAGAAAACGATACAAAGTAGAATACCTATCTCCACTGGGGATAATAGATATCAGAATGATTCTTCGGAAAGAACAATGAAACAGCTGGAGAGTGATGGGAGGACAATCTTGATAGAAATATCAGACGTAGTACTTCTTCAAGAATTTGCCGTTGATGGGCATCATAGTGGCTTTACCATCTAGAGTAGTGAGTTGATAAGCCCCATTAGAAAAGATCTTATTGACAATGAATGGACCTTCCCATTTTGCATCAAACTTGCCCTTACTCATGTGTGTCATAGTCATCGGGCGTCTGACAGTAAGCACAAGTTCTCCTTTCTGAAATGTTCGAATTCTGACTTTCTTGTTAAAAGCCCTTGAAATTCTAGCTTGATAGAATTCAATATTCTGTTGAGCAGATAACCATTTTTCATCCAGAGCCTCCAATTCTTGAAGTCGAAGACGATTATTATTTTCAGCAGTGAGTTCATTAGCGATTGCTATCCTTAAAGAAGAAATTTGAATCTCTAATGGGAGAACAGCCTCAGATCCGTACACTAGAGAGAAAGGTATACACTTAGTAGCATTACGGACTGTAGTGCGATAAGCCCACAAGCATTCCCCGAGCTTGTCACTCCAATTACGTTTGTTAGTGGAGACAAACTTCTTTAGGAGTTTGATGATAGTCTTGTTGAAAGCTTCTGCCAATCCGTTAGCTGCTGGATTATATGCGGTAGAAGCAACATTATTGATCCGGTGATCGTCACAGAATCGAGTAAATTTCTGGCTGACGAACTGTGGTCCGTTATCATGAACAATGCGTCGAGGAACACCAAATCTGTAAATGACGTGGTGCTTAATAAAGCTGATAACATTAGACGTCTTAACTTCAGATAAAGGAATAGCTTCGGCCCATTTGGAGAAGTAATCGGTTATTGCGGGAATGAACCGATGACCTTTAGATGACGGTAGATTGATCGGGCCGACAATGTCCATGCCCCAAGCTTCGAAGGGCCATGATGCTGCCGTCGGATGTAGAAATTCCGAAGGTTGATGTATAAAATCCGCATGGATTTGGCAAGCTTTGCATTTCCTTGCATATTCAATGGCATCTGATACCATAGTTGGCCAATAATAACCCATCCGTCGAATACGGTCTTGAAGTTTTGGCCCAGGTTGATGCGCTCCACAAATTCCATCATGTGCTTCACGAATAACTTGTTGGGCTTCATCACCGGCAATGCACCGAAGGAGTAAACCATCATAAGCTCGACGATATAAGGTCTTTGTTGTATGATTGTAATTGAATCTGAGTGATCGTCGTCTGATAGATGCTGCCTCACTCGGATCATCCGGAAGAATATCATATAATACAAGATCTAAGAAAGGAAGTCTCCAATCTTTATCCGTATTCTGATTCTCAGTCGAGTTACTGAAGATGAATTCCATGCTGGAATCGGATGAAGATGATATCGATTTACGACTAAATCCAAATCCTCTTGTTGTGTTGACGTCATGAGATGTTGATTCTTCAATGTCAACTGGAAGTCCTAGAGTCAGGTTATTTTCAAGATGAAATAATTCTCGACTACGTACAACAATCATTTGTTGCCGTCTGATTGGGATAGCCAGCACCGCTGCAAGATTAGCAAGGACATCAGCTTCTGTGTTACATGCTCGCCTAACATGTTCAATAAAGAATTCCTTAAATGATGAGGCCATAGATATGGCCACTCTATGATAAGGAACCAGATCTTGATGGCAAACTTCATAAGTACCCCTGATCTGATTGACAATAAGTTTAGAGTCTCCATACGCCTCCAAATGTTGAATATTCAGATGTTTAGCGAGTTGAAGACCAATAAGCAATGCGTTGTACTCAGCTACATTGTTTGAACACAGCTGATCGAGAGAATAAGCTCTTTGGATGGCAAGACCTTCTGGCGATACAAGAACAATTCCAACTCCAGCAACAATATCGCCATTAGGACCAATTCTTGATGCTCCATCAAAGAATAGACGCCAAGTAGGATCTTCTTCAGCAATTTAATTTAAATCTAGGACTTCATCTGGGATTTCATCATAGAGTTTTGAATTTTCTGGAATTGAGTGAGCAGCCAGAAAATCAGCTAAAGCTTGTCCCTTGACTGATTTCTGAGGAATATAGTGCATATCATACTGAGCAAGTAGGATTCCCCAGTTAGCCAATCGAGAATTCAAAACACTGGGTTTCTTCATCATGATCCGTATAGGATTAATCTTGGAGATGACATGAATAGTCTGGCCAATGATATAATGACGTGTCTTTTGGACAGCAAACATCAAGGCTAGACATTCTTTTTCAACCGGTGAATATCGAGGTTCAGCTCCGGTCATAGTGCGGCTGAGATAATAAATGGCTTGTTCATGGCCATTTTGATTCTTTTGAGCAAGTAATGCACCCAATGAATGACTCATTGCTCGAGTATAGAGGAGGAACGGTATTCCTGAGACGGGAGGTACCAATACTGGAGGGCTCATTAGATATTGTTTTATATCATCGAATGCTTTCTGACATTCATCATTCCAGACAAAAGAGACACCTTTCTTCATAAGTTTGTTGAATGGTCTGCAGCGTCCTGATAAATTAGATATAAATCTCCTGATATAAGCGATTCTTCTTTGAAATCCTCGTAGCTCTTTTAAGGTGCGTGGAGGACGCATCTCTTGGATGGCTTTGATCTTCTCGGGATCCACGTGTATACCTTTAGAGGTAATGACGAAGCCGAGAAATTTACCACTAGAGACGCCTAAGAAGGACTTAGTAGGGTTCATCTTTAATTGATGCTTACGCATTAGATCAAATATAGTCTTCAAATCTTGGATATGATCCTCCTTTTGTCGACTTTTGACTGCAATATCATCAACATAGCATTCGACTGTTTTCTGCAAATGTTCACGGAATATAGTGCTCATAGCTCGTTGATAAGTTGCTCCTGCATTCTTGAGACCGAATGGCATAACTGTATAACAGTATGTACCAATCGACGTTCTGAAAGAAGTGTGCTTCTCGTCTTTTGGGAACATTTTGATCTGATTGTACCCAGAATACCCGTCCATGAATGACATTCGTTCAAATCCACAAGTATTATCAACCATGACATCAGTGATTGGTAGAGGGAATTCGTCTTTAGGACACGCCGCATTGAGATCGCGGAAGTCTATGCATACTCTGATCTTGCCAGTCTTTTTAAGAACAGGAACAATATTAGCCACCCAATCGGGTTGTTGTTCCTCTCTAATAAACCCAGAGGTATTGAGTTTATTGACTTCAGCTTCAATTGCATTCATGATGTCTGGACGAAATCGTCGCTGTTGTTGTTTGACCGATTTAGCATTCGGCAAGATATTGAGCTTGTGAGTTGCAATTTGAGGATCAAGCCCTGGCATATCTTCATAACTCCAAGCAAAGACATCGATATAATCACGAATGAGTTTGATCATGTCTTTCTTATCAGTTTCTGAAAGACTTTCACTGATGAATATTGGTTTGGGAGATCCCTCTTCGTCAACATCTATTTGAACAAGTTTATCTTCAGTCGGAGGTTCTTTTTGCTCGAAACGAAACTCCTATTGATTATCTAATCTTTGGGCCCACTGTTCTGATTCAGGTGAGATTTCAAACTCTTCGTCGTCTTCATCACTTTCTTCAGAATAGTCAATGGAAACCATGTTAGAAGACAGAATGTTGCAATAGAAGTCACCGATACTCGTATCGGAATCCCAAGAAGTGGTACTAGAAGAATCAGATCTCTTATCTTCGTCAGACTCAAGATCTTCATGGATAATATTGATGAAAGGAGTAGGAGCAGTATAACCCAATCCGCATTTCGTCCTTCCATATTTCAAAGGAGGAATCCGGACAGGCATTTTTCTTCCTTTTCCATTATTAAGGCCAGTCCTGAAGTCATAGCCCATATTTTTGATGATGTCTCTAGATTGCTAACTATAACGACGTAGTTGTAATCTTCCAGTATCATCATTTTTGTCATCATCTTCAAGATCAGAAGGATTTTGAGGCCCTTTGTAGAAGAATATTGGAATGTCTCCTGGCTTTCTGCTGGAAACTAGAAAGTATGAAGATTGTACAGGTTCTAGAGATACATCTGTATGAACAGTCTGTACAACTCCTATGGTTATTGTGTTCAAGTCATCTAACAGATGTAAATAACTATGAACATAATTACACACATCAACGTACTGCAAAGGTGGAGACTTCTCATTAAATGTAAAAGCAGCAATATTTACATTGGGAGAAGGCTGAGCCTTAGAGATTTTAGCCAAGTCAATGACTAAAGGGGGAGAAGA
The DNA here is from genome assembly GCA_029216955.1 of Iris pallida. Taxonomy (NCBI): domain Eukaryota; kingdom Viridiplantae; phylum Streptophyta; class Magnoliopsida; order Asparagales; family Iridaceae; genus Iris; species Iris pallida. Next base: position 135,327 of record JANAVB010008802.1, on the reverse strand, counting down.
AGAAGAAGCTTTGTTTCGATTAAGATCGATAACAAATGGCTCAGAAGAGGTGAGCTCCCTTGAAGTTTGAGTAGGAAGAGTAGTCCGCCCTCCAACTGGAATTAGCAGAGTATCTTGTGAAGGTACAGGAACTGTAGTACGCCCACTGACAGGAATGATCAGTGTATTCTGAGTAGATGACTGAGGTAACGGAGAGATCCGTCCACTCACTGGAATGATGAAAGAATCTTCTCCAGAGGGTTTAGGAGATTGTTGCTGAGTAGTTCGACATTTAACAGGGATTATTAAAGTCTCACTTTGTGCATCTTCTTTCTCCATAGCTTGTATGATCCTTGTATACTCTTCTTTGTACATTCGGGAATCGTTGAAATAAGCTTCAACCCCATGGAAGGGATTTATATCAGCAACTTCTTTTTGTACTCTTCCATTGCTATCAATGTATTTAAAACATTGATGAAGAGTAGAGGGCACCACATTATTTTCATGAAGAAAGGACCTCTCCAGAAGAAGATTATAGGATCCCGCGATCTCGATCACATAGAAAGTGACTTTAGATCTGAAATCGCCTATCTGAAGCTTCAGATGAATCTTTCCCAAAGGCTCACTTCGGCTTTGATTGAATCCCAAGATAGTAGTAACCATCTTGGAGAGCTTATGAAGAGGGATTTTTAGTTCATCCAACAAACTCTTTGGCATTATGCTTATAGCAGACTCTGGGTCAATGAGAATACGATCTATCTTCATCGTATCAATATAACCAGTGTAGTAGAGAGGTCGGTCATGTCGATTATCCTCCAGTAACATGTCGTCTTGTGTAAAGGTGATATTTGGGATAATCTCCAGTACACTGTTGCAATGTAAGCAAGTGGCAGGTTCCGCATCCGGCTTCTTCAATTGTGCAAGACAAGAGTCAGCTTGTAGAAGTGCTTCACTTAACGTCTCCCGAGTCTCTTTGGAAAGACGTAGAAGTTCAAAAAGGGACATTCTAGCGGGAGTATTAGCAAGCTGAGCCAAAATGTCGAAGTTGTAAGGCTTCTGAAGTCCAAGAGGAGAAGACTTCTTGATTGGCTTATCAAACCGAGCCTGTTGTTTGCCTTTCTCCAGAGCCGTAGGCTTGGGAGGAACAGGTTCAGTAGATGGTTCTTCTTCGGGAGGAACATTAGGAGCATCTTTAGCATCTGAAGGGATATCAGTAGGATCTTCAGGATTTTTAGAATAATCCTTTAGGTAAGGTTTCCCCGTTCGAGTAGCACTAACAAGTGCTTCTTCTTTGTCTTTTGGCTCTGTGTCAGAGGTAGACCCAAGAGAAGTCATATGACATGACTTGATCTTTCCAGCCTTCTTGGATTTTTGAGAAGAAATCTTTTGAGGAGAAGGCGATTCAAAATCTGCCACTAGATCAGGATGGATCCACATAATTTCCCCTGTTTCCAAAGTGATTGGCACTAATCCTTCAGACTGTGGAGGAGGAAGATTCACTATGTCAAGAGTTGCCTTGGGAATAGAAACAATCCCACTTTCAAGGAGTTAAGGAGGGAAATTTCCAAATTGCATAGAGACGACGTTTGAGGTGACGGTCTTCTCTTTTGGAGTAAGAGAGATAGCTCCAGATTTAATCATTTCTTGGATCTTTCCTTTCAATACATAACATGTACGAATTGTATGACCCAGCATTCTGTGATATGGACAGTATTTAGGATGATCTGTCTTACCAGCTTCATCAGGTTTCTTGATCTCTGGTAATTGTATTTTATTACCTTTCAGCAGACATTCAAAGATACCAAGGACATCGTCGTCATCAAAAGAATATTCTTCTCTGGGGCGGGGTGTTCTTGATTGTTGAGTTGTAGAGGCAGGAGTTTGAACATTTGATGCATCTTTGCTCTGAAGATTAACTTCAAGAGTTTCTTTTTCTTTGCGAGCATTATTTTTATTGTTAGCACCTTGTCCTGTTTCATTAGGAGTCATCTGCACTCCTAAACCTTTGAAGGTTTCAGCACTGATTTCTGCAGCTTTAGCACTGACTATGAAGGAAGGCTAATCTTGAAATTGAGTAGACCCTGTCCACATACTGATGATTGGCAACAAGTTTGATTTGCACGTGTCAATGGTGACAGCATCAGGAGTTCCAAGAGGCATCTTCAGAGCTTCTCTTCGAAACCGTTCAATGTATTCCTCTGTAGATTCATTATTTTTCTGCTTGATTCTAATAAGAGCAGACATAGTCATGTCATTAAGCCCTTCATAGAACCTTTCAAGAAACATCTGTTTGAAACCAGCAAATGAGGTAATACTCCCATCTGGAAGACTTCTATACCATTCATAAGCCGTTCCCTTGAGACATCCAATAAATACCCGAGTAAGGAGGGCATCACTTGGTCGTAGTTGATCTGTCATCACTTCAAAGTGATTGATAAACTGACTTGGAGAAGTGGTTCCATCATAGAATGAGATAGTAGGAGGCTTGTATTTAGGAGGATATGATACTTGCTTCCATTCTATCGGATAAGGCTGCTTGATGCCTAACCTTTGTAAACCATCCTTCTGTTTGAATGCCTCGAATTGAGTTTTGAGATTTTTCAATTCTTCAGAGACAACTCCCGAAGATTGTGGAGTTGTGGCTTGTAGAGAATAGTTGGGAGGAGGAACAGCATTGTAAGCACTACCCCCAGCTCCAGAGAGACTAGGATTTGGTTGAGCAGGTCCAGGAGTATTGGATTGTACTGCTGGAGGAACTTGTACTGGACTTATATCAGTATCAACTGGTATGGCATCTGATACAGTCTGTCGATTTTGCAACTGAGCTGTCATGAGTTCATACATTGACTTCATTGTGTCAGTCATAGACTTCATTTGCTGTTCCAAAGAAGTAATTCTTTGATCTTGAGGAGTCAGGGAAGAAGAAGGTTCATCAGTATTCCCATCAACCATGTAAGTCGTGACTGTATGAGGGATTATTGATGAACTAGTAGATGTTGTATGCTCTGAATCATTGCTTCGTGTATCAAAGTCAACTATAGGAGAATTACCCCCAGTAGGAAGAGGTGGGAAGTTAGATTCTCCAAGAAATTCAGAATCAATTTCAGGGATCAAATTTCTTTGACTAGAAGCCAGGACTCTTGCTCTGGTGTTTCTATATACTCCATCTGGACTATCAACTCTACCCCCGGTGTCCCGAGAAGTCATGTTGACAGAGACAAACAAAGGCTCATCTTCATCAGGCATAGGTTCATACTGAATCCTATTAAAGACAGACTGTCGTTTATTTTGACATCTGCATTGCATTGTGACTCTTGGCTGGAAGTCACATTGAACTGTTGATTCACATCTGCACTAAACTATGACTCTTGGATAGAAGTCACATTCAGCATGTTCCTTTGATATAGAATTACTCCTTCTCTTCTGTTGAAGATATTCCCGTAAATCTGTTTGTGAAGATTGAGGAATATACTTCCTGTTCTTGGGTCTTGATGGCTCTTGATTATACAAAGAGTGATTAATGTGAGCCACATAATTTCTTGCATACTCTGCATCTGGATCTTTTATCTTCATATCCAATTGGTATGGTTTCTTAACACCAGAAGTGCTGAGTTTTGTTCTTAAATCAGTGGAAGGTAACATATTAATTTTGGAAACATGGAGTTTTCCTTCCATTGATCTGGATATTTGCAGAGAAGGAAGAGTTAAACCACTCCCTTGATTAGGAGTTGGTAACAGACCCTCTTTAATGGACAGATTCTGTGCCCAATTTGAAGAAATCAAAGAAGAAGACATTAAGGAATGTTTCTTCTTAGACTCATTCAGATGTTGAGACATAGAATGTCCAGAAGGAAGAGTAGTCAAAAGACCATCTCCTTTCCTTTGACTAACAAAAGTATCAGTCAAAGCTGTTCCTGGAGTAAAAACTACAGGAGCAGAAGAAACAACTAAAGAGTTATTCCTTTTCGAAGGGACTTTGTGTGGAAGACTACCCCCAGTTCTAGTAGAACTCGGTGAAGAAGAAAAGATAACTAAGGAGTTATTCTTCTCTGATGAAATACACGCTGAAACAGACTTGGTTAAAGAACCAGAGCTGTTAGCGTGACTTTTGATTTTAGAATTACACGCTGGAACAGATTTGGCTAAGGAGCCAGTACTGTCAGCGTGACTTTTGAATGTGGGATTGCACACTGGAATAGATTTGGCTAAGGAGCCAGTACTATCAGCGTGACTTTTAGAGTTGAATTTGCACACTGGAACAGATTCGGCTAAGGAGCCAGTACTGTCAGCGTGACTTTTAGAATTGAATTTGCACGCTGGAACAGATTCGGCTAAGGAGCCAGTACTGTCAATGTGACTTTTAGAATTGAATTTGCATGCTGGAACAGATTTGGCTAAGGAGCCAGTACTGTCAACGTGACTTTTAGTTACTGTCATCTTCGAGCGCACAAGAGTGTGCGTGCTTGCAGTGGAGTTCTTGCCAGTGTTAAGAGTAGACACTGTGGCAGAGACTTCACCATTGACTGCCAACTGATTCTTAGGGACATAGACAGAGTGTCCCTTCGACTTGGCAGTGATGATGGAGGCTGGAATGGGCTTGCCACCCTTAGCCCGCTGCATTTCTTCATAGGCGAGTTGATCGAATTTGATCGTCATCACCTTCTTCGTCGAGCCGATTGACGAAGTGTCGCATTGAGTTGTTACCATCTCAGAAGAGGAGATGGTTTTCCCCAGCAGAGTCGCCAATTTGTTTTCCATAAAGAAATTCTCTTTATTTGTTGTGTTTCTGGGAAAATTACAACTGTAGGAATCCGATCTAGAAGACGATCGCTTTATCCCTTGGACTATGCGAAGAAGAAAAGCTCTCAAAATTTTGACAGTAGATATCAATGTATCTGTACAATGAATGAGAAAAAAGAACTCTATTTATAGAGTCAAAACAGTCACTGAAAAGATAACTACCTCACCACTGGTGCATTTGAAAAGTCACGCAGACTCTAAATACACGCAGGGTTAGTGAGTAGTTACTGGACGTGGCCCGTAACTGTTGGACACATGGCATTAGTGCATGGGTCGTGTACAAGTTACTGGGCACGCGAAAGAGAGATCGGTGGCATGGCTGCCACGTACTCCAGTTGAAATGAAATCCACGCTGTCTTGCTGAAGGCAAAAATCCACGCAGTTTTGTTGACGCAGACTCGTTGAAGGCGAAATCCACGCAAGCTTTGAAGAAGAATACTTCAGAATTCACGCAGGCTTTGAGAAGAATAACTCAAAAATCCACGCAAACTTGAGGAAGGAGAAGGTTCAGAATCCACGCAAACCGCCAGCTGTCTTGATTTGGCACGCTTCGTCTGACACAAAATCTCTGACATTGATTATATTGTCAGCCGCATTAAATGAAGATAAGACCCAAAGTCACGCCAACTTGGTGAAGAGTGAGTCTTGCTAAGGAAGATTTTGAAAATCACGCAAAAGACGGCGATGATCTCTCGAGTTTTGTGTATACGTGGCATACGAGGAGACGTTTCTCGACTGCTGTGTTGTCAGTTATTATGATTCTGACGTATGGCTGAGCTGTCTCTGCGTGATTTCTAAAGGAGATGGACAGGCAGAACTTAGCGTATCTTTTGTGCTGCTTCTCGGATCACTCTGCGTGACTTGTTCTGATCAACTCAGCGTGACTTCATTTTTGAGGCCTACAGTCATTTCATTCCTATGGAAAAAAATTCTGACTCATTTCTGTATGATGGTTTAGTATGATAGTGGTGTCTACATTGTAGAATATGAATTGGTCTTATGTTTTTCATATGAATAGTAGACAAATAATAATAATTGTTATTTTTGAAGGTTGAGATAGATATTATATTCCAGAATGATAAAAATGGGTACATGCATATTCTTAAGTTGTTACTGCCCCAAATGGGTGCATACATTTCAGGTATTGTGCTACATGTCCAGGGAAAACCAATCACCAGTAAATTAATTTTTGCAAGTCGTAGCAGATTGTTGGACCCCAAAAGGCTAATATTGGTATTGCAAGCTATCATAGACCTAGAGTTCTGTGTTTAGACTTGATTGTATTGCTTAATACTATTTTTTACAAGTATTGATATAGATATTCTCATCTAGGAAATGAAATTCATGGGAAATCTAAATAAAGGCAATTTTTGCCTGATTGATAGTACTACAATTCACATCATCCTTAAAAATATATTCTTTTCCTCCAACATCATTAATAGTACATTCGTAATATCCACGATAACTGGTCCTGCTTACATTATTGAAGGCTCTGAAAGAGCACAATTGATTTTAGCCAATAGAATCTACCTTAAACAAAATGCCTTATACTCTCATAATTTCAAAAGAAATTTACTGAGTTTTAAGGACATAAGAGCAAACAGGCATCTCATTGAAACCATGAGTGAGACAAATAAAGAATACCTTAGTGTAACCTCTATATTAGGGAACCAGAAGTTCGTCTAGAGAAATTCTCCAGCTTATCACTAGGGATCTACTTCAATCACATTGGGGGTAGTCGAGTACCATACTGTAGTACCCCGTCCCAACTTCATGACATGTTCATCCGTTCATGAGGAGCGCGATTAAGAAATATTATCGATATCGATTGCTCTTGGACATATATAATCAAGATCCTTTCCTCGTTATGGATTGACTTCTTCAGATTCAGATCCCATATTCAGCAGGTTACGTCTCGAAGAAAGACTCTACAACTGAGTCGCGAGAGACCTCTCTGTTGCTTTTTTTTCGATGTCGTAGGTTTTCTTAAATACGTTAGAGAATATTTTTGATGGATTTCATTGCTTGTGTTCTTTGAACTTCACACTTCATATCAAATCTTAAGAGAAATGGTAGAGTATTGATCCTTTGCCTATGAGATTGCAGGTAATCGCATAAGCGACGCTTATATTAGAAGACTCTTTCTCTCGTCTTATTCAATCAATAATAAGTGGCTTGACCTTTTTCTCCTTGATCCTCTTGTTCTCAAATCAATCAACAATACGAAAAATATGAATGCTAGATATAGAGGCGTAGACAAAATGTATTCCATAGAACTATCAATAGTAGAACTATTTCATGTTTACTTATGTATAACTGCTATAGAAATGCCATATCATGAAAATGCTACATGCTTACTTATGTTATGCATATTATAGAACTATGTTAAGCAAAGAATGAATCGATGAAAGAATATTGCAATGACAATATGAAACATGTCTTGTAATGCTAAACATGTAATGCTAAACTGATATAATGACAGTACATAACTGTCATATCATGAAATATAATATATATATATATATATATATATGGAAAATTCTACAATACATCCACCCTTTTGGGATGTATCGATACATCCTAAATCTGAACCGTTGGATGTTCATCCAACGGTTCAGATTAAATAATGCAGGAGACATCATTTAATGCTATTTTTGACTTTTAACCTCTTGTTAACTTGCTATAGCAAGTCATTCTTCAATGCAATTTTTTCAATGAACACCCTAAATTAACTCATATTTACTTTCTCTTTCGTCCATGTAATTTAATATTTTGTGCAACTACGTATATATAACAATAATTGTGTGTCGGCCGGAAAGGAAGGACACAGTGTGTCCAGGTCTGTAGGCGATGTAGACGACGACACTACTGCTGTTGGCGATCTAGATGATGACACCGACGACGACATAGACGAAGTTCCTGTAGTCAATGTGGATAATAGTCAGGGAAGAATTCAAAGGAAGAAGAGTGGTAGGAAGCTGATAAAAGCTCGTTCTCTCAAATCTCTTCTTTATGTAAATTAAATCCAAGGAGGACACAATTCCTAATTTTAGTTATTGCTTAGCAGAGTCTGCTTAGTTGTTGTAAAATTGTGGTGTTGCTTCTGTAACATTTTCATCTTTAATCTAATATTTTCTATGAATATGTGTTCTGTTTGATTTTGATTTAGTACTCTTTCTGTAATTTGTTTTTTGTTTCATCTAACAATTTAATATTTTTGTTATAAAGCTACAAGCCATGGTGGTAGTGGTGGAAGGAGAAATGTAGATGAAGAAGGAAAGAAGAAGAAGTTCCGGTTCGCGGCAGACTTCGTCGAGCCCTCCTCGAACAACGAGGAGTACCAGCGGAATTAAACCTCTTATATAGTTCCTCAAACTGTTAATCATGATAACCTTTGTACTTTTTAAACGGCTAGTAGAATCTTTCTCGAGCCCTCCTCAATGAAACGGCTAGTAGATTGTTTGCCAGTCTCAAAATTTATTTGTCTTTCCATCTTTCTTACTTTTTGTACTTCTCTCTTGCTATATATACAATAGTTTTCTTGTTTCAACTATTATTTATTCTAAAATATATAGAATAGTTTTCTGAAATACAATAGTTTTCTTGTTCTCAAGATGTCTATTTGTGTTGTGGAAAATGTAGAAGACGTAAAAGATTGGTTGCCAGCTCCAAATAAAACTTTCATTCCGTGTATGTTGCGTAGGATTGAAGAACAGCTGTTGACGATTTCAGCTCAAGTTGTATCGATCAATTCTAAGCTTGGTTTAATAAAAATTGAACAAATGAATTTATTTCGACGTTTGGAGAAGATTGAAGAATCTCCAGCTTTGAAGAAGACATCTTCATCTGGAGTATTTAATAATGTGGATGAGGTTTTCGTTGAATCTTCCGATGAGGAGGACGTGCTGCTACAGAATCATAATAAAGTAATGGACCAAATTCTTGCATTGTGTCCTACAGAAGAAACTGACTTTAGAAGTTCTTCGAAAAGAATGCGTAGAAATTTAGATCCGATCACACCATTGAAAAGTTTAATAAAAACTTCAACCTAGAAGCCTAGCAAGTGTACTAGTGGTTCTTCGAGTTATTACGACTATATTTTTGCGGATGATAGACCTGAAGAGTAAGTAATATGAGTTTTGATTTAATTCCAACAATTTTTTCTCCTAATTTATTTGTTTCTTTTCTTAGATAAATAATATCATCTTGCAACAAAATCTATGTGTCTCGGGCTGAGATGAAGTCCTTAGCTCCTTTAACGAGAATTAAGATGGGGTATGTATAGATAGTTTATTTCTTCTTAGATGCCATCTATGTTTACTTCGATTCCATCGCTGATATTTTTAATGATTTATTCAGATTGTAGGCCTCGTCTCTGCTCTTCTGACCGCGGAGGAACGGAAAAGAACCTTCAATAAAGCTAATGTATGGTTTTTACCAATAAGGATAACGGTGAGTGAGCATTTTATTCTTCAATGCATATGCATTAACAATTTTCTCGTTTGTTTGTCCTTCGTAATGTATTAATTGATGTGTATGTAGAGAGCAAGGTTACCTCCATCTGACAAAAAGCTTTATGAAATATGGAAGAAGTACAAATATTTTCAGGATTACATGGGTCTTTAAGCACTTGTAACAAGGTATTAATATATTTCTGTTTAAATATTAATCCTAATTTTGCTGAAAATTTACTAATTTGTTTTACCTAATTAATCCTGATTCAGATATACATACCCATTGTTTTGGACGGACACTCTACTCTTACAAGAGTTCTGGTTAAAACAAGGACTGTTGAAATTTGGGATTCACTTGCATCTAAAGATGATCCGATTCAAAACAAATCAGTCATAAAAGAAATAGTAAGCTCATATTCATCAATTTTTATGAATTGCGTACAAGATCCGCGATATACTAATACATATTGTATTCTGGTAATTGTAGCTTTCAAATTTGGATCTCTTTCTCGAAAAAGAGATTTTGAAGTTGAGAAACTTTTCTATTTTTGCAATAAAATGTCGTCCTTATGTTCCCCGCTAAGGCAATTTATTGATTGTGGGATTTTTGTAATTGCATTCATGAAAGACCGATGTAGTCTGGATTACCGTTCTCTCAATATAAGTCTGAAAATATGTTGTCAAAAACTTACACTTTTTAGAGAAATATTTTTGATGTTATGATTGTTATATGCAGTTTGATGCGGGAATGGAAAGACGCAAAGCTACTGAATGGATTACAACTTCAGAGCACGATGAAGTACTATCCAAGTTGCGTATATAATATAATTAAGCAGAAAGGAGTCCAAACAGAAATGATTGAATATGGAAGACAATATTTTTTTTTTCTTCTTTTATATCTAATGTATTATGTTCATTTGTTTTGTTAAGTTATAATATTCTTAAAATGTGGGATAAAAATGATATCAAAATGTTCATTTGTTTCATAATCTTGCTGCCATATAATCCTAAAATTTGGAAAAATTTATGAAATGCCCAAAAATTGCAAAAGTTTTATGTAAAACCTACCGCAAAATAACATTTCATCGCGTGCCCAGAATTCACAAAAAATATATAAAGCGGGTTCCGAATGAACTTTTTGCCCTTCTAATTAATTCAAAACACCCCCGAACCCTATCATTAAAAAAATGGTTTCGATTCTTCCTCTTCTTCCATACGTCGCTCTGTTCTGAAACCTAGGTCATTCTCCTCCAAAATCTTCAAACCTTCCTCTCCATTCGCAATCTTCATACCATGTCGGCATCAGCAGAAGAATCATCACCGGCAGCATCACCAATTAGATAAGATGTACCAGTTGCAGAAAATTCAAAAGGGAAAGACGGAGAACAACGGAAACCCTATTCTAAGAAAGTTGCACAGAAGAAAAGGGAAAAATATGCTAAGTAAAAAGAAGTGCAAGAAGAAGTACAAACAGAAGGTATAACTTTGAGTTTATGTTCGCAAATTCTGTATATATTACACGGAGAATGACATTCTCCGTCTAAAAATGCATTTGAATGTTTATTCTCCCTATCAAATTACACTGGGAATGCCATTCTCCGTGTAATTTAAATCAATAATATCATTCTCCGTTTAATTTAACGGAGAATGGCATTCTCAGTGTTAAAACACATGAGAATGCTATTCTCCGTGTTAATTTGAAACGAAGAATTTTATTCTCCGTGTTAATCTAGCACAGAGAATGGCATTACAAGAGTTAAAAAGAATGGGAATGCTATTCTCCGTGTATTTATAAACGGAGAATGTTATTCTCCATTTTGAATTACACGTAGAATAGCATTTCCAGTGTTAAAGCACACGAGAATGTTCATTCTCCTTGTTAATTTGACACGGAGAATAACATTCCCCCTCCTAATTTGAAACGGAGAATGCTATTCTCCGTTTTGAATTACACGGAGAATAGCATTCTCATCATTTTAACTCTTGTAATGCCATTCTCCGTTTAATTTGACACGGAGAATGGTCATTCTCCGTGTTAATCTAGCATGGAGAATGGCATTACAAGTTGTCACGCCCCAGAACCAGAATACTGGAGAGCGGAGGAATGACTCAGCTAGCTACGTACTACGAGTAGAAGAATACCGTATAATACGATCAATGCTGTCTAACCAGACGAGGGGGTGCATACTACATAAAAGTCTTTCTATGGTCACTTCATATCTATTGTCTCAATCATTCAAGCAAGAAACAGTAATAGAGAACATATGAGATAAAGCAGTAAGGCATCCCAAATGCTCAGTCAAAATGTTCTTGATATCTGGCTTTACAAAACATAGCCAGATGATGAAGCAAGGTATACACAATTGTTATCAGCTGCAGTCTGACTTAATTACAATTATGTAAAAGTAAGTACAAGACAATCCGACTAACATGTCGGTGCCAAACGGCTAAGTATAAAGTAAATAACAAAACGAGCGGTGAAGTAAGGGACCCACTCGAGTCCTCCTGCGATCATTCCTCTAGTATTGACCATCTTAGAGGTAGAAGTAAGCTGAGTCCTCGGGAACCGGCTCTAAATCTGGCCATGCAAAACCAGGAAGGTTAGACCTCTAAATAGCAAGTGCCACAAGGAAGGACGATATGAAGGATTAAACCAGTAAGTAAGAGAATATAATAATAGATCTCTGCTTTCCACTAGGATTCACATAACATGAAATTAAAGGAATTTAAATACAGGATAATACATGATGAATACTAAATAAATATATATGAGTTGTACATGTATAAAAATATGCATTCTGGGAACGGGGAGTGACATCTCTACCCACCTTAGAAAAATTCCGTCCTCGGAATTTCAAATCCAAGCAGGTAGAAATATCGGAGCTAAACTAATACAAGCAATTCTAGTGAGCAAGCAATCATTATACCATATCAAAAGCAAGTACTATATATGTAAATTCATCCATCTATGATATCAAGTAGCTCTACCCATAAGGTGACAAGTATGAAGAATCAGGACAATCAAGGTATACAGAAAAAGATATACCTTGTGAGTCAAACAGGTGTGGATACCATGATCGGATATCATCCTCACGTTCCCACGTTGACTCTCCCAAGGAGTGATGACCCCAAGCAACATGGACAAGACTAATTGTTCGGTTCTTGAGTATCTTCTCTCTTCGGTCCAAAATGGACACATGTTGTTCCTCGTAAGACAGGTTGGTACCAACAACCAGCTCAGAACGATCGAGGACATGGCTTGGGTCCGATACATACCTACGTAATTGAGATACATGAAACACGTCATGCACCTCTCGTAACGAAGGTGGGAGAGATAAATGATAAGCAACATCGCCTATCCGATTGAGGATGACAAATGGGCCCACGTACCGCGGACTCAATTTCTCGCGAACGCCAAATCTAATGACCCCACGAGTAGGTGAGATCCGCAAGAATACGTGGTCTCCAACAGAGAACTCTAATGGCCTACGATGCTGGTCCGCCCAATGACGATGCCGGTCCTGCACAACTCGAAGTCGCTCTTTAATTCCCTTAACCACTTCAACCGTCTGAACAATCATTTCTGGGCCTAACATCTTTCTCTCTCCGATATCATCCCATGCAAGCGGCGACCTGCACTTCTTACCATATAGTGCTTCGAGTGGCGCCATCTGGATACTGGCTTGATAACTATTGTTGTATGAGAACTCGACTAAGTGCAGGTGACTCTCCCAAGACCCTCCAAAATCTAGAGTGCAAGCTCGTAACATGTCTTCTAAAGTCTGAATCGTTCTTTCTGGTTGCCCGTCCATCTGCGGATGGTAAGCCATGCTAAATCTTAACTTGGTACCCAGACTATGATGTAAGCTCTTCCAGAAATATGATGTAAAGCGGGTATCTCGATCCGACATAATACTGACCGGGACTCCATGCTGTCTGACTATCTGTTGCATATACAATTCTTCTAACTTTTCTGTAGATTGCCCTACTCTGAAAGGAAGAAAGTGTGCTACCTTCGTAAGTCGGTCCACTATTACCCAAATAGCGTCCTTACCACTTGGTGATCTCGGTAAACCGGTCACAAAGTCCATTGTAATATGCTCCTATTTCCATTCCGGGATAGGAAGCGGTTGCAATAACCCAGCTGGCCTCTGCTGTTCTGCCTTCACTTGCTGACATACCAAGCAACGGGAAATAAATCTAGCTATCTCCCTCTTCATCCCGTTCCACCAGAAATGCTGCTTGATATCTTGGTACATCTTGGTCCCTCCAGGGTGAATAGAATACTGAGAACTGTGAGCTTCTACCATAACCTCCTGTCTGATATCTCCACTAGACACACATAGACGTGATCCAAACCTAAGTGTACCATCTTCATGAATTCTCATCTCCTTCCTGAGTCCTGACTCACATTCTGCCCTAAGCTTCTGAATCCTTGGGTCCTGTGCTTGAGCTGCCTTGATCCTGCCTACCAAGTCGGATTGAACTTGCAGACTTGTTAGAACTCCTACATCACTAGGAAGTATAACTTCGATGCCCATCTCCTGAAGGTCTTCTAAGATATGCCTCTGTGTTGTCAACATAAATGCGCCACCTCTCCTGCTGAGAGCGTCTGCTACCACATTAGCCTTGCCTGGATGATACTGCAGCTCCACGTCATAATCCTTGATCAACTCCAACCATCTTCTCTGCCTCATGTTTAGTTCCTTCTGAGTAAAGATGTACTTCAGACTTTTATGGTCTGTGTACATTTCCACTCGGTCACCATATAAGTAATGCCTCCATAGCTTCAGAGCAAACACTACTGCCGCTAATTCCAAATCATGAGTTGGGTAATTCTTCTCGTGGTCCCGAAGCTGCCTAGATGCATATGCTATCACCTTCCCATGCTGCATAAGAACACATCCAAGTCCTTTACCTGACGCATCACAATATACTGTAAAACCTTCGGATCCAACTGGCAATATAAGAATATATGCTGATATCAACTTTTGCTTCAAAGTCTCAAATGATGCCTGACATTCTGCCGACCAAACGAATGGTACATCCTTCCGGGTCAAGCGGGTCATGGGTGCTGAAAGCCTTGTAAAGTCTGACATAAACCTTCTATAATATCCTGTCAATCCCAAGAAGCTTCGTACATCTGCTACGGTCTTGGGTACTGGCCAACTTTCTACTGCTTCTATCTTCTTGGGATCTACTGCTACTCCAGCTCCTGATATGATGTGATCCAAAAATAAAATGTGATCCAACCAAAACTCATACTTGCTGAGCTTGGCATACAACTGGTTCTCTCTCAGAACCTGTAACACTTTCCTGAGGTGGTCTTCATGCTCCTTTTCACTAGCAGAGTATAGAGAATGTCGTCAAGAAACACAACGACAAACTGGTCTAAATATGGCATAAAGATGCGATTCATCAAATCCATAAATATTGCTGGAGCATTGGTCAATCCAAACAGTATTACTAAGAATTCATAATGCCCATACTTCGACCTGAATGCTGTCTTGGGAATATTTTCCTTCCGAACCCTCACTTGATGGTACCCTGAACGAAGATCTATCTTGGAGAAAACTCTAGCCTTGCTCAACTGATCAAATAAGTCGTCGATCCTGGGTAATGGGTGCTTGTTCTTCACTGTTGCCGCGTTAAGCTTCCTGTAGTCAATGCACAATCTGGATGACCCATCCTTCTTCCCCACAAGTACCACTGGTGCTGCCCATGGTGACACGCTAGCTTGGATGAACTTCTTCTCCTTCAGTTCCTCTATGTGCTGATATACTTTGGCCTGCTCTGAATCCGCCATTCTGTAAACTCGATCTGATATCGGTTTAGTTCCTGGTGCCAATTCTATACTGAACTCAATATCTCTAACTAGTGGTAGACCTGAAAGTTCTTCGGGAAATACGTCTAAAAACTCTTCAACTACCTTCGGAATATGGACTTTTTCCATTACCGTTATTACTCCCTGCTCTTGTTGAGTTGTCTCTGATCTGACTAAGGTGAATCTCTCCA
This sequence comes from Iris pallida, assembly GCA_029216955.1. NCBI lineage: Eukaryota > Viridiplantae > Streptophyta > Magnoliopsida > Asparagales > Iridaceae > Iris > Iris pallida. The sequence continues at coordinate 120,079 of JANAVB010008802.1, read as the reverse complement.
TGCCTGGAATATCAAAAGATACACTCCCTCTACGACAATCTATTGTCGCATGAATGTCTTTCAGCCAGTCCATGCCTAAGATAACGTCGAAATTTCCAACAGAAAATTCTATCAACCGGGCGGGTAAGGAATGCCCGCAAACTACAACGCTACATGCTAAGACAACTCTACTAACTCCTACGAGCCCATTACCAGTGAGTATATTCAACCTCCCTGGCAATGCCTCGAACTCTATTCCTAGCCGTGTCGCAAATTGTGCAGATATAAATGAATGGGATGCTCCCGAATCAAACAATGCTACTGCAGGATATGAGACGACGAGAATGTTACCTGCCACAATATCTCCCGATGCTAATGCCTCCTCCAAGGACAGAGTGAATGCTTGCCCTCGACCTCCTTGCTGGTTTCCATGCTGCGGCCTAACCTGATGTTGTTGCTGGCCTCTTTCCTGATGATGTTGGGGTGGTCTATGCTGGTGTTGCTGCATCGGCGGCCCCTGCTGCCGAAACATCTGAGCCTGCGACATTAACGGACGCTGTGCCAATGGCCTTGCTGCCACCGCTGGTCTTCGATACTGGCCTGCCCCTGGTGCTGGCAGAGCAGGAAACTGTTGTCCTTGTCCTCCTGACCTCTAATTTATGGGACATGTGGTAACCCGGTGATCTGGATTTCCACATATCAGACACAGTCCATTCAATGTTCGACACACATCTCCAGTGTGCCCCATCTTCCCAAATAAGTGCAGCCCGCCGGGGGTTGCTGGTTCTTCCTCTGTTGCTGTTGCTGCTGCCTGGATGGTGCTGGTCCCAGTATCGCCACATCGTGGATACGAATGCCAGTGGATGATGCTGTTGTTCGGGGCGCTGCTCCCCCTCCTCCTTCAATCTGACTGTGGGACCTCTTATGATCCCCAGTCCTTATCGCAAGCCTCTGAATGGTGATCTTATGCCTTCGAGTCGCCGTTAATACTTCGTCAAAAGTTTGATAATTGTGCCCCTCTATCAATTGCAAGAGTTCAAGATAAAACCCTTGTTGAAATCTCATGGTCCTCTGGCTCTCTGTTGCTACCATTTATGGGGCGAATCTACTCAATCTGCAGAACTCCGCTGCATAAGCATCTACAGTCTTGCCGGCCTGCCTGAGGCTGATAAACTTCTGTTGTAGCTTAAACCGTGCCATAACTCCATAGTACTTGGTCTTGAATCTTGCAGTAAAATCGTCCCAAGCCACAGGACGTCTGATGCCCACTTCCTCTGATTCCCACCAATCACGTGCGAGATCCTGAAGTAACAACTTCACTAGATCCACACGTTCTTCTGCCGGTACCTTAGCTGCTGTCAGAATAGCCTCAATATCCTTAAGCCATGCATCTGCTGAGATGGCATCCTCCGTGCCCTCAAAACGGCGGGGGTTGTACTTGCAAAACCTGGCTGATGCTCCTGAATCAGTCCTCACTCCTCTTTCCAAAGCCGTCTATAATCCTTGGTTGAGTAACACATTCTGCTCTTGTAGCTGAGTGTGCATGCGCTGCTGGGCCAACATATGATGTTGCTGAGTAGCCATCATTCCTCTCATGATCTTCAGAAGGGCTGGTGTGTCCACTTGGGTAGGTGGAACTATGGTTGGTGGTGGAACATCCGGATACTGCAGTTCAGCTGCTGGTTCTACTATCACTTCTTCTTGAATAGCCTCTTGAGTTAGTACCGGCCCTTGTTGCTGACCAACCTGGTCAGGTTGCCCATGTTGCCCCTGTTGTTTTCCAGCTCTGACCGATGCGGACGAAGTGCCCCTAAGAAAAGGGACAAGAGAACAATCAAACAACCGGACATGAAGGATCAATGAAGTCAAAGGATACCGGAATGTCAAGCAAGGGTTGAGAATAACGAATTATGAGATCAAGGGGGAAACCGTGTGATTGAGACATCCTATAAATTAAAACACCCCACAAGTCTGAAATCAGACCTGCATGGGCCACCACTAAACCTTGTCACGCCCCAGAACCAGAATACTGGAGAGCGGGGGAATGACTCAGCCAGCTACGTATTACGGGTAGAAGAATACCGTATAATACGATCAATGCTGTCTAACCAGACGAGGGGGTGCATACTACATAAAAGTCTTTCTATGGTCACTTCACATCTATTGTCTCAATCATTCAAGCAAGAAACAGTAATAGAGAACATATGAGATAAAGCAGTAAGGCGTCCCAAACGCTCAGTCAAAATGTTCTTGATATCTGGCTTTACAAAACATAGTCAGATGATGAAGCAAGGTATACACAATTGTTATCAGCTGCAGTCTGACTTAATTACAATTATGTAAAAGTAAGTACAAGATAATCCGACTAACATGTCGGTGCCAAACGGCTAAGTATAAAGTAAATAACAAAACGAGCGGTGAAGTAAGGGACCCACTTGAGTCCTCCTGCGATCATTCCTCTAGTATTGACCATCTTGGAGGTAGAAGTAAGCTGAGTCCTCGGGAACCGGCTCTAAATTTGGCCATGCAAAACCAGAGAGGTTAGACCTCTAAATAGCAAGTGCCACAAGGAAGGACGATATGAAGGATTAAACCAGTAAGTAAGAGAATATAATAATAGATCTCTGTTTTCCACTAGGATTCACATAACATCATGACACTCTGAACCAACCTCCCAACCAAACAAGGACAGAAGTTGGCCCGTTATGTCCTGACATTCTGATCATCTCAGTTAGGCAACAGAGTAGGTACAGTACACAAACAAATCATCTTGAACGGCCAATCAACTCCTACGGCTTGCTATTGTGAGTCCCAAGTTATCCTGGAATTATGCAATTAGGGATTCCTCAGTTCTTACTATGTGCGAGCAAGGCTAGTCTATCCAGTCAATCAATTGCGCCAATCATATAATTAGACGAGTCCCAGCGGGACGCCCGCCGTTAATATATCATGTACAATAATATAAGCAGATACCGTTCCCTGCCCGTGTGACAGATTTATAGTATCTGTGGGAACCAGCCGGCCTGTCGGGCACTACTAGTCCCAAGAGGGCTGCCATGTAAGAACTCGGGAATCTATTTTCTCCATGCCATCATTATTTTATTTTACTTAATGGTCTTTACGTTGAGTGAAGTCCCATGCCGTGGATCATGGTCATTCAAATGAGTACTTTCGTACGGGGTACGATATGCGTAACTCTACAACGATACCCGTACGGCTAGGTTGTAGGTCTTTACATAGCGTAATGCAACAATCAAATCTGACCACGGAATAATCATGCCTTGACCATAAAGTACACATGCTATTTTTGTAAAATAAATAACTAAATAATAAATAAATAATTTGAAGCCTGCATGTGCCTGTATGCCAATATTCGGGATAGGCTAATCGATTACAATAGTTCATTACATGAACGTGTCTCATTCATTCAATTCAATAAGACGACTAGCCAGTCTCTTAGTTCTGACTAGGAACGTATGATCAATTTTAGTCAAGATAACCATTATTATCAATGGTAACAAGGCATAAAAGTCAATTAGTAATTCATGGGGTCGAGTCTATAACTCCTCAGAGTTAAGTTCTAGTCATACTGAGTATCCATAAACCAATCAAGACACAAGGCATGTTCTACACAACCATATGTATTAAACATTATCATGCTAAGATTATCGAGTTCATGCAAAAAGCATAAGGATAAAATATGAGAACTATCATGCCACCATTGAATGAATAAATTATAGGACAAATAAAAACACCCAGGTCAGGAAGTCACGCCAACAAGTCTATGTCACGCCAACAAGTCTAGTCGGAGTGAGCGTGAAAAGTGGTTCATGTTGGCACGCACAGCGTGAGCGTGAAAAGTGATAAGAAATTTACGCACACACTCATGGATGTGTGCGTGACTAAAAATTCACGCACTCATGGATGTGTGCGTGACTAAAAATCTACGCACTCATGTATGTGTGCGTGACTAAAAATCTACGCACTCATGTATGTGTGCGTGGCTAAAAATCCACGCACTCATGTATGTGTGCGTGACTAAAAATCTACGCACTCATGTATGTGTGCGTGACTAAAAATCCACGCACTCATGTAAAGACGTGTGCGTGCCTAAAAATACACGCAGATACGTAAGAACGTGTGCGTGACTAAAAATACACGCAGACACGTAAGAACGTGAGCGTGACTCAAAATACACGCAGACACGTAAGAACGTGAGCGTGACTCAGGAGCCTTCGTCCCAAGCCAGAAATGAAGTTCCCATGGTTCAGAACCCATGGACACCCGAGAATACACGCTAAGTTGGGAGATCAAACCCATGAACAACCGAGAATACAACAACTTAGATCTAGAAGAAACAAGTCACAGAAATCAAAAATGCTAAGTAGTAAACTCTCTCAGGATCATGAGAGGAAGAGAAATGAACCATAAAAATGGTTCTCCAAGCAAGAAGCAAGATTTGCACTTGCCTGCTGTTGTTGGTGGAGAGAGTGATAAGAGGAAGAAGAAGAAGTAATGGTGAAGGGAAGTTATGAGGAGAGAGAAGGAGAAGGGAGCTTTAAATAGGGAGGGTGGTGGTAGGTGGGGTATTGGGTCGGGTTTGATCGGGTCCAACCAAGGCCAACCCGAAAGCAAGCAGAGGGGTTAAAAGCAGGAAATAAAATACAAAAATAAATTGTAGGAAATAAAATGCAGAAATAAAATACAGGTAATTAATTAACATGAAAATTAAAGAGCAGATAATTAATTAACATGAAATTAAAGGAATTTAAATACATGATAATACATGATGAATACTAAATAAATATATATGAGTTGTACATGTATAAAAATACGTATTCTGGGAACGGGAAGTGACACAAGTGTTAAAACGAATGAGAATGCTATTCTCCTTTTTTCTACAAACGGAGAATGCTAACGAAGAATGCTATTCTCCGTGTTGAATTACACGGAGAATAGGTTTCCCAGTTTATAACACATGAGAATGTTCATTCTCCGTTTAATTTAAAACGAAGAATATTATTCTCCATTTAACTTAACACGGAGAATAGGATTCCTAGTATTAAAACACATGACAGAAACCTAATTTTTTGTTTTATAGAAAAAAAATCTGTCAGGAATAAGGAATCAAGACTTTTTCGTTCTAATTTCAAGCTAATGCTAAATCTTATGGAGGAGGTCAATATAGATGTTGGTCGTTTACCTGAGCCAGTTATTGATTCCTTGAAGAATACCGGTTTCTAGAATTTTGTCGAGATTTTCTACCAAAAAAGAGTCCACATCTCCGAATTGGCTAAGGTAACGGAAGGGCTTGAGAATTTAATTGCAACTTACACAGAAGAAGAAGATGGCGTCGGGTGCTTTGAATTGAGCACCATTGTTAAAATTGCGCCAAGCGTCGACGATATGACAGTCATCTTCGGTCTACCACTGAAGGAAGAAAGCGATAATGATGTTATTTATAGAAGATTGATAATAAAAAAACAACAATAGCCCACACCACCAGCATCATTGAGCCTGTATAGAGACCACTTCACAAGAATGATAGCTAATTCTAAGGGCAAACACTCAGAAGTCATGAGTAAGAAAGTGAGAGAGAAGTTCTTTGAATTGTTATAACGGCTTCGTGGCGGAGATAACGCTATTAATCTAGATGATTTGGCCAAGCTAATAGTCTTCCACTTGTGCCAAACAGTATTCTTCACAAAGTCTGGCAGTTCAAATTTGCTGTACATATTCTTGGCCTTGGTAGACAGTGTGGACGTCATCAACAGTATATGCTGGCCAAGGTTAATCCTGGCATATGTAATGGATAGCATAAAGAGGACTGGAAGCAAAACTGAACGGGGGGATTACTCAATAGCTTACTCCAAAATGGAAGGTTGCATATTATACTTCCTCTATTAGTTTGCATAACATAGTACATTTGTAAAAAGAAAGTTCGACCCAATTCCTGATTACCTAAGATTTTTCACATGGAATGGGTACGAAATCTCAAACTTCCTCAAGGCCAAATATCACAACAACTTGAGATCGAAGATGATATTCGAAGGTCTGGTTATACCTGTTGGGGAAGAATAAGGGCACAAAGAAGATGAGCCACCTATACAAGAAGTTGAAAAAGTGGGAGAGAAAGAACATCAACAAGCAGGTGGGGATAATTTTGATGAACAACAGATACCATAACATGATGAAATGGCGCTGTGATGGACGACTCATCACAGAAATTGGAGGATTTGAGAAGACATCATTCTGATATTCTTGCGTAGAATGAAGAACTCAAAGAAAAGTTAAAAGAGATGGAGGCACAAGGAGCGCAGTTACGTGCATCCAACCTTGAGAACGAAAAACTCAAAGAAATGCTGAAAGAGCTCGAGGCACAGGAAGTGCAACAACGTGCAGTCAACGTTGTGATGAAGGGCTCTGTGCATAAACTGGAGGATTTGAGAAAGCAAAATTTTGTTCTTATTGTTGATAATGCACAACTCATCGACAATATTAAAGAGCTACATGCACAAGGTAAAATCTTTTCTATTTCAAATTTCTGATTTATAATCTTCCAGGAGAATGGCCATTCTCCATGTATAATAATACGGAGAATGGCATTCTCCGTGTTATTTGAAACATATAATTACTATTCTCTATCATTTTGATACTGGAAAGGTTATTCTCCGTGTAATTCAAAATGGAGAATGCTATTCTCCGTGTTATATTACACGGAGAATGAAATTCCAAGTGTCAAAATGCATGAAAATGACTATTCTTCGTGTAAGTTAACACGGAGAATAGCATTCTCCGTGTAACTTAACACGGAGAATGCCATTTATCGTGTAAATTAAGACGGAGAATGCCATTCTCTGTGTAACTATCACGGAGAATGGTCATTCTAGTGTTAAAATGCATGTATATTACCATTCTCCGTGTTTGGATGGAAGAAGAACGGCCATTCTCTGTGTTAAGGTCACGGAGAATGGTCATTCTCCGTATTAGATTCATATCATATATTTTATTCTTATTTGTTTTATTTTAGTGCAAATAACCGAGCATCTTAGAAAAACAAATAAAAAGCTCGTTAATAAGAAAAAAGAGCTTTAAAATAAAGTTGAATCGTTGAATATTGAAGCCATTGAAAAGGATGCAAAAATTACTGATCTCCAAGCCATTGTTGAAGTATTGTAGCATGAGGAGACTCAAGCAGCTGCTGAACTTGCTTCTCTAAAAGAAGCCAAAAGAAGAGGAGGATCGGGGGAAAGCGGTCCAGAAAACCATCAGCGACATTAGTTGATGAAGATGTTACTCCCTTGGAAAAGAATACAGTTAGAGAGGCTAATAAAAAGCGGAAGATGAATACAGCTCCGAAATTCGTAGAAGACGCCAAAATGTTTGAACTAAAGAGGAAGGGTGTCATACTAAGGGAATACGATGAACTCGTACTTTGGAAAGATGCGGATGAAGAGCTGAAGAAGCATTACATCGACATCCTAATCCCCAGAAAGATGAGTCCAACGTATGTATTCTAAACTCGGCCAATCTCCGTCCAATTCATAATGGAGAATAACCATTCTCCGTGTTAGTTGGACGACGAATTACTATTCTCCGTGTCAGTTGGACGGCGAATTACCATTCTCCGTGTCAGTTGGACGGCAAGTTATCATTCTCCGTATCTATTGGACGGCGAATGACCCTTTTTTTCTTTTTTTAGACATTTTTCACAATTATGTCCTGAGAATCTTTATTAATTTAATCTAAACTAAATTTATGTGCAATGATATTGTATACTTATTTTTGCCGAAAGAGGGTAAAAATGAAGTTGCAATCCAGCTGTCGGCAATAGACCTGCAAGATATACTCAACTATGAAGACATGGAGGCTGGCATACTCAACCTAATAATAAGGAAGCTGAGAGAAATTCAAGGCATTGCAAGAAGGTATGCCCAGTCAAGTTCAAAGGACGTGCAACATAAGTGGTCTGCATTCTTGATGTCCCACACATTGGTAAGAATCCAAACAGAAAAATACATATTCATGTGTACACCGATGAAAAATGACATAAAAAATTACTCATGATATTGTGTTTTGTTTTTGGGAAACAGAACATCGTTGAACGTGCCATTGAACCAGAAGCAAAAGACGGCACCCTTGACACTTTCAAAATAGATGTAGAAGACTTCGGTATAGATTTAGAGGATGACATAGAGTTTCTATTCATCCCACTCTTTCATGTATCCATCAAACACTATACGCTGCTCACATTCAACTTTATCTCCTACGATTGGACACTACAACTCCTTGAGGTAAACCACGTACGAAAAGGCCAAGGTAGATGCAGAATTAATGGAGAAGACCTTAGAGCCTATCGTCAGGAGAAAAGTTGATATGATAAGGGAGAGATGCCCGCGAAGATGGAGTATGAGAGCATAGTGCTGAATTATTCTCCATGATGTTCACAACAACAGGCACCCAACTGCCTCTTGTACACGGCGTATTATATGATGAGCTTGATGAGTACTCCCTTCGAAATATCGAAAGGAAATGACGATGACACTCACCAGAAGATTATAATGATGAGGTTGGGATGGGCTAAGAAGTTGCTTTCAAGCGAATATGTAACACTACCAACCTAGCAATGACATTGTAAAACAACAATATAATTATGTAATTGGGCAAGGAACTTCTGTCTTTTAAAACGTCTGGTCTGCTCTGTCTTTTATAATAAAATCATTTTGAATTACATTTACATTGTTAAAACCACAGAAAGTTTGACTTTTATTTATATATAAAGTCTGAACTACTACATAAAATTTTACTACCAAGAAAAAGTTGAATGTGAGCAGCGTGCAGACATCGTCAGAGAAAATTATATTATCGTGCATCGTCAGAGCAAAGGAACTCCTTGAGGCAAAGGAATTCCTTGAGGCAAATCACTTCATCGTGCGTCGTCAGAGCAAAGGAACTCCCTGAGGCAAAGAAATTCCTTGAGGCAAAGGAATTCCTTGAGGCAAATCACTTCATCATGCATCGTCAGAGCAAAGAAACTCCCTGAGGCAAAGGAATTCCTTGAGGCAAAGGAATTCCTTGAGGCAAATCACTTTATCGTGCATCGTCAGAGCAAAGGAACTCCTTGAGGCAAAGGAATTCCTTGAGGCAAATCACTTTATCGTGCATCGTCAGAGCAAAGGAATTCCTTGAGGCAAAGGAATTCCTTGTAAAGGAATTCCTTGAGAGCAAAGAATGTAATGCCTGTGGTTCGTATTACGTATTTCTTGGAATACGTGTACGTATTTTATTCTTGTATTGCATGATTTCCTTCTTGGCTTGGTTTATTCCTGGTTCGGGTTGGTTGGTTCGGCTTGGCTTGGTTTTGATTGGGTTCATGATGAACCCAAGGTGAACCCCCTACCTACCACCACCATTTGTATTTATTGCCATTTCTTCTTTCTCTCTCTTCATTACTCTTTTTCTTTTTTTTTCTCATTTACTTCCTTACCTACCAGAGTAAGGAGAGAGAGGTCTAGGCAAGTACAACTTGCTTCATGGAGGAACTTCAAATTTTATTGCTTTATTCTCTTCCTTACAGCATTTTGACTAGCTTTAGTACTTGACATTTTTAATTTCTATGGCTAGATTCTTGTAGATCTAAGTTTATTTCATTTTCGGATTTCTTGGGTTTTTGATCTACTTAATCATGTTATTTCTATGTTTTGATGGTTCCATGTTGTAGAAAATCTCGTTCTACCCCATTTTGACCTAAGGAAGTTCGGATTTAGGCTCCGGATGATGGAGTTATGGAGCTTGAGGACTTGGCTCTCATGGTGTTCTTCTTCTCTAAAATTTTGGAGAAGATGAACAGTGCTTGACTTGACCGCATGAATATTCATACGACAAGTGTTCTATCCAGCCGCATGACTGGAAGTTCTTGAGCCGCATGAGAGTCGGACTCACTTAGCCGCATGACTCGCCGCATGAACTCTAGCACTTGTGGACCGCATAGGCCCTGATCCTTGAGCCGCATGAGCGTACAGATCCGGCCGCATGAGCCTGTATTGACCTAGCCGCATGAGCACTCTTCCCTTCTTAGCCGCATAGACTCCAATGCTCCTGGCCGCATAGGCTTGGTTTTCCTTCAGCCGCACGTGCCCTTTGCCCTTGCAGTCGCACATGCGCCCACCACATCGAGCCGCATGGAACTCCACTTGCCCGGCCGCATATACCTGATTGTTAGTCAGCCGCATGAGGCCCGGTCCTTCCCGGCCGCATGGATTTCCAGCAACCCTGAGCCGTATGCGCCTTGGGCTTCCTTCTGGCCGCATGAAGCCGTACGCCTGCTCCATATTGAACCCAAAACCTTGGCCGCATGGAACCGTATTGATTCAGCCGCATGGACTGTTCTCTCCCCGGCCGCATGAGATCCATCCTGGCCGCATGTGCCTTAGCTGCATGGCCCTCCTATAGCCCTGTATATTGATATTTTATTAGATATTTTACGCCCATTTTATATCCTTACGCCTTTTGTCATGAACTTGATAATCATGGATTTGTTTGATATGTTTGGAAATGAAACCTGAGCATGACACGATAGTGACCCGTAGTGGTGCATTTTTGACAAGAAAACCTGACATGACCTGATAGTGGCCCGGCGTGGCGCACTCCTGACAAGAACACTTGACATAATTATCTTGAGCAGCTGTTACGACGGCTACCTGACATGACATGATCTGTATAATTGATCCTGACACCGTGGGCGATTGTGCTTGTACAAATAATCCAGTCCTGTCTTGCATCATGTCTAGGAGGGGACTCCTGAGTACCACGGTCAGGAGTACCTACTGAATTGGACTAAGGTTAATGACTAGTATAATTCACTAGACATGAAGAGATGTTCCCCAGTTACAGGCGATCCCGTTATCCCGGCCGCAAATGTTTGGACTTGTAGCCTGCCGACGAGTAGGGCACATTTCCAGTCCACTGTCATGTGGGGCACTCCAGATTGTCACTTTAATGATTGAACTCTATTGTCTCTCTAATGTATTGTACTCTCTAGATTGTCACTATAATGATTGCCTGGATAACCTGGATAGCTGCAGGGCCTGTGACTACTTGGAGCATCTCATTGCATCTTGCTAGTAATTATGATTGTGATAACCCTAGTTAGTTAATGTAGAAAGCCGTAGGCAATAATTGGCCGTGATTGCTTGGATGGAGTCTAGTCCAGTATAGTATTGCCTTGAATTGATTAATTGTAAGATTGTACCAGAATGATTGAATGATTGTTACTCCAGATTGTCACTATAATGATTGTCACTCCAGATTGTCACTCTAATGCCTTGTACTCTCCAGATTGTCACCATAATGATTGTCACTCCAGAATGTTACTTGACCTAATTTCTTATATTTATCTTGCCGACAAATGGTGAGAGAAACCAAGTTCCGTTCAGACGAATGGTTACAACCCCGGTCCTTGTTTGGTTTACGGGTTGTAACCTGGCTATCTGAATAGTCCCATGGTTATCTCATCGTATATCATCCTGTCATGCTTTCTTTCCATATGTCCTGTCTTTTAGTGATTCTATACAAGATTGTCTTTTATAATTACCCATCATGCTTTTTCTTAAACTACTGCCTTTTTTTATTTTATGTAATTGTATTCTTGTGCTAATTGCTGGTTTTAGTTCTTAAGTGAAGCCTCCTTTGTGGCACTTGCTCTTTCTGGGGTCTGATCCAGCTGGTTTTGTATGGCCAGATACCGGAGCAGCACCAAAGGATCTCCCTGCTTTCCAGCCCGATGGTGGTCACCAGGCGTAACCAGGGCAACGAGTGGGTTTATTTTTTTTTGCTCTCCCACTCTATTGTAAAATTATTTTTTTGAGGCGATTAGCCGCCGAGCAAGTGTTAGCTCGTTGCAACTTTATTTACTGTCTGCCTACGGGCTGTAAGCATGATTGGCAACTCGAGGTTGATCATGTATGACTTAAACTCTTGCTAGTCCTTATATTTTGTACGACTAGCTTCATGATCATCTGGATATGTAATGTTTGGGACGCCTTACAATTGTATATTTGGTGATCTGATATATTATGTGATTATTATTAGTTGGTTGAGATTGAGACAATAGGCTATTTTATGACCTTAAGAGACTGATGGATTGTAGTGAAACCCTCACATATCTAGACAGCCGTGACCGTATAGCGTTGTGGATTCCATTCCGTTATGCGTAGCTGGCTATGTCTGCCCCCGCTCTCCAGTATTCTGGTTCTGGGGCGTGACAAAGAAACTCCTTGAGGCAAAGGAATTCCTTGAGGCAAAGGAATTCCTTTAGCCAAATCACTTCATTATGCATCGTCTGAGCAAAGAAAATCCTTGAGGCAAATGAATTCCTTGAGGCAAATCACTTCATCCTGAATCGTCAGAACAAAGGAACTACTTGAGGCAAAGGAATTCCTTGAGGCAAAGGAACTCCTTGAGGCAAATCACTTCATCGTGCAACGTCAGAGCAAAGGAACTCCTTGAGACAAAGGAGTTCCTGTGGCTCTTCCAGCATAACAAAAACTGGGCCACGGCGATCCCGGACCCAGTAACCAATATCATGGCACACAGTCGATGAAGTGCACGAACACAGAAACTCGACACATCTCAGTCTTCTGATGAAGTGTACGAACATGGAACACCGTGCATCGTCAGAGCAAATCATTTTATCATCAACGTGCGTAGACGGAACACCGTGCATAGTTAGAGCAAATTAACGTACGAGCACTTCGACAGAGTGTGGGTTGGCAATCAACCCAAACCCTGGGGCTCTTCCAGTAACCAACATCATGGCACACAGTCGATGAAGTGCACAAGCATGGATAGTCCACTAGGCACATCTCAGTCTTCTGAAGGACTTCACCACCAAAGCTTCTTCGAACGAGGAGATCGACAGCCAATGGAAAAGCGTCTTGCCAACGCGGGGGATCGGTAGAGTCCATCTCTAAAAAAAAAGCTAAGTGAGTCGAGAAAAACTCTTCCTATGCTACTGCCATTTATAGGCAAGGACAACTCGAACTCATGCACCAAGTGGCAGTCACTTCGAATTCAATTCAATTAATTTGCATTAATACCAATACATCTGCCCCTTCTCAAGTAAAGCTAAGTAAGATGAGAACAAAATCTCCCAACTACTGCCATTTATATGCTATTAATACCAATGAATCTGTCCCTTCGAATTCTGTCAAGTTAACACCATTCTCCATGTACTGATGCGCTCAATTGACGAAGAATTGTAAAAAAAAAGTTGATTATTAGAGCATTCTCCATGTACTTGGAAGTTGAAAAAAGTAATTTTATTATTTTCTCAAACTTTTGCATTGGAGAACATATTTTTATCTCATTGTCTTATGTTAATGACATCTTGCCACATAGGAAAGACATTGTCTTAAGTCAACGACGTTTCATTTGATTCCATTTCCTCTTTGTCGCTATTTCGCTTCTGTACTTTACAATTACGAAAATTGTGACCCAATTTTTTACAAACTCTACAAATTCTAGGCTTTGGGATAGTCTGACTTACTTTAGGCTGGCTTGATTTTCCTTGAGAAGGCCTTCCTTTTGTTGCTACCAGATTTGGTTCTTTAAAAGATTCATGCACTCCATGAACTACATCAACTACCATTTTTTCTTCTTTACCAATATCGGTCACCATTTTTTCAACTCCATCAGAACGGACGACATCAACTCCGTTCCCTTCTCTTGAATTTTGCTTGATTTTTTACAATAATACATAAACAGATTAACTTGTTCATTAATACCACCATACCTTCTGCTCTCAATACTGTCTGGGTGGATGAATCTTCTTTATGTGCTAGGTCCGAAGAGATAACTCTGTTTGCAATCCTTGAGCCAACGAGTTTTAATCAAGTTCTTTGGAATATCTCTAATTTGCAATCTCTTCATTGCTGAAAAAATATACCTACAAGGAATCCCTTTGGTCTCCATCCACAAGCAGTTACAGTTTATGATGTTGTCGGCCTGATCAAATGTAACCTTCCGGTTGACACTATTTGGCGACATATACTTTTGGATAGTGCAAACTTCTGCCTCTCTTATGATTAATGGTGGAGAACAATATATGTATCAGAACGTGTGATTTCCTTCCTTACCTCTATAAATATCATTTTAGTGCAAATTATGGCAAATTTATCTTCTATTTCGGCCATGTTAGTTTGCTTCACAGTTGGTGTTGAGAGTTTATCAGTGACATGCTTACTTATCTGGCCGTAACGTAAGGCCGCCAAATCGTGGTCACAATTTTGAAGGGCCTTCTATAGTGGCAGCTTCTCATTCAAAAAATCTTTTCAGAAATGCATTCATAGATTCACATCTATTTGTTGCAGTAGAACCACCAAAATAATTTTCACGTAAGAATGTGTCCGCCCATCGCTCCCTCGTTCTGTACAATACAGTGGTCTACTCATTGTTCTCTACATTATAATCCCTTAGCATCTGCTGCTAACGGTTTTCAAATTCTTCGACTGAATTATACCTGTTTAGAAAACATGGGCAGTAACTAAAGTTTTAATATTGTAACAACGACATACTTCAAAGTAAAGTAGCAAGTGTGCGATGTACCTTTTAATCATAAGACTCAATTTATTTGCAAAACCCTCTTGGTGTACATGTTTGGCTGAATTGTTTAGGATATGCCATGAGCACGTTCGATGAACTACGCTGGGCATTAAATTCTCAATTGCTTTATTCATGGATATGCAACCATCCGTGAGAACTGTCACTGGTAATTTGCCATTCATACACTCTTGCAATTTTTCTAAAACCCAAGAATATGTCTCTGCAGTCTTATTATGGATCATTGCAAACCCAAACACACAAGTCATTGCATGATTATTTGTACCCACTAGAACCACCAACGGCATTTGACTTCTATTTGTTTTATAGGTAGAATCAAATGCTAGTGAATCTCCAAATAATTCGTAATCGAATTGACATGCACTGTCAGCCCAAAAGAGATGGGTAAATCTGGAATCTTCGTCTACCTTGTACGCGTAGAAGAAATCTGGATCAATGCCCTTCTTAGATTGAAGAAATGTAAGTATTGTCGTAGCATCAACATCGTCTAGTGCTCTACTATCTTTACTAAAGCGTTGTATAAATCTTTTTTCGTCCATCCAACCTTATCCCAACCACCTTTCTGGTGGACAAGTAAATTCCATATATCTCTAGTCCCCATCCCTGATTGCTTCATAAGCTAAGCTTGTTCCAACTCTGCGGGTGATATCTTACGATAGGATCTCAAAAAAACTATTTCATAATCATTCGCCAGGCTATGGTTGTGATGAACGTGAAATTTTTTGACGACCCATAGCTTTGTAGAATTAGTGTGCCCAATACGAAAAATTGCTTTACAACCACTTCTGCTTTTACTTCTTGGCTCATGAACCCTGTTAGGAGCTTTATTGTATTTCTTCTATCTGAATCCCGCATTCGAACAATACCAACTACAGACCATCACCATCCCAGATTTGTTTTTTTTTACTTCGTTCTTTCTAATACTGAAACCAAATATTTTTGAATATATCCGGTAGATTGTCTCTGCTTCTTCAATAGAGTTGAACTGTAAGCCAACAATATCTTCATGTAAGAGTTCTGTTGGAGCTTTGTTAATGTTGGCAGACTGCAATATTTTTTTTATCGTCGGTGCATCGAAATCCAATGAAAATTCACCATCATCCCTAAGAACAGAATAAAACAAAATTAGTATGAGAAATAAATGTAAAAATATAATGCATTTCTTAAATCCATTAGAAAGGGTAATGCGAAATAATATTTCTTTATTTGCGGTGATGTCGTCATCATCGTTATGATGCATTCTTCCGTTGTTTTCTTCATCTTGTTCTTTATTGTCTCCTAAGTTAACAACTTTCAAACTTTGCTCATTATCCAAATCATCTGATACTGCTCTTGAAACGAAGCTTTCTTCATCAACTAATTCTTCCACATGACAATCAGTTTCTCCATGTGATGTCGCCATTGAAAAAAATAGAGTGTGTTAGAAACCAACAGAAGAAACGAAGGACAAGAAACAATACAAAAAGAAAGAGTAATGCTATTTGTACCTCCAAATTGTCCCTCTAATATATATCCCTCCTTATGTGGCATCTGATGTGGCATGTTAAATAATATTGTGTGTCATCTGATATGACCGATGACATGGCAAATTTTAACCCAAAAAGTTAACTACCCAATTTTGTCCATATTAATTTAACGTTAATATTAATGTTAATATTAATTAATATTAATATTAATATTAATGTTAATGTTAATATTAATATCACTGTTAATGTTAACAATAATATTAATTTTAATGTTAATGTTAACATTAATTTTAATGTTAATTTTTATTTTTATTTTAAATTTTTTTGCCACATCAGCTGCCAGATCAACATATCACGTCAGCTGCCACGTAAGGAGGGACAGTTTGAAGGTACAATTTGGAGGTACAAATAGCATTATTCAGAATGAAACAACTTCCAACAAGACAACAACACAACCTTTTCGTCTTCCTTGTACCTCCGCCACGTGGCCCTCTTCTGTTGGCTCATAAAAATGCTTAAGTGATTCTAGAAGCAAGAATCTCAGAAAGAAACAACTTCCAACAACACAACTTTCTCATCTTCTAGGTAGATGTATTATTAAATTGTGTATGATAACACATGTAGCA
Organism: Iris pallida; assembly: GCA_029216955.1. NCBI lineage: Eukaryota > Viridiplantae > Streptophyta > Magnoliopsida > Asparagales > Iridaceae > Iris > Iris pallida. The sequence goes on along the minus strand of JANAVB010008802.1, from coordinate 103,389 downwards.
GCATTTAATGCTACGTTTACTGTTGTGTAAAATACCGTGGCATGCATCAGCTAGGTTTCTAATACCGTGGCATTCCTGTTAATTTAAAATTTACAATATTATTGAAACTAATATTAATACTAAAATTTAAAATAGTTTTTGATTTAGCATTTAAACTTAGATTTAAATTCACAACTTCAAACTAGTTAAAGTTAAAATAGCATTCTTTTTTATTTAAAATGTACAATATTATTGGAACTACAATTAATATTAACATTCACTTGTCCCGTAGTTTAAATCGTATTTTACTGCTTGTTGCTTAAGTCTATGCACCCAAAGAACTTGATTGTTCAAGTCGAACGCGTGCACAACACGTTCTCTCGATGCAAGGCTTAACGTAGACCTTGCTTGTCAAGTCGTTGCACGAACACGTTAGACAAGAGTTTTGTTGGGCTATCGAAGTCATAGCAAGCACTGTCCCCTGTTGTCTGCGGTTGTCAAGTCACTTAGTCCCACGATTATCACGCCCCGATTCCATCGAATCGATAGTCGTCCCCCGGGCGTGATGCCATGCGAACCTAATTTGCGATCACACGAGGCATAGTAATAAAGTAATTCGAGGCACGAGATCTAAGAGAATAAGCAGACAAATTGAATCACACATTAAGTAAAGAAAACTTTGAGATAGCCGTTCCATACATTGCTCACATCCCTCAATATACAATAAAGTACTCCCGTGACCTGGAATGGAGGGACGCTGAGCCATCTTCCTTGGACAATTGAGAGTCTTCAAAAGTGGAGTTACGTGACAAGTCTTCGATGCACGGCCGAAGCTTCAAAATCACGAGCGTCGCCGAGCTAGTTGGCACGTCCTTTTTGATTCGCAGGACCTGCAAGAGCGAGGATCAGTACGATCACATGTATTGGCGAATGACTAATTAAAATCCAAGCTCTGTATTTGATTCAAGCAGTTTTATAAACATGTTAGCTAGCTATTTATGTGATCTTTCTAACCATCCTGATCAATTAGCATGTCAATATGTTTCGAGACAAGCATATGAATTTGTAAGCATTAAGCAGCTGTCATATTCATCTCGTGTCACGTGCATTTGTTAAGCAGTGAAAGGGTGTGAAGGCCAATGGCAATGTCAAGCCATCACGGACTACAGCTGGGTTAAACGACGACCCTTTTGCGGTGGGTAGCGAGCTCTGTGTGAAAGTTTCCGAATAACCCACACCGATGTAAGGCTGGCTCTTGCTATACTCGTTCCTCCCGGGCCGAATCGGTCCCTTGGCCTAGGCAACTGTTCAAGGAAACTACACCTTGTCGACATGTTGTCCAATGACCGTTTTGCAGAGTCTTAAAATATGCTATCACTTTTCTAGAACCTTATTCTTTCTCTTTTATGTGCGAAACTTAGCCTTTGTTTTGAACTTAGTCGATTTACTCACTTAGCCATATCGTTGTGTTAAACGTTAATCGATTCATTCATTGTCTTGCATAGGCTAAGTAGAATTGTATGAGGAAGCATGTTTTCCATTTTCAATACCGGCAGTTTGATAGCAACTGTTTCATGAAGAATCGTGCCACAATTTTCTTTGATTCTATACTATTATGACAAGCATTCATTTACTTCACATATTGATTTTGAAGTAGAGGGATGAGGGGAAGGAGGTCAGCCAATCGCCTTAGATTTGCTTCAAGCGAGCGACTGGTTGGCTGCGCTGACGTCGCCTACGCAATCACCTACAATCGTATAAGCAACTGATTAGAATGCTGTATAATTCAAGGAATTTCGATATGAATGCGAAGCTCGAACATGCAAGTCACGAAAACCCATCGAAAACATTCACAAAAAATGTATTCACGAAAACTAAAGCCAAATCTAAATCAAGTGCGACATGAATATCAGAGCAACGGGAGGTCTCTCCCGACTCAGCCGCAAAGCCAATCCTTGAGGCGCAACCCACTGAATATGGGACTTGGTTCCAAAGAAGCCATTCCACAACGTGGAATGGATCTTAATTCAACCGTTCCCGTTCGATCGACTCGGCCGATTCCGACCTATCGATTTCGATCGAATCGGTAGCGATGTTGTTCCTTTCTTGCGCACCGCGTGGACGAAAACGGGGCACTGTGTAGGGACGGGACACTACAACGATATCAAAGCTTGTCATATAAAGTATGACTTGGGCGATGGAAATACTGTAAACATGTCGGGACTGTAGGTCAGCGATAGGTTTGGACGTGTGAAGATGGACGATGGAAATACTGTGCCATGTACCGAGTTTGTGCTACAACTTGGTTTTGGTAGGGAGGCTGGCAGATGATGGCTGTCGCAATCTGTTTGGGGACAAAGATTGGATGCTTACGAAGGGTTCCCAACAGTTGACTCATCCAAATCAATGGGGGGCAACAACAACAAAACTTGATAATGATGAAGACGGTATCTCGGTCGACATTCGTAAGTATCGAGGTATGATCGGGAGCGTACTCTATTTAAATGCTAGCCGATCCGATATTATGTTTAGTGTTTGTATTTGTGCACGATACCAAGCAAACCCGATATTATGTTTAGTATTTGTACTTGCACTTTCATTAAATGTGATAATACTAGCTCTATAAATCTCACTCATGAAACACATTGAGATTAGACACCATTTTCTTCGTGACCATCAACATTGATAATACTAGCTCTATAAATCTCACTTCCATTATTAAAACTAATATTAATACTAAAATTTAAATTAGTTTTTGATTTAACATTTAAACTTAGATTTAAATTCACAACTTAAAAGTAGTTAAAGTTAAAATTCCATTCTTTTTATTTGCAATCTACAATATTATTGGAACTAGCATTAGTATTAAATCTACAGTAGCATTTTTGTTAATTTAAAATTTATAATATAATTAAACTAATATTAATACAGTGGCATTACCGTTATTTCCAAATAGTCTTTTCCTTGTTCGGTCACACCTCTCCACGAGCGAGTTACACCCCCGAAACGAGCGGGTTAAATAGCCTTTTCCGAAGAAAAGAACCCATCCGACTAGAGAGAAACAAAGAAGAGAAGAAGAATAGTCGCAATGGAGAGGAGCAATAGCCATTTAAATAGAGTATTTTAATTAGAATATTATAAAGTCAGTTGTCATCTTTTGGTCTTTTTCAGGTGACTATTTATATATCAAGAGATTCGAAGTACTTTTTTTAATTTTTATTTTCTATTGAGAATAATAACCTTTAGAAAATGGTAATGACATAAAAATTTATTACCATTGGAACATAATGTTATATGGAAAAATGAAACTTAAACGCAAACTTTATTCCTTTGACTCTTAAACATAAATGACATGCAAGTTGACATAATAACATCATGTTTATAAATACTCAAGGGTATTTTAGGAATTCAAAAGTTTCACCACCAAGTTTTCTTATTATATAGTAGAATAGATATAAAAATGTATAATATGAATTTTATCCAATTATAGTTAAATACGCTTCTAACTCATTTGGTTAAGGTGCAAGGTATTTTTTTTTGAGCTCGATTCTCCATTTTGACAAAATTTTACTTTTTCAATAATTTTTTACATGATTATTTTTTTAAATAAAGTGGACTGTAATATAATGACGGCTAAGACAACTCACTTTTGAGCCATTTTAAAACCTCATTATATAGTGGAAGATATGATATTAGTATCTTAACATTAATATAACATCTCAGTGTAATCATATCCAAGAGATTTTGACATTTTTCAACACATATTTTACCTTCTTCAAGATAAATTTTGGCGGTACAAATTTCACTCATATTAGTGGTATCAGTGCCATTCACCATAATTAATGGTGATCGATAGACATTTATACAAGAAGAGTGGCCCGGGGGAGATACGAAAAAATTGGTTTCTTTTTCACAACCCTTTAAAATCTATTTATACAGCCAAACAGCCAAACTATTTATCTTCACCAGCCTTCAAAACCAATTTATATAGATTCAAAACAAAACTAAACAACCAAACTATTTATAATTCACAGCTCTTCAGAACAGTCTCAAATGTACCATTCTCTGTCCTAAATGTACCATTCTCCATGTTAGAAGAACGGAGAATGGCTATTACCCATCCCAAATTGTTCCATACTAAGTTAAAAGCATATAATAGCACCCAAAAATATTAATAATAAAAAAATTCTACAGAACCCACACACCAAACTCGAACCTAGGCCTTCCATGTAAAAGCCAAACAACACAACCAACTAAGCTTGGAATAAGAAGAGTCATTGGAGGTCATTGAATACCCCCAACTTCCAATAAGAAATAAGAAGAGTCGGTTAGGAACGAGTATATATATACATAGGGGTCCCTATTCATTTGAGTAGGTTGCACATTTAACATGGCTCCAAAAAAATCATCTGGTTAGGAACCATGGCCAGAGTCTTCTTCTAGTCGTTGTCGAGCCTCTCCGCATGGAGCACCCTCTACGTCGCCTCCGGCCCATGACTGGCTGGCAGAGGCTACGGACTTCCTGACCTCTTGCAGGTTGTCACTGGAGGTCATCACTCGACCTCTTCATCCGGCGCCTAACTTTGACCTGTTGCCGATCACTCCGGAGGAACGAGATTCTCTGGAGAAGAGGGAAGGGTTTCGCCGTCTGTGCCATAGGGCGGGTGTGTGCACCCTGCAGGACTTTACGGAGATCCTTCGCGAGGCTAGTGAGGGGTAGACCTATTATTTTTCTATTTTTTTAGTTTTTTACAGTTTTTTCTTTCTCTTGTATCCTTCGCCGGAGTATGTTTCGGCGACGAAGCTGGGATTTAATGCAATATAATATTTTGTTAACTTAATTTGGTTTCGGCTACAAGCGACTAACTATTTTATCTATTTTTCAATTAACAAATCTTGTTACGTCAAATCCATATATCAGCGACGATATCCCCATCAATGACTTGTTACATCATAGAATTGATTATGCTGCTAGCGTCAATCTTGATGTCAAATCCATCTTAAATACGATTACAAAGTAAACTAGAGGACAACTTTGAGTGTTTTAATTTTACTCTTTTCAAGTACATAGTCTTATTACCAAGTCGTCAAACATGAAAAATTCGGGATGGCAAAAATACGAGTATAGAACGGCTCAATGCAAAAAAATACGTTCAAAAATTTAATCAAATATTCGAAAAATGGAAATATTGAGATTAGAAACTTCACATTCTTAAATATGTTGTCAAATTTTGTTAATTAAACATGTTTCCACCACGTTTTTTGTGCCATTTTTTTCAATAATTTATACGGAACACGTGGATATATATTAGTAATAATAGTAATCAATTTAATTTTGGAAAGTAGTTTTTAAAATTAGGGTCTCAAAATCCCAAAGGTTTATGTAGTGATTTCACATGGATATATACTAGTAATAATAGTAATAAATTTAATTTTGGAAAGTAGTTTTTAAAATTTAACAGTAATAAATTCGACCGTCTTATACTAGTAATAATAGTAATAAATTTAATTTAAGACTTAAAACTATTCTAATTTTTTCTACTTCCCAAAGTCATATAAGACGGTCGAATTTTTTCTCTTATTCTCTCAAATTTTCTTCCTTCTCCTAAACCCTCTTCTTATCAAAATGCCGCCGAAAAAACAACGACCGTCTCCGAAGGGAAAGAATCCACAAAGAGATGCATACAGGCCCGAAGGGCAGAACTTATAAGGGTGGCGAAAGCCAAGATTATGGTCGCTAAGGCAGAGGCCGAAAGGGCAGAGGCGGAAGCAGCGGCGGCGGCAGCGACGATGAAAGCGGAGGCGGCAGCCAAGCCACCTGCAAAAAAGGCTAAAAAACTTATTGCTCGACAAAGACCAGAAAATCTATCTTCGATACAGAGTCGTCGGAAGACTCAACTTATGAAGAGCGAAGGCATACTCAAGAGAAGGCTAAGGTGACAACGGATATAGAGTCATCAGCGTACTCTGAGGATTTTGAATCCTCATCAGAAGAGGAAAATGAAGAGGAAAAGCAATCATTAAATAAGTCCCAGGATGGAGAGGAGGTAAAAATTTTTAAAGACTCTAAATCTAAGAAGATTTATAATAAATATTTCAAGAAAAAGGCTGTTATGCCTGAAAGATCAATTAAGATGGATGATGTTGAAGACGAAGCTTTCCTGGATATATTAAAATTCTATCAATTAGAGAAACTGAACAAATCCTGTCTTGAGAAAATCTTCCAAACAATAGTAAGAGAATTTTACTCAAATCTTCCGGCTGAAATTAAAGAAAAGAAGAGGATCAACAACTGGTGTTTTTGAGAGGAAAACTAATTAGGGTAAATGCTGCTGTCATCAACGAATTTTATGTATTTGATCCAGTTCCTGAGTTTGATATGAAAGATATTGATAATGTTTCTACGAGGGATGCAATTCATGAGATTACAGGTGTATCAGTGGTGCCAAGACCCCTCAAAATATATACAAAGATCAATTAAAAACTTTGTATAAATTGTTGCATGCCTACGTATCTCAAACACTCAACCCTACTGGACATGAGTTTTCCATCCATCCCGAGAGAGTAAAATTTCTTTATTATATGGGGAAGAAAAAAAGGATGGATATAGGTTCCTAAATGTTCAGTAGAATGATGCATCTCGTGGAAAAACCAACTGCAAGGACAGCTCTCCCTTTCGAAGGATTTGTATGCTCGATGGCTAGTAAACATTCTGTCCCAAGCATAGCAGGGGATGTTTATATTAAAAACAAAGGCCCCATGGGAAAACTAACCTTCACTCGAATGTTTGGAAAATATACAGCAGCTGCAAGCAAACTATCAACATCTGGAAAACCATCAACTTATGGAATAAAAAACACTAAGGACAGGGTTGATGATCTATACAATTTTGTTGCTATAAACTTTGAGAATGTCTTCAAAGAAATGAAGACTATATCCGACAACCAGAAATTGATTCTGGATAAGATTAACCAGATAGAGGTTGAATTTGCTGATCAAGAATAAGATTTCTCTTCCCTCGTGAAGAAGATAAATGGGGCTAGCCCAAACCCTTATGTAAAAATACACACTGTGTACATTGACACTTTAATGCTAGCCCTCACTTTGATACTTCTATTTATGTTTCTGGATGTCATTTCTACATATACAATGAGTCCATACTGACTATAATTTTTCTTATTCCGTCCCTTAAGGTGTAGGTGAAGGATATTTTGAGGAAGAAGAAGAAAAAAGAAGAAAGAAGAAGAAGAAGAAGATGGAGATGGCTATGAAGATTCATCTTTTGAGTTTTGAAGCTTTTATTTTAATTTGGAAGTAATATTTGAATTGTAATATGGTTCTGAATATTTGTTGGTCTTGGCGGTCAAACTAAATTTTGTGTTTGAAATATTGTAAGACTAAACTTTTTGCTTGTACTAAGTGCATAGTTCGTAGTTTGTTTAGAAAATATAATATGGTCTTGAATTTAGAGTAGGTATGATATTTATTTGGATTATTATATTGTGAATTATACAGGTTCTATATTGAATTACTAACGTGGATTGGGCAGATTACTGTAACATGGATTATGCAGTTTATTGGACTTAGAATGAAGTATACTTAATTTGATTATAATTTTTTGGTTGAAGTGTTTATTTGATTTGCAGTTGGCCTTCACAGATGATATTGATCTTTTGGTGTATTCCTTTGATTTGTAGATGTCCTTCACAGATTTCATGAGTCCTGGGTACATTCTTAGGGTTTACAGATAGCCTCATTATGGATGCATTCCTAGGATCACTAAAACTTTATTTGATTGTAATATGTTTTACTTTCTGTAAAAAATCATTACATCGATGCCATCAATATGAATTCGATGCCAGTTTAAAATACGTAATGTAGTCCTACCTGTTCATCCCTTGTTATTGCTGAAGCAAAATTGTAATCCTGCCTGTTCATCCCTTATTATTGCCATTAGTACATCGATGCCATCAATATAAATTCGATGCCAGTTTAATGCATAATGTAATGTAAGAAAAATTCTCTTGGATAGTAGGTTAATTATATTCAAATACTCGCAAGAAATTTTGTACAACCATACAGTGGAAGCCTAATAAAATGATATTCAGATTTTCTTGAACATGATTTAATATTAAATGAATATACTTTGGTAAATGATATTAAAAATACTGTAAATATTTGGTAAAAGAATATGAGATACTTGAACATTTCTAGTCCTAAATGTACCATAATTTGTTAAAAGCACAGAGAGTGTCCATTCTCCGTGTTAGAAGCATGGAGAAGGACCATTCTCCATGTTAAAAGTAAGGAGAATGGTCATTCTCCATGTTAAGAGTAAGGAGAATTGTCATTCTCCATTTTAAAAGAACGAAGAATGGCCATTCTCCATTTTAAAACTAAGGAGAATGGTCATTCTCCATGTTAAAAGAACGGAGAATGGCCATTCTCCATGTTAAAAGCAAGGAGAATGACCATTCTCCGTCCAAAAAAAATTCTCTTCAAAAATGTTATCATTAGAAAAGTAAAAAATATTTCGTCCGATCAATACAGATTTTTTTTAAAAATAATTGAGAAGATGATCCGCCCGACCTCAGAAGCAGGTTTCCTCAGTTCACCACCACCACCATGACATGTAGCTTTATTAACAAAATATTAAATTGTTAGATGAAAAATAAAATTTCTGACGATGGCATGGACAGTAAAATTAGAGCGGCACCGCTGGTACTTCTTCTTGTTCGAGGAGGTCTCGACGACGTCAGACGCGAACCGAACCTATTCTTCTCGGCGTCTCTGGTACTCCTCATTGTTCTAGGAGGGCTCGACAACGTTTAACGTGATCCAGACTGATTCTTATTTCCTTCTTCATCTCCGTTTCTCTTTCCACCAGCACCACCAACACCACCACCACGGCCTGTAACCAAAAAAATTACGGATTTTATACGTTGATGCACAAAATATTAAATTGGATGGACGAAAGAGAGAGTAAATATGAGTTAATTTAGGGTGTTCATTAAAAAAATTAAAGTGAAGAATGACCTGCTAAAGCAAGTTACCAATAGGTCAAAAGTCAAAATCAGCATTAAATGATGTTTCTACTCTATTATTCAATCCGAACCATTGGATCAACATCCAATGGTCCAGATTTAGGATGTATCGATACATCCTTTTCCAGGGGATGTATTGTAGAACAACCCTATACACACACACACTGATAATGTAATATTTCTTATCATTTCGTAGACCATGCTTGAATAACTAGTTTAGTCTAGCATGGTCATGGATAACTTGTGTACAAGAGCGATGTTTCTTTGGATGGTATTCCGAGGCCATGGTACGGATTCGGCCTAGGGAAAACATGATAGATATAATGGATGCATACCACGGGTATTCGGGGGCTTTCAACGAGGCTCACTATCCATGCTGAAAGATCCTCGTCTAAACCAATCTATATGTCCAGAATGGCTTGTCATGCCAGTGACCTCCACAGATACACACTATTTAGCTAACGATACCAAACTTACAGGAAAAAATATGGTAAGCTTTATACTACAGGGGCAAACTCTGCCATGGGTGAGTTGTAATATAGTTTATTCTATTATGCCTATCAAATGTTTACATACAATTGACTAGAATGGTTAGAAAGATCACTAAATTACTGCATGCACATAACTTCTATAACAAATAAGATCATAGAATTTATTGGTCATTTACCAGTACACGACATTGTATTTCCCCATGTCTCCACAGGTACTGCGAGGCATGTCGCGTAACTAGAGGCGATGTTCGTGTATTTTGAAGCCTTGCCCATGTGCCGAAGGCTTGATCAACCATTTTGAAGACCCCGCAATAGTGTCCAATGGGAAATGACTCAACTCTCCCCAATTCTAGGTGTTTTGAATGTTTTGGTTGTTGTTGCCATCACAAATTAGAGGGGAATTTTTTCATTAACTTTTGCCTTTATGTATTACAAATAAAGAAGTACAATTAGAACCCTAACAACGAGGGTTCGTAGTGAGTCCTTTACTCCATTGACGATCGACTGGCGAAGGCCTTTCTCTTTGATATGCTCTTTCTTTTGTATGCCTTTTGTTTCTCCGTCTATGTATGTCTCAAGAGGAGGGGGTACCCACCTATGTATAGCCATCTTGAGGTGGCAATAAGATACGATCAACTGCGGTATCAATGCAATCATGGTTGTTACAGCTACTTATTATATCTGATTAACCGTGAAGCATGGTCAAGGTGGCACGTGGAGTTGATTGGAGGAGATTAGCTGCAGAGATCCTGAAGGCACTGCTATCGAAGTTCGGATATTGCACTTATTATTACAGCTACTAATCGTATGGCCCGATCATGGTGACACGTGGCTCATATTATGATTTGGAAAGATTTTTTGTTAAATAGCGTGGTTATAACGTACACGCCATAAATGCGAGATCAAATTATTAAGATTATATGCCAGATCAGTTTGACATGTGGCATATACTTAGATTTAAGAGAATCTCTTGGTTTACTCGGACGGTTAATAACACATACCAAGATTTGAAAGAATATGTCTCTGGAGATGCAAATCTAGCCGCATGGAGCCTGCCACATAAGGATTTTCGGGAGCACTACCACATGAAGTCTTGGTCGTATGAGGACCTTCGGGAGTACTACCACATGAGGGGAGTGTATACGTGATACTACGCAGCTATCTTTCGTTAACATGTAGTAACTAGGGTGGTGTAGACCTTGTGCTGCTGCCTTTATACGAGGCACTCAGAGCATCATAGGAAGAAGGACCGCATGGGGAGCCGCATGGAGAGCTGTGGGTTAGTTTAAGCCTCTTAGCCACATGACCTGATGTGGTTTAGTGTGAGTAGGCCTTTGGTGATTTTTTATGTTTCTACAAAGCCCCCTTCAAAGTTTTCAAACTTAGAATAAGTTTAGAACACTTTGAACATAAGCATGGTGTAAACCCCTTGATTTTTTTTAAATTATTTTTAATTTTTAGTATTTGTTTAGTATCTTTATATCCTGGTGATCAAATTATGATTTTAATAAAAATATTAAAACAATCAAGAAAGTGTTATCCTATATACGTATGGTAATGATTTTGTACAGGATTTATAAAATGCTCTAGAATATATACTCTTTATTTATTTTGAATATTTAGGATTTTGGAGATTAGTTTTATTAGATAATTTAACGTATTTCTAAATTATTAAATCGCTTGTTTTTAAATTTTTGATTAATGCAAATATCCTGAATAACAAGTAAGTGCTACTTAAAAATTTATTTGTACTAGATATTGACAAATATTTTTAGAATTTATTTTAGAATTTATTTAGAATTTATTTGATTTTAGATTAATTATGAAATACCTAAAACACTTCATTATAGAAAAAAAAATAAAATAAAAAAATAAATATATACACAACAGCAGCAATAGGAACAATGCTAAGCACCGTTCCTCATCCAGAGGCGCCCTCTCTCCAACTTTGGTTCAGTCGAGTGAACGTTAGAAAAAAAATTCAAAAAAGTCAATCCTCCTAGATACTTCACCAAATCTTTCGAAATTTGATTTATCCAAATCCGAACGAGATTCTCTACATATTTAAACCTAAAGCAGACTCGAAAATCTATCAAAATCCTATTAAAATTCGAATCGAATATTGATTAAATTCTCAAACTTAATTTCGATATATATTCGGATTTCTCAAACCTTCGACCCCTTCAAACCCTAATTCCTTTAACCCCTCGACTCGAACGACGAGCCCCGAGCCTTCCTCACACCCACGCGTGACTCTCCAGCCGACTGTAACAACCCCGCATTCTCCGGAGCGACGCCGCGACTACCAGAGTCGACAGAAACAGAAGACTACTCTGTTTTCGACACTGTGAGGTAAGCCTCTTTCCCAATCAATTTCTTCAAACATGGTAACTATTTTTTGATTCTGTGAGTTGCATCATAGAGCCTACCTAACCCCCTCTACACCTCAGCAACTAGATCATGGAAAAGTCGTTCCATCGATTTGGAAAATCGACCCAAAGTCGATAAAAACCCAGTTGTCACATGGACAGAAATAGATTCCATGTACCCCTGTTCAAGGTTGAATTCTAACCAACCTGTTAAGAATTTTAGGAAATTTCTTGAACAAAGTTGTAGATCATATACAACACTTCATAACCCTTCTGATAGTTTAATTTTTCATCTATTATATGTAAAGATTTTCGATTCCAAAGTTGAGAAAAAACTAATTTTTAAACTATGAATTTTTGGAAAAACTATCCGATACGGCATGTGCCCCGACAAATCAGGCGATGTGGTCGCGAACCAAAAGCATAGAAAGGTGCGTATCGACTTCGTGGACGTATGGGCTTTGACGGAATTCAAATTGGTTGCGTGTGCACGACGAATTTGATGCGTATCCGTCAAAATTTACCATATCGACCCCTTTACAAATTCTCCAATTACTTTGTGCACGTTTATCGAATTGAAACACAAATTATGCCAGAAGGACCGTATCATTTTTCTGGTCCTGTATGCCAAGTTTGGTCCGATTCTGAGAAGGTCGATCGGAATGCCTATTTGGCGGGCCCGCGACTCGCTCAACGGGCAAATTTGTGCACGGCCCGTTGGAATCCAACTTTGGACATATGTTTGGGTTCGTCTTCTCAAACTGAACACGTAGACATGTAGTTTCACGACTTTAGATACCGTAGGTCCTAGCACGTATTTCAGTGCAAAATGGGTCCAACGGCATACATCGTTTTGACCCAAAATTATGATTTTGCCCCTATTCCATATTGAACTTTTGGACAGACGTTTCCTATATATTTCTTTTTTGCCAAAACTGTTTGTGATGTTTATTTTAGCATCCGAGGTTGTTCGTAAAAGTTAGCTTTCATTGTTTCCCTATTCTGACGATTTGAGTCATCATGCGTCGCCATTCTGCACACTGCCCCCAGGCAAGATACCTTGCCACCAGCTGTTTATTTACTTAGCTTATATTCATGCATTATTCATTATTTTTTTTGCAAAATAAACTGTGATACTTTGTTTAAATAAAGTTATATTCCTGCTATTTATTTACTTATTACACATTGAAACCTAGAGTTAAGAGACCGTCTTATTGTGTTGCATTCATAGGCCTTGACACATTTGTACCACAAAGTTGTGAGTCACATATAGGACTCAGACATGCGTGATTGGCTGGCCACCAGTACGTATAAGCTGTGCGATAGGATTAACCGCTAATAGAGGTTATACGTATTGTGGATACAATATATAGGCATTGGGCAGGGAGGACATTTCCTTAGCGTATGGGCTACTTTACACATTTCCCTTGTGTCCGTACGCTCCATCGAAGATGTGGGTTGATGATCCCTTATTTACTGCTGGCCACTGACGTTCGTGGAACGGTTATGCCTGAGGCCCTTGGTGCCCCAAGAGGGGACCATGCCGATCCCATTTTAGCCAGGGCCCATGCGTTGGAGGTTGTTCTTAAAACTGCATTCACTTAGAACGGTTAGGCACCCTTATCCGTTAGGTATGAGTAGTCTTGGTTTGGGTACTTGTATCTAACCGTAGCTTGAAACAGTAACTTGTCGCAGACTAGTTTGCCCCATCTTGTCCTTGTTTGGTTGTAGATGTGGCTCACTACTCCGATGAGAAGGTACTGAACCTTGTTGTGGTCCAAATACCATATTGGATTCATGACTTGGAAAGATACTTCATCATGGGTTAGTGTGCCATCTCCAGTCCTTATTTGGTTGGGAGGATGGTACGCTAATTCAATGGTGGTGTATTGGACCATGATATGATCTGATTTGACTTATTATTATTGAGCAACTTATATTCAATTTATGTGGCATGTTCTTTTTATATCTTGTTACTCCCCCTGAGGACTTGGTGATTTATCCAGGTATAGATGTGCAGGACTTTCCGCAGGAGTATGGCTCCGGTATAGACTCATCCTTCACGTTCGAGCGAGTTGTACCTCCTGAACACAGCTACCCCTATTGGGTCGAGGAGCCTATTTAGTCATCTTTTCTTTATTCTGTTTATCTTGAAGGTCGGATTCTATTTTCTTTCAGTTTCTAGTGTCGGTAGTGGATTTGTTTCCGCCCGGTCAACCTCTATACTTTGACATATATTTGATTCCTGAGATACCATTTTCTTATATTATACTGTGGATAGGATATAGCTTTTACCTGTGATTGTCTGTTATTATTATTCACAATATAGCTTATGTATGTATTTGAGATTTCCACATATAGGAGTATATCTCGCATACGTGCAGCTGGCATGCTGCGTTCCTAGTCCTACGCATTTTGGGACTATGGCGTTACATGTTTTTGTGGTGGCCCATGCAGGTTAAGATAAATTGTTTGGTTACTTTACCGTACTAAGCAAGCATGCGTATGGGATAGGAAATTTAGGATCTCATCCACATACATGACATTCTTCCTTTCTTCCACTTTGAAACCACAACTGACTAACTTGATTTGCTTCTTACTTGAAGTATTCTTCCGTAAATCCTTATCCCTCTCTTTCGTGCATGCTAGGTAGTCATGTTCCACCGTTCAATCACACTACTAGTTTAACCTTTATAAGTTGGGTAGAATAACTCGCGACCTAATATTCCCTTTGACCTTAACCAAGACCATAGACATGAAGACTGTAGGATGACTGCTTATGCACGAACTTCGAACAAAACTTACAATCTTGAGAAACTTGAACTATTACATTTTCTTTAATCATTATCTAGCGTACCTATCTTTTGCTATCTCAAACAATGCTGCTATTAAGGCCTAGTTTTGCAAGCTTAGTCTTTTATCAAAGCTTGTTCATGACATATATATTAATGGAGGCACCCTACTAACATATTGTCTATCAGAACCGGTGCATAACGGTCTGATCAACCATAGTGCACTTGGTTCGCCTTTTGTATGATTTTTACGTGGATTGAGATATGGTTAGCTTAACTTATTCGCCCTCTAGGATCTCATCCACGAGTTATTGACATTTATGAATTCCTTATTAAACTCTCTTTCAATTGCTTGACTTGCAACCTATCAGAATCTATTCTAACATTGCTCTTATCTTCGTACCAGCAATATGACTTTACACAGCGAACACACCTCTAGCATGGCAATCACATCTGGTGATGCGATTACCCAGGAGGGACAGGTTTCCCCAATGACCCCGGTGACCCCATATCCACTAGAACAACAACAGGATACTACGATCCCATTGACGATACAGCAGGAGGCCCAAGTACCCCCAGTCAGCCAGGTTGGGCAGCCTACTGCAGTACACCCACAGGAGTATGTACCATCACTACTTCTTCAGCAGTTTTACACAGTCCGGACCTCAGATGCCCCCACTTCCGACTGATGCGGACCCAACCACCCAGTTTATGTATGCTATGCTATAATCTCAGTGGCAACAAATAGAACTGTTGAGGCATAACATAATGACCCACTTAGCTAGACCCCTATAACCAGCCCTGGGACCAGATCCAATACCAGCTCCACAACCTTATCTGGGCTCCATTACGGACTTCATCAACATGGGGCCTAAGAATTTTAAGGGTACCGAGGGTCCCTTAGAAGTTTCCGCATAGCTTATAAGCACAGAGAAATACTTGAAGGCAACCCAGTTGCCAGCACATGATTGGATGACAGCAGTAGATTTACTCTTAGAAGACAATGCTCATCACTGGTGGATATAGAAGCATGAAAAATATGAGATTCATGCGGATTATAAATTGCCGCATAGGTACTTTGGGCCAAACAGGTATGCATAAAGGAAAGCCGTATGACTGTTCAACGACATATGTGGCCCATCGACAAACAGCTGTAGAAAGAAATATGCGGCCAAAGAGGAACAGTTCGACTGATAAAGCTGACAAGTCCTGGCAAAACATGACAGTTCTGACACTTCGACAAGAAAGATAAGATGTGAGACGTCGCCCAAAAGCAGGGTTCGTACGCCTCCATGCGGCCAAAAGAGTGTTATCCATGCCGCATGAACCTCATACGGCTCAGCTTATGCGGCCCCAAAGTTTTCAAACTTCATGCAGCCAAGAGTAACTATGATCTAGGCCGCATGAGTCTCATGCGACCCCACATGATCGAAGACTGAGAAAACCATACGCAACAGAACACGTGGCAATCTGACCAAGTCCTTAACTATCCAGATTTGCTATAACAAAATCCCAACAAATCGACAGATGGCAGTCCAAGAGCAGGTCTTCGCGTGCTAATCAGCCATATGGCCGCAAGCCGTCTATGTGGCTCAAAATACATTCTATTATAAATAGCAGGGTGCCATAACCCTACAAAGGCTGGCAACCTTCAAGAGAAGCAATTTTTTCACGAGCGAGAGATTGCATCAGATAGTCCACGAAGTAAGGCAGAGTTGATAGCACTTTCCTGAGCCTCTACCGTCACCCTCCAGAATCAAAACTAAATAATTATACTTAGATTGTTTCCTAGAATTTCTTTCTAGGCTTTTCTTTGTGCAAGTGAGTTTGCAATCAATTTCAGTGTTCTACAATATCTGTCTTTGATTTTTTTATGGCAAACACGATGGCGACTCTGCTGGGGCGCGGTACTGCCATCAAGATAAAGACACCTCGTTTCCTCATCAGTAAAAGGCAGGACCGACACAAAGAAGGAATAACTGTCCACCCGCGTGAGCATAACACGGCATTCGGACATGGTCAAACAGGTCCAAGGCATATCATGATATTGATAAATGAATGCATCGTGAATCGTCGTGTTCCTTTTAGGGCCAGGTTGCATCAGAGAATGGCAATGCATTAACAGCCACCCTATCAGATAATGATAGGGTAGCTCAATTCGGTAGAAATTCTTTATAACATCACGAGCTATAGTTCTAGCCGTAAAGATTCGAAGACCCCAATAGATGCTACACACCATGGCTAGGAGTGGAGCTAGCCTGCCTCTGAAAACTAATTTGACAGCAGGGAGGATCAGGTTGCGGCTGATTCTCTCAATCGAACCAGCACCCCCGAGACTACACAAATCCTCAGCCATATCATCAGAAATCCAGCCAAGATGGCTCTATGGGACTAGGGTTGGGTATCTTGATTTAAGTAGCTGAATGTGTCAGACTGGTTTTCGAATCTGTCCCCAGAAGCTTTGGTTCTCTTGGCGCTTTGTGTTTGCCATTAAAATTCTTTTATTGCAAATTTCAATACAAACAGAACAGTGTTACAATATAGGACTTAGATGTAGTCCTAGGAGTACACTTTTGTTTATCTGGGTCCCATGTGCCAATGGAGCGAGTGGTAATGCGTTGAATCCGTTGACGATCTGACGACGATTATCGATTCTCTGAAGGTTTGGATTGCTCTGAGTGCTGGAGCTTGCTGAGAGAAGGAAGACGTTGAGTGTCTGTATCTGCCTCTCTGGTGGTGCGAAGTCTCTGTGTGTGTTCCTTCATTTTCTGTGCGTGGGTGAGAAGGAAATGATCCCTTAATTTATAGCTTTGCAGGCTGGCTGCTCATACGCGCATGTAGGATGCGCCTGTACGCGGGGACGCCACGTAGTGATTGCTGATGGAGGCACATGGACGAT
Source organism: Iris pallida (assembly GCA_029216955.1). Lineage (NCBI taxonomy): Eukaryota > Viridiplantae > Streptophyta > Magnoliopsida > Asparagales > Iridaceae > Iris > Iris pallida. The sequence goes on along the minus strand of JANAVB010008802.1, from coordinate 85,815 downwards.
GCACCCTGATCGAGGGGTTGAATTCTTCATGCTGCTGTTGTGAGCCGGCACGTAGCAGAGAAGAGGAACTTTCTGTTGCTGAGATCTTGGGTGAGTTGAGTCAAAGGACACATGTCATCGACCCATGGCTCGGAGATCTCGGATTTGATGGGGGAATGATCTGGTGGAATGTGCTTAGGATTGGGCGTATGAGGAGACTTTGGCTCGTAACCTTTAGGAGTCACGAACCATTCTGGGCGCATGACTTTTGAGGCGCATGCAGAGCTTTAATGGTGACTTTCCTTCTGTCTTTAGGGATCAGTGAAAAGTCTGAAGCACATGGCTTTTGAGGCATATGCAAAATTGGGCACATGGCTGCGGAGGCGCATGCGAGATGATTGGGTGGCTACGTGGCAGTAGCCGTCGGAGGAAAGTAATGATGATGCTGACGTTGCCGACGCTTCATCTTCTGAAAAAGCTGTCAACTATTCAGACTTCGGGAGGCGTATTGTCAACTCTATCAGTTCAACATTTAATGTTTTTGATATTCGATGGACAGCTGAGTAGGCACGTCGGTCGGCGTTCCACTAGGCGTATGGGGACGCATGAGCGCGCATCTCCGGTGATGCGCTTGGTGCTGAAGGGCGCGTTTGTGTGATGCACATGATGTTGAAGGACGCGTCTGTGTGATACACGGTCTGGCCGGCGCATTCGCTTTGTGACACATCTTTAATGGTACGACTGTTACGTTCTTCGAGTACTTTAAATAGCCGTTTTGACGTGGCTGAATTCGAAGCGTCCGGTTCATCCATTTAATGCAAATTCATTGCACGGAATTCGAAGAGCCATCCACTTGGCGCATGGGTTTGATTTGCCCGGCCTATAAATAGTGGCATGGAGAGAGTTTGCTTCTCGTTCTCTCACGTTCTTCCAACATGAATTTGTTTACTCGGATGCATTCTGTTGAGAGATGCTCCCGAGGGTAAAGATGCGATGCCATGTCTTCGTTGATGCACTTGAAGGTGACTGTTACATCCAAAAGTCGGAGTCGAGGGCTTCCGAGGCAGGCGGAAGGTGCCTGTTGCATCCAAAGATCGGGATGCTTGAGCCTCATCTCCATTATTCCGAAAGAGCCGCAGATCGGAATGACGGTGCTACGGTTTTGGGGGCTCTTTCTTCCTTCAAAGTGGGTGTTGCCCACTCTGGTTGTGTTGAAAGCCGCTCCTTTAGCCGCAGTTTCGATTGCAGTTTTCCTTGGTCTTTGGAGGCTCTTTCGAAGCCTCCCCTGGCTACAGGTTGGCTTGCGGTGCTCTTCTCTTCTCCGGTTCGGGGAACACTTCCTCCAGCTAGAGGGTTGATTGCCACCCTCGTTCTGTCCAATAAATGCTTCATTAGTCGAAGCATTTCGACGGCGGTGAGCCTGGCTGGAAGAGCGGCACATAACTGGGCTGCTGAAGGGATACACATAACTGGGGATGCACATAACTGAGCTGCTGAAAAGGATGCGCCCTACTGAGGGCGCATGGTGGGATGCGCCTGACCGAGGGCGCATGGTGATTGCTGCGCCTATTTGAGGGTGCATGGTGGCTGCTGGCTGTAGGCTTAGGATCTTTTCTTTGTAGAAATTCTCCTTTGTACAATCTTTTCTAGACATATAATAGACTTTTATATGTAAAATAAAAAGTCCTCTTTCAATGTCTATATTTGCTATTTTTGTTATGAAGTACTTTGTCCGAGCTCTGGCGCATGTAGTGTCTGGCGCATAGGCTTTCTGGTTCTGAAATTCCATGCTTCTACAAGACCCCCTTCAAAGTTTTCAAAACTTTTGGATAAGTTTTGGAATACTTTGAATAAGAAGCATGGTGTTAGAGGCGCATGACTGTCGGGGTGCATAGATACTCCGTGCATCAGTGATGGGCGCATGCTCCCTCAGTTAATACAAATGATAATGCCTCGATAACAAGAAAGATTAATGATGATCTTTTTTGGTTTTATTTGCGGTTATCTCTACACAGAACCCTAGGCGACGGCTGAGGTCACACATCATCGGTTCACGTGTGTGACCAAGCCTATAAATAGGCGTGACATGGAGAGAGAGAGTTTTCTTCTCCTTGCTTTTGCATTTTAGAGTTCTTCTTCACAAAAACCCTAACTTTCTTCTCTCAAAGAATGGCTCCCAAGACTCCTCGTAGCGGTGCTGGCAAGGAAAAGGAGCCGCGGAGTTTGCCGAAGAGGATGCTCCTATCACCATTATGACTCCGGTCGACGTTCGACCCGCGGTGACGGGTGGGTATCGTCTCTTCTATTTTCTTTGTTCAGACGAGCTTTGGATCATACGGCTGAGTTGGTGTGCCCTAACTCTCTGCTGCCGATGCGCATGTACTTCTGTCCTGATGATGCGCCGAGGTTTTACCCTGCCGACGTGCATAGGTTTAGGCCTTTATTATGCACCGAGGTTTAACTGCTGGCACGCATAGGTTTACACCCTGATGATGCGCCGAAGCCTCTGCTGACGCGCATGGGTTCACACCCTGATGATGCGCCGAAGCCTCTCTGCTGAAGCACATGGGTTCACACCCTGATGATGCGCCGAAGCTTTTGCTGACGCACATGGGTTTACACCCTGATGATACGCCAGGTTGCTTGACACACTTTGTTTTTTCCTGACTTTTATTTTTGTTGTGTCAGTGTTGATGACAATCCCTTTGCTGAATGAGGTCCTTCTGGATGCTTCTCTTTGTCAAATGGGAGTTGATTTTGAGAGACGGTTATCAACCCTGCGAAGGATGCCATCTTACAGAACTAACCTCCTGAGAGAGTGCTGCAGATCCAGAACCAGTTGCCGATTTTCCTCCAGAGCATGATGGAAAGCGGTAAACTGAAATCTGCTGAATCCGAGGATGTGACTTTCTTAAAACCTGCCTTTTTGTTTGGTGACCGACTGATCTCTTCCGAAGCAAAGATACTGAAGATCAAAGAAGACTGGTTCTTCTATGCAAAAGGCATAGTTCTGTACATGAGACAACTTGACCGCCAGTTGCCGCTGACGGCCTTCTACCGTTTGGCTTCAAAGAGAAGGGCGCCCTGGGAACTTACTCCTTCTCAAGGAGGGGTCTTGGGAGGTACTCTTTCGATTGATGTTATCTCAAATCAAAGGGATACCTTGGCCGCTTCGTGAGCCGGTTCCTCATTTAGTTGCCGAACTTTGCGTCCTGGAAGCCTCTACAGTGAAGTCCTTAGTGACACTTTTGCCTTTAGTGCTTCGACTTTGCAAATCGGATGCTGACATCGAGGGTCACGTATCCGAAATATGGCTTTAGGGTTGAAGGTTGGTGTCATCACATGCCGAGGTGGGACGAGTTGACCGTCTGGGTACTTTCGAAGTTCAAGGCTGAGCTTAAGGAGATTGGGCTGACGGTCGCTATCCGTGCCACACAGGCTGGCATGGATCTCAATAAGCCTATGTTCCTTGCACTCTTAGAATTGTTCAATGCCCAGACTGGCACCTTCTTTACTCCGGTGGAGGAGTTGGGGTTGTTTCTCCATGAGATGTACGATGTGTCCAAGCTTCCTTGGGGCTCAGAACCGTATGAGGAATATTTTCCGTCAAATAAAGAGATCCAGGTTCTGGAAAATAAGGACTCGGAGATGATGGCTATTTTCAAAGAGGTGGCGAGCCATCATTATCTGATGCACCGGAAGGATAAAGACAGGACTCAACCTCATGTGACTGCTTGGAGGGATTATGTCTTCAAGCAGGATTTGGCAGATTCCTCGAAGATCCGGTTTACGACTCCGCAAGGGCTGAAACCCGCGGAAGTGACTTCTGAAATAATCTGGCTGGACGAGAGGACCCCTCGTTCAAATGAGAGTGGCGAGAACACGTATAGCTTCTTCTGGCACTGTGCGCACCGGATGTCGTCTAAGGCGGTGCTGACGGCATACTTGATGATATGGCTCCGGGATTGTGTGTTTGCGGGCAGATCTGGTGCAGTAGAGAGGGTACACCGAAACGTTATTTTTCCCGCCGTAAAACTGGTCTTTGGACGTCCTTTAGCTCTCCTCCCCGTGATGGTGTGTAACCTGTTGCGGGGTTTGAGGACTTTTGCTGATGATGTGATCCATGGGAGAGGTAGAAACGACAACTTTCCCCGGACCGAACTACCATTCCATTATCTTATGGGATGGCTGATTCTGCATCATTCGAACGTGATGAGTCCAGGTCCGGAGGAGGATCACGTTGAAGGAGATGCCTTTATCCGCTGCTTCTACAAGAGGAAGTGGTTACACACTGGCGTCCCCGTTTGCAGAAGAGTTTTGTCCAACCTTCAGGGGTGGGAGATTGTCAAGGTCGGCCCCATCTTCAAAGATTTCGAGGCTGACCAAGATTTAGACGACTCTGGTGAAGATGCAATTACTCTGCCAAAATGGGGTTTTCGTTGGTTGTAAAGTATTCGACCTTCTTACTTGGTCTACCGCAACCAAAATAGGTGTTATTTGGAGCCATATCTGCCCAGTCGGTTCGCTCGCCAGTTTGGCTATACCCAGCTAATGTTGTGGAATCCCAGTAATAGTCTGAGGTTTGTCGGGAGTTTGCTGGATGGAGCCCAGTGCTGGCAATATTACAATGCGGGTGCACTGGTGTTCGTTTTACTACACCAGTTCGCAACCCTCGGCCACAGATCCTGTATTCGGCCGTCAAGCTGTATTGCACTATGAATACTGCATCTTCTAGCTATGACAGGGAGACTAGTTTCATTATTGGAACCCAGATAGAGGCCACGACGAATATGTTGATAGCGGCCCGGTCATATCGTCCACCAGAATTGGCGGGATATCGGGCTGTTGCTGCAGCATCAGTGAGAGATCCCTCTGTTGGGAAGAGGCGGGCTGACGCGAAAGCTGGCTCGTCTGTACCAAAAAGGCCGAGAAAGACGACGACTCCAAAGGCAATGGGAGCGCCACCTGTAATGCCAGTGGAATCAGTTCCTGCTGAGGTAAGGAGTCCTCCATAATTTTGGCTCATCTTGTCATTTTGGTGACTTGTGCTTTTCTTCTTGTAGGGATCGTCGAAGAAGAAGACCCGTGTTTTGAAATCGGGTGTCAGTAAACCGAAGGAAGTGGCAAGCTCTTCTGACGAGCGCATTCCTCCGATGGTAATGTCTCCAATGGAGGAGAGTCCTGGAGATGTTCCTGCGGAGGTTTTAGTATCTCCAGACTTTGTTGAAAGAGATGCGGAGGTTGCAGCAACTTTCGGGATGGTGCCAGCCGCCGTGGGGGCCTTGGATGTTGAGGGTCCAGCGGACACGGGGCTTCGTGATGATGAAGTGGAATGGAGTTCGTCGTCTTCGGATGACGTCGCTCCAGAGTTACAAGAGTCTACTGCGGGGGCAATAGATGCGGTTGGAACAGAGGAGAGGGTTGATTCTCCTCCTTGTCATGATGAGGGGAGGTCGGCTGTAACATTGCCGAGCCTTACCCCAGACTCAGCAGCGGAAGCTGAGGTGGCTACCGATCAGGAGGTAGTGACAGATCCTGTCCCTGTAGAGGGTTTTGATGAAGGGACTCGTCTGGCGGTCCTGACTCCCGGGGCGGGTCAGGAGACAAGTATTGATCTCCCCGTTCTGCCAGTGAGGGAATGTCCCGTACTGGCTGCTGATAGCACATTGGGGGCTGAAGAGGCGGCCACTGATGTCGGTGGTTCTTTCGAGTTTGGGAAGGTAAGGGTGTGATGGAACCCTCTGTTGCTTCCACTTGGGGTACTATCTCGACTCCTGTCCCGGTTCTTACGTTTCTTTGGCTCCTTGGGCTAGTAGTCAAGCCCCTGCTGATGAAGAGCCTGTCGATACCGAGGGTCCAGCCTCGCGGATTGAGGCAGGCGGGCCTTCTTGCGGTCCGCCTGCTAAAGCAGCTCCTCCGACTCCTGCTATGATGCCGCAGGTGCTGACGGATGTAGATGAATATGTGAAATTTTCATTGTCGTAGTAGTGTATAAAATGCTGCAGAGGGGCGTATCGGCAGTGATATACGCCAATAGGAGCTTTGCGATGGCAAGAACTCTGGCACTGTCTCATATCGACCTGATCCGTCTTACCAGGACCACGATCATATGGCCGACATTCTGGAAGCCTTGGTGGCTGAGTTGGACTAGCGACTTTCCGAATTACAGTGCATCCAGCGAAATGACCTCTCCGTCCTGATAGATGCGGAGAAGGAGAAGTTGATCGCCGAGACCGAGTCTTCCTACCGGCCACTGTGAGTGTCTGGGAACGCGAAGTGGCTGAGACTGAAGCTGCAGTGGAGCGGTTGTCTCAGTCTACGCGGAAGACAGTGGAGGCGCGAGCTGCGTTGGACGCTAGTATCGCGAAGATTGACGCCCAGATCAGCCACCTTGAGGACCAGCGGGCCCGACCTATTAGACGTCGAACGTGTCCAGGCTGAACTTGTAGCATTCAAGAAGGAGGAAGCAGCTTTCACTCACCGGGCTCTTACTCTGGCTCAGCAGCGGTAACAGCTGGACGAGAAGCATGAGAATGATACTTCTCCTGAGGCTATTGAAGCGATCCGTCAAGAAGCTGAACGTCGAGTCCTGGCGACTGTGGAGACTCGGGCGGCAGACTTGAGGCGTCGGATTGAGGAGCTTTCGGCCAATCCTGGGGATGTTTAGAGATTGTAATATCTTCTTTGTGTATTTTTGCAACTCTTGCTGGGGATGTAAACTTTTACTCTCTATTTAAAAAATAAAGAATACAAAGTTTTTGTGGGGTGTTCATTTTTGCTGTCATGAACTTGATAATTTGTGTGGACCTATTATCTTTTGCGCACCTTTGTTTTTAGGTACAGATAATAAGTTTGAGAGAACCAACATGTTTGCTCAGAGGTAATGTGGACGTGGCAAATACGGGATTCAAGTGGTGGAATCTCCCTACTCAGAGGTAATATGGACGTGGAAGTTCTGCGATCAATGTACGACAACGCAGGAGTTGTCTGTACGGGATGTTTACTCAGAGGTAATGTGGACGTGGTAAACATAAAAGATAGCGTAGTCTTACGGGGTGTAAGATTTCGCTTTGTAGGGTATAGGGGAACAACTCAGAGGTGATGTGGACGTGGTTGTTCTTCTACTGGAGAATGCTACGGAACATCTGGGTTTCGAAAGCGTATGATTTTATGGAAGGGAATTGTCTGTGAGCCCTGATAATTGGGTCCACAGATCCCCTGGTGGAAGCACATGTCTGAAAGATGTCAAGAGTAATACTTCTTTAGGAACTTGCCGTTGATGGACATCATGAACAAGTCTCCATTGGATTTGGCGAGGCGGTAAGCACCGTTTGAGTATACCGTCTCTATGATGAAAGGTCCTTCCCACTTGGGCTCGAACTTTCCTGGTGTCTTGTGAGTCAACACCATCGGCCTCCTGACTGCCAGAACCAGGCCGCCTACTTGAAAAGTCCTCTGCTTGACCTTCTTGTTGAAAGCCTGTGATATACGGGCTTGGTAGAGTTCGATGCGTTGTTGAGCTAGAAGACGCTTTTCGTTAAGTGCCTCCAGTTCCTGCAGACGACGACGTTGATTGTCCTCTTCTTGTGAGTTAGTTTATGATTGATACACGGAATGAGGGTATCTGGATCTCGAGAGGCAGTACCGCTTCGCTTCCGTAGACCAAGGAGAATAATGTGTTGCCTGTCGGGGTCCGTACTGTTGTGCAGTAGGCCCAAAGGCATTCGCCAAGCTTTTCGTCCCAGTCGCGTTTGTTGGATGACACGACCTTTTTGAGTAGCCTGATGATAGTTTTGTTGAACGCCTTGGCAAATCCGTTTGCTGCCGGATTGTAGGCGGTTGATGCCATGTTTTGAATGCGATTCTTGTCACAGAATCTGCTAAAAACATAGCTAATGAATTGAGGACCATTGTCGTGGATGATCCTCCGGGGTACTCCGAAACGGTAGATGACGTGGTACTTGATGAAGCTGATCACCCTGGAGCTTTTCACTTCTGCCAGTGGAACTGCTTCTGCCCATTTGGAGAAGTAGTCGGTGATTGCTAGGATAAAGCGGTGTCCTCTCGATGAAGGAGGGGTGATCGATCCCACAATGTCCATGCCCCAAGCTTCGAAGGACAAGAAGGCGACTGTAGGATGTAGTGGTTCTGACGGTGTATGTATGAAGTCTGTGTGAAGCTGGCACGCATGGCACTTCTTAGCATATTTGACAGCGTCAGCGGCCATGGTTGTCCAGTAGTAGCCCATGCATCACAGTCAGTCTTGTAACTTAGGGCCAGGTTGATGGGCTCCGAAGGTTCCATCGTGAGCTTCTCGAAGGGCTTCGACTGCTTCTTCGTTAGACAAACATTGAAGGAGAAGTCCATCGTAGGAGCCTCGATACAACATTTTAGTGGCTGTATCGTAGTAGAATCGAAGAGAGCATCTCCTGACTGAGACGGCTTCTTTCGGGTCCTCTGGGAGAATCCCGTAGACGGCGAAGTCGATGAACGGGAATCTCCAATCTCGGACGTTAACCCCATCACTCGTTGACATGGCATGGGCCACTCGTGAGCACAGGTTGTTTTTAGGACATACCAAGTCCCGACCAACTACCGTAACATAGTGTCGAGTCTCGAGGGGTGCCGCCAATGAGGCTGCGAGGCCGGCCAGAGCATCAGCCTCCAGATTTTATAGCCGAGGTACGTGTTCGATGAAGAATCCGGTGAAGGTTGAAACGATGTTCAATACATCTTCATGGTAAAGGATCAGATCTTCGTGGCGAACCTCGTATTGCCTTCTGATCTGGTTTACGACGAGTTTTGAGTTGCCGTAGGCTTCCAGATGATTCACCCCAGCTGTTGCGCCAGTTGGAGTCCCATAATGAGCGCGTTGTACTCGACAATATTATTGGAGCACGGCTTCGAAAGGGAGTAAGCACGCTGGATGACCAGCTGATCGGGGGAGACTAATACCACCCCCACTCCTGCGACGATTTGGCCTTTGGGGCCTGTTCTTGAAGCGCCATCGAAAAATATCTGCCAGACGGAGCCTTCTTCGGTGATGTTTGATTCTTGGACCTCATCCGGGATGTCTTCATAGAGTCTTGAGGATTCTGGGATGGGGTGTGCAGCTAAAAAGTTGGCCAGAGCTTGACCCTTAACAACTTTTTGCGGAACGAACACCATGTTGTATGGTGTTAGCAAGATCGCCCATGTGGCTAGCCGGGAGTTCAATGATCCTGGCTTCATCATGAGGACTCTGAGCGAATTGACTCGGGAAATGACATGAATTGTTTGGCCCGAGACATAATGGCGAGTCTTTTGGATGGCAAAAACTAAAGCCAAGCACTCCTTTTCAACAGGATTGTACCGGTGTTCGGCTCCGATCAAAGTTCTACTGAGGTAGTAGATTGCTTGCTCATAGCCTGTGTCGCTGTTCTGAGCTAGTAGAGCACCGAGGGAATGATCCATGGCACGGACGTAGAGGAGAAATGGTTTGCCGACGATAGGTGACACCAGGACTGGTGGGCTCGTCAGGTAAGCTTTGATGTCGTCGAAAGCCTTTTGGCACTCCTCTGTCCAGACGTAAGAGACTCCCTTCTTCATGAGCTGAGTGAAGGGTTGACATTTTCCAGAAAGATTTGCTATGAACCTCCGGATGTATGCCAGACGCCCCTGTAGGCCTCGAAGTTCTCGAAGGTTCTTCGGAGGGTCCATATCGAGTATAGCTTTGGTCTTCTCGGGGTCGACATGAATGCCTTTCGCCGTAATGATGAAGCCCAAGAACTTTCCGCTAGAAACCCCTAGGAAGGATTTAGCGGGGTTCATCTTAAGTTGATGCGCCCGCATGAGATCGAAGACTGTCTTGAGGTCTTGCAGGTGATCTCCTTTGAGACGGCTCTTGACTGCGATGTCGTCAACATAGCATTCGACTGTCTTGCGAAGATGCTGACGAAAAATGGTGCTCATAGCTCGTTGGTATGTCGCACCAGCGTTCTTCAAGCCGAAGGGCATCACTGTGTAGCAGAAAATGCCCTTTGGAGTCCTGAATGACGTGTGTTTTGCGTCATCGGGGAACATCTTGATCTGGTTGTAGCCCGAATACCCGTCCATGAAAGACATGCGCTCGAAGCCACATGTGTTGTCGATCATCACGTTGGTGATTGGAAGCGGGAATTCTTCCTTCGGGCAAGCAGCGTTGAGGTCCCTGAAGTCGATACAAACTCGTATCGTCCCATTCTTCTTGGTGACGGGGACGACGTTGGCTACCCAATCTGGGTGTTGTTCTTCATGGATGAAGCCGCTGGTCAAGAGCTTGTCGACCTCCTGATCGATGGCGTTCATGATGTCCGGACGGAAGCGTCGCTGTTATTGTTTGAAAGGCTTGGCATCAGGTAAGATGTTTAGCCTATGCATCGCGATCTGGGGGTCAAGTCCTGGCATATCTTCGTAGCTCCAGGCGAAGACGTCGATATACTCTTTAGCCAGCTGGATTAAAGATTCTCGGTCTTCTCCTTTTAGGCTTTTGCTGATGAAGATGGGTTTGGAAGAAGATCCATCCCCAAGGTCGATCTGCTCGACTTCGTCTTCGGTGGGGGGTTCGCGTAATTCGAAGCGAGACTCCCATTGTTCTCCTAGGCCTTGAGCCCAGGGTTATTCTTCGAAGAATTCCGGTGCTTGGTCTTCGCCTTCTTTTTCTTGAGATTGTGCAGATGTCATGTTGGCTGACAGTACTCTCTTGAAGACTAAGCCGATACTGGTATGGAGTCCCGCGTTGATGCTTTAGACGAGTGAGAATGTTCCACTTCTTCCGCGTTTGACCTCTCTAGAGTTGACGGTGGCGTGACATAGCCTACCCTCCGTCGAGTTCGATTGTAATAGTCCTGCAGTTTTCCTTTAGGTGTTGGAAGCCGGAGAGGGAGACGTCGACCTTTGCCGTAGTTCAGGCCTTTGTTGCTTTTTAGGTCGTAACCCATCTTTTGGATGAGGTACTTTGCCTTGTCTGTGTACCGATAGAGTTGTATTCTGCCGGCATCTGGTTCTGGCTCGAGTGGCGGAAGGTCTTGATGACGCTCAACCTTGCCGAAGATGATCGATTCTTCGTCTCGATTCCGCGGTGGGACTATGTAACAGACCCCTTGGGACGGGACTACTTGGTTTACATGATGGACGGTCGTTATTTGTGTTTGCAACGACCTTAGAGCGTTATCTAATGTATACATGGCATTACAATGTGGAAGACTAGAATAATTAAAAGACACTCTATTATTGATGAAATACGAGATTTTATCCCACGAGATTATATTGTCCAGAGAGGGGGCATCTACATCAGCCGAGATATATTCTCCTAGCTCTTCATCTGTAAGCACTGGAGTAGGATCGGGAGAGTCCACCACAGCGTTGGTCTTAGAGTCCGAGAGGACTACGTGGGCCTTCTCTGGCTACATGATTTACGACACTTCCTCAACCTTTTCCATAAAAAAATACGAAGACTCAAGGGTTACAAAGTATGCAAGTACGACAGAGTTTAAGAAAATGGGAATACAAGAAATAATGGTAAGAAAGGAATAATGAAGATCCGCTCAAAAGAGATGAACCAATCAAGATCAAATTCAAGAGGAAAAGGAATTCAAACCGAAATTCGTAATGAGATTCTCAAGGGTCGTCCCTGGAATCTCTCAAAGGATCTAAAGTGTGATTGAGTATCTCTAATTCTAACACCTTATTTCTTATACTCTATAGCAGGCTCGTAGCAGTACAACTAAGTCGTCGCGCTACTACAAAATCACACAAATACGAATCTCGACCTGCATGGGCCACCACTAAAAATGTGTCACAACACCCACCCTAGCGTTAGGGCACGAGACGTGGGTACGTCCAGCTTACGCCGCAGTGTCGGCGGTAGAACGCTGTTCTAGGTCATAGTCACATCTAAAACAATATGCTATACTCTCCAGACGGAGGACAAACACATAAGGATACTATCTCAATCGCAACTCTAAAGATAGATAACAGCACGATGAAATAGATAAGATAATCCACAAGACAGAGAAACAGGAGTGATAGTAAAGAAAGTTATATTAAACAAACACAAGATTTCAAATACAACTCTAAGACAAACAATAAAGAAAATGAACAAACTCTAGGTAAATACTCCAAGCTCTACCAGTGTCCTCTAGGCTAACTGTGAACTCCAAGTACCTGTAAAATTTTATCAACAAGTCTAATCAGGACAGGAACGAGTACATATCTCTCACAACAGTTCATATCAGGATTGGACATATAAAGCAAGCTATAGAAAACTATACATGAAACGCTGTAAAGAGAAATCAACAGGAGAGAAGATATAACTGAGATATAAATATGATAAATAAAGAATATAACTTTCTACGTAAAAAAGAGCATGAATTGGTTATGTAAACAGCTTGGGTTGCACATGGATACAACTAGGGAATGAACATGGATAACTACTGGGGATAATGATCACATAACCAACAACACTCTCCCTGTCCCCAACCAATACACAAGGATCGAAGCATGTTATGTTATTGCACATGGATAACAACTACTGTATACATGGAGCTCATATGGTCATGAGTGTACATGAATAATATATGAGTGCACATGGATAAATGTGAATACATGGAGTACATGATGACATGATAAAGTACATGAACATGACATACTCGATGTATCCGAGGGGATAACATCGTATGAAAAGATCCAGAGGGTACCGATCCATGTGAACGTCGTGTCAGCATCAAGTATACTAGTCTATAATAAGAGTACACATCCAAAGAAGCATGAAAAGATCAGAGAATGTACTCGCCTGATAATCCAAGCCGCTAACAATTGTAGATGTCCAACTGGAGTCACAGTGTCCTATTTAGAGCAATCACAAGTCATAAAAGAGTCTAACATAAAATAAGAATAATCTACAGTGCATTCTAGATAGTTCTAGGTACTTCTAGGTCAAAGTCTAATCAACAAGTCCACTAGGTCAATTAAAGTCAAATTATAGTCAAACTAAAGTCAACTTGTCAAGTTCTAGTTCAATCTGGGTCAAACTAAGCCAATGGTTGACCTATAGTTGACTTTTGGTTAATATAGTCAACCTGGTCAAAGGAGGATCAACTCTAGTCTCTAAGTATTAAACTATGAGGTTGTATTAATTCTGAATTACGGAAAAATAGGAATTGACTAACTAATGGTGACACCTAGAGAAAATATCTACAAACATTGTCGGATGGTAAAACAAATATCACCAACGTGTCCAGAAGTATCAAATCAGCTAGGATTGTTTGTCCTTAAGTCCAATTCTGGACACAGGGGCAGAACGGTAATTTCGGGCAAAAACGATGTCCGCCGTTGGACCCGCTTTGCACCGAAAAGCGTGCCAAAGTCAATGGTCTCTAAAGTCGTCAAACTATATGTCAACGGATCCAGTTTTTTGATACGAACCCAACCGTATGTCCAAAGTTGGATTCCGGTGGGCCGTGCACAAAATCGCCCGTTGAGTGGGACCGTAGGGCCCGCAAAATGACGTCCGATTCGACTGTCTCAGATTTGGACCAAACTTGGCATGCAGGACCAGAAAAACGATACGGTTCTATTGGCCCAAGTTTTGTCTCAGTCTGACGAGCGTGCACAAAGTAATTGGAGAATTTGCAAAGTGCACGATACGGGAAATTTCGACGGATACGCATCAAATTCGTCGTGCACTCGCGACCAATTTGAATTCCGTCAAAGCCCACACAACCACGACACCGTTACGCAGCTTTCGATGCTTTCGGTTCGCGACCACGTCATCCGGATTGGCGTGACGTACGTCGTGTGGAACAATTTTCTAGTTTTTAAAACAGGTTTTTGGGAAACTTTGGGATTCGATTTCTCGGCGAGTGGTCGATGAATTCAAATTCCGTAAGCAGGGATTCGAAGCCCTACATGTTGTCAAAAAGTGTCTTCAAATAGTTTTTCTAATAAGGGACTGGATTGATCAAAAACAATCCTCAAAAGTGGGTTCATGGACTGTTATGTGCCCTATTTTAGGACATGTTTTTCGGGTTTTTTTGGCATCGATTTCGTATCGATTTCGTTTCGATTTAGTTCGAAACGATCCATTGATGTCAAAGCCCTATAGGTTGTGTTTCTAACGCCTATTTCAGTTTGGAAAAAATATGGAGAGTCGAGGGAGAAATCTTACGATGAAGTCGACCCTTGGGGGCGTTGCTGCTGTCGCCTTCCGGTTCAGTCGCTGTGCGCACGTGGCCTCCAGCCGGCCGCCGGCGCACCCTCGGTGGCGCGTGCGCGCGCAGAGGTGGTGGCGCGGGTGGCGCGCGAAGGTGCTTAGGGTTTGGGGTGGAACTCTCGATTTTCCTTCTCTCTCTTTCGCGTTCTATCTCTCTTTATAAATAGGCTGAAGGCTCGGGTTGGGGTTGAGGGGAGATTCGGGTTGGGCTGCAGGGATTAGGTAATCTTTCGTTTAACCCCTTTTCCTTTTTTCCTTTTCTTATTTATTATATATATATATATATATATATATATATATATATATATATATATATATATATATATAACTTTATATGTATATATATATCTACATACAACTACATATATATAATATATATTATATGTACAACTACACATTTATATATACACATAAATTCCTATGTAAATATACATATATACATAATATATATATAAATACATACATACACGTATACAATATATATATATATTTATATATATATATACACATGCACACACGCACACACTCATAAATAGTTATATATATATATATATATATATATATATATATATATATATATATATATATATATATATATACACATATATATACCTATATATATACACACATATGTATCCTTATATATATTACAATACTATGAATACAATTATGTACATATATAATGATTCCTATACATATAGGATGTATACATCCAAGCCATAAAATATAAAGAAATAATATAATACTCTAATTAAAATAATATTTAATAAGATAACATTTTAAATCATTTAATATTAAATAAAATACACTATCTAGATCATGCACAGAAATAATACAATTGTAGTCAATAAAATATATGCATGGACGGGCTACAAGTCTACAAGGATGGGGCTTGGCTCGGTTGAGCCGAGTCGAGTCAAAACTGAACATGGTGCAATATTTAAAATAAAATAGGTATTTATAATCATGGAAAATAAGTAGCATGTGGGGACTCCATTAAATGGGACACAAGTATCGGACGGGTAGTAGGCTTCATGAGGGCCATGTCCATATTTTGGGTTGACAGATTTGGGTCGATGTCGGGTCCCGAAATCGAATTGGAAGTCAGGTCATATTTTACGGTGGATAATTAATTGGCCTAAATTGATCCAAAAGTTGTGCGAAGCAAATGAAGCACAAGATGATGTGTCTGAGTGGGACACGAAGGTCATAGGTGTAGGGCGTCTCGAGTAGATCATGCACGAGAAGTTGGTTTCGAGAAACGACTAGTCTTGTGCTCCGAAATTAAAAGACACGACAACGTGCAAATTACGATCAAATAAAAGAGTGGGAAAAACAATTATAAATTAAATGGTCTAAATTGATCCGAAGTTACGAGAAGCAAAAAGAGCACAAGGGAACAAGTTTGAATGGGACATTATATATCAAAATAAAGATAATCTTGTCCACTAAAAAAACTCAAGAAGGAAGTTTCCAGAGATGGACATGTCTGACGCTCCAAAAATCAAAGGCACAGAGAAGTACAATTAAGAAAAAATAACCACGATGAAATAATTTATTGAAATAATTCCATCAAAAAATTAAAAAAAATTAACCCGAAAATCAGGGTGCTCACATCCTACCCACCTTACAAAAATTTTGTCCTCGAAATTTAGGTCGGTCGTACTCCTTCTAGGTCAACACCCAACAATCAAAGTCTCTAAGAAAAATTTTAATCATACAATTAGGAAGAATAACATAGGCAGGGTCATGATCAAATCATAGGAGTTGAATGTTTCACCTAGGTGTATAAGTCATACTAGGTCAAGCCAGTCATCGGTATAAAACATACAAACAGTCTAGGGAGTCCAATTGGAAAGATAAGGGAACGCCAATCATCAAGGCCGTAGGGCAGTCTGCCAACCTTTATGAAATTGGCAACTATCAAGGAACATAACTAGTAACTAACTCTGAAGGGGTACTAATTCCAAATATAATCAAGAAAATCAAAGTTTAAATCACGACTTGCCAATAGCACAAAAAAAATCCAAGCACACTATATATATATATATATATATATATATATATATATATATATATTTTTTTTTTTACACTATATATATATATATATATATATATATATATATATATATATATATATATATATATATATATATATATAAGAAAATTTTAGTCCCAATACGATCTAAGTTGATCAATCAGGATGAATCAATATTTGGGCAAGATAGAGAACGAGGTCATTGAAGTCTGAGCACGAGTATCCAAGATTTGAAATCCATGTCATAATTGGTTTAATTCAATTGAATAAGATCCCAATATATTGGATGATAAGAAGGATGACCAAGTCAACTGTTCGGTCAAAGGGATTAGAATTTAAAGGATGATGCAAGGATGTAGAATTGAATCAATTTCCTCCTTTGGATAGGGAAACTATATATGATACCTCGGTCTGTCTAATAAGTATCGTGTCTTGTCTTTCTGAAATATGTGAAAGGCAGACAATAAAGAGTTCAAAGGCGATGTTATTGAGTACAATACGTGGCTCATAGACGACAAAAATAGTTCAAAGGAGAATTGTCAAGGCTGTCGCGGATGAGGCTCTAGGGCAAGTTTAACCATGTCTCCATCCACGTAGAATAATATATGAAAAGCGAACCAAAGTGCAATAGGTTGATCAGACCATCTTGCATCGGTTCTGATTAGACAATATGATAGTGGGTGCCGGCCCCCAATAATATATGTCATGATCAAGCTCGAAAAGAAGATAAGCTTGCAAAACTGGTTCTAAATTAGCAACATAAGGTAGTCAAAATATAAGTAAGGATAATGATGAAAGAAGTTAAATAGTCTAAGTGAACTTATCAAGGTGGTTCACAATGACTAGGATTTGCTAGATAGTGAGACATTCTACCCACCTTAAAAGAGTTAAACTAATAGGGTGATGGAACAGCGGGTCAAGCCATCAAGATAAAGTACAAAGTTGAGCATTTAAAGAATCAAGCAGAACACCAACACATGTTGGGTCAAAAGAAGTGAGTCAAGTTGGATTTCTAATTGAAATCGAAAATAGTTGGTATTATGGTATAGATCATAGTTAGTCATTTCGACTCGAAAGTCATATCAAAAGGATAGTATACAAGGAGATGAATTTAATGGGACACGATATGCTCACATGAATATGGACTCGTCTGGGCCTTGTACACAATTTGTTGGAGGGTAACAACTAGTATTACACTCCGAATATCAAAGTCATGGTAAGAATGTCAAGGATCCAAAATAGAAAATGGAAGTTCAAGAGGTGACAATTAATGCACAAAGTAAAGGAGATCAAGTTGAAGCACGAAATAAAATCGGTTACAGAATAAAATAATTTAGGGATACAGTTCTAGAGAGAGAATACTGTTTAAGGAACGATCAAATCATTATTCAAATATTACGAATGGTTAGAGGGTCACAATAAAAGATCTAGATTTGAGGAAAGTTAAGTATCATCTGCCTTTGAAACCCTGAAGTTCACCTGATCATAATTGCCAATCGTATCTTTACCTTACGAGTCTCCCTATGATAATTCAATCCTCATATGTTTATCATCCTGATTTTACAACCTTTCGTTATCTAAATCCTTACCATGATCATCATAGGCATGATTCTAAATTTTTAAACCATTTCTCATGAAGCATGCCCCTTCTTACTAAGAATCAATACTATTCATTTTAAATCAATTTCCATATTACTTCACATTGTCCCAATTTAGATCCGAAACCTCTAACTCAAGCTTATGAGATCTTTAAACTGTTTAAATTGTTTTCTCATATCATTCAATTCACAAAACCTCTAGGCCTTACAAATTTATTTTCCGTCGTAAAATCAACCTTCATATTTTCTTCGACATACACCCATGAATATTATTCTCTGAATTTTTTTTATTTTATTTTTTTTAAAATTTCACAACAATGTCCAAATTTCCATAGCCTTGTGTCCTCTCTATCTCTAGTCATTTCCTTGCAATATCTTGTTCAATTTCATATCTTTATTGAATACAATTTAATTCTCTTTTCCATTACTAACCTTCTTTAAAGCCTTAGGGTAAAACTGCCCGAGAATCAATAACCCAAAATTTTGAAGTTCTCAAACTAAGTTGACCTTGAATATCCTCATCAGTTTTGAAATACACTTACGAATTATTTATACCATATTTTCTCTAAGTGTGGTTTGTTTACAGACTGGTAGTATACATCTCTTTGATTTCATCTTAGACCTTTACTACATATCATTCTCAAGTTTCCATGTTAACATCCAACCTTTTGGATTCCTACAAAATCATCACACGATAACCAGTTCAATCATTTCCGAGCTACATAATTTACGACACTTCCTCAACCTTTTCTATAAAAAAATACGAAGACTCAAGGGTTACAAAGTATGCAAGTACGACAGAGTTTAAGAAAATAGGAATACAAGAAATAATGGTAAGGAAGGAATAATGAAGATCCGCTCAAAAGAGATGAACCAATCAAGATCAAATTCAAGAGGAAAAGGAATTCAAACTGAAATTCGTAATGAGATTCTCAAGGGTCGTCCCTGAAATCTCTCAAAGGATCCAAAGTGTGATTGAGTATCTCTAATTCTAACACCTTATTTCTTATACTCTATAGCAGGCTCGTAGCAGTACAACTAAGTCGTCGTGCTACTACGAAATCACACAAATGCAAATCTCGACCTGCATGGGCCACCAATAAAAATGTGTCACGACCCGCACCCTAGCGTTAGGGCACGAGACGTCGCCATAGTGTCGGCGGTAGAACGCTGTTCTAGGTCATAGTCACATCTAAAACAATATGCTATACTCTCCAGACGGAGGACAAACACATAAGGATACTATCTCAATCACAACTCTAAAGATAGATAACAGCACGATAAAATAGATAAGATAATCCACAAGAGAGAGAACCAGGAGTGATAGTAAAGAAAGTTATATTAAACAAACACAAGATTTCAAATACAACTCTAAGACAAACAATAAAAAAATGAACAAACTCTAGGTAAATACTCCAAGCTCTACCAGTGTCCTCTAGGCTAACTGTGAACTCCAGTTACCTATAAAATTTTATCAACGAGTCCAATCAGGACAAGAACGAGCACATATCTCTCACAACAGTTCATATCAGGAATGGACATATAAAGCAAGCTATAGAAAACTAAACATGAAATGCTGTAAAGAGAAATCAATAGGAGAGAAGATATAACTGAGATATAAATATGATAAGTAAAGAATATAACCTTCTACGTGAAATAGAGCATAAATTGATGTAAACAGCTTGGATTGCACATGGATACAACTATGGATTGCACATGGATAACTATTGGGGATAATAATCACATAACCAACTACACTCTCCCTGCCCCCAACCAATACACAAGGATCGAAGCATGTTATGTTATTGCACATGGATAACAACTACTGTATACATGGAGCTCATATGGTCATGAGTGTACATGAATAACGCATGAGTGCACATGGATAAATGTGAATACATGGAGTACATGATGACATGATAAAGTACATGAACATGACATACTCGTTGTATCCGAGGGGATAACATCGCATGAAAAGATCCAGAGGGTACCGATCCGTGTGAATGTCGTGTCAGCATCAAGTATACTAGTCTATAACAAGAGTACATATCCAAAGAAGCATGAAAAGATCAGAGAATGTACTCGCCTGGTAATCCAAGTCGCTGATAAATGTAGATGTCCAACTGGAGTCACAGTGTCCTATTTAGAGCAATCACAGGTCACAAAAGAGTCTAACATGAAATAAGAATAATCTACAGTGCATTCTAGATAGTTCTAGGTCCTTCTAGGTCAAAGTCTAATAAACCAGTCTACTAGGTCAATTAAAGTCAAATTATAGTCAAACTAAAGTCAACTAGTCAAGTTCTAGTTCAATCCGGTTCAAACTAAGCCAATGGTTGACCTATAGTTGACTTTTGGTTAATATAGTCAACCTGGTCAAAGGGGGATCAACTCTAGTCTCTAAGTATTAAACTATGAGGTTGTATTAATTCCGAATTACGAAAAAATAGGAATTGACTAACTAATGGTGACACCTAGAGAAAATATCTACAAACAATGTCGGATGATAAAACAAATATCACCAACGTGTCCAGAAGTATTAAATCAGCTAGGATTGCCTGTCCTTAAGTCCAATTCTGGACACAGGGGCAAAACGGTAATTTCGGGCAAAAATGATATCCGCCGTTGGACCCGCTTTGCATCAAAAAGCGTGCCAGAGTCAATGGTCTCTAAAGCCGTCAAACTATATGTCTACGAATCCAGTTTTTCGATACGAACCCAACTGTATGTCCAAAGTTGGATTCCGGCGGACCGTGCACAAAATCATCCGTTGAGTGGGACCGTAGGGCCCGCAAAACGACGTCCGATTCGACTGTCTCAGATTTGGACCAAACTTGGCATGTAGGACCAGAAAAATGATACGGTTCTGTTGGCACAAGTTTCGTCTCGGTCTGACGAGCATGCACAAAGTAATTGGAGAATTTACAAAGTGCACGATACGGGGAATTTCGATGGATACGCATCAAATTCGTCGCACACACGCGACCAATTTGAATTCTGTCAAAGCCCACACGACCACGAAACCGTTACGCAGCTTTCGATGATTTCGGTTCGCGACCACGTCATCCGGATTGGCGTGACGCACGTCGTGTGGAACAATTTTCTAGTTTTCAAAACAGGTTTTTGGGAAACTTTGGGATTCGATTTCTCGACGAATGGTCGATGAATTTAAATTCCGTAAGCAGGGATTCGAAGCCCTACATGTTGTCAAAAAGTGTCTTCAAATAGTTTTTCTAATATGGGACAGGATTGATCGAAAACAATCTTCAAAAGTGGGTTCATGGACTATTATGTGCCCTGTTTTGGGACAGGTTTTTCAGGTTTTTTGGCATCGATTTTGTATCGATTTCGTTTCGATTTAGTTCGAAACGATCCATTGATGTCAAATCCCTATAGATTGTGTTTCTAACGCCTATTTTGGTTTGGAAAAAATATGGAGAATCGAGGGAGAAATCTTACGATGAAGTCGACCCTTGGGGGCGTTGCTGCTGTCGCCTTCCGGTTCAGTCGTTGTGCGCGCGTGGCCTCCGGCCGTCCGCCGGCGCGCCCTCAGCGGCACGCGCGCGCAGAGGTGGTGGCGCAGGTGGCGCGCGAAGGTGCTTAGGGTTTGGGGTGGAACTCTCGATTTTCCTTCACTCTCTCTCTCGTTCTATCTCTCTTTATAATTAGGCTGAAGGCCCGGGTTTGGGTTGAGGGGAGATTCGGGTTGGGCTGCAGGGATTAGGTAATCTTTCATTTAACCCCTTTTCCTTTTTTTTCCTTTTTCTTATCCTATTATTTATATATATATATATATATAACTTTATATATATATCTACATACAACTACATATATATTATATGTACAACTACACATTTATATATACACATAAATTCCTATGTAAATATACATATATATATAATATATATAAAATATATATAAATACATACATACACGTATACAATATATATGTTTATATATATATATATATACACATGCGCACACACACACTCATAAATAGTTAAATACATAATATATATATATATATATATATATATATATATATATATATATATATATATATATATATATATATATATATATATATATACAAATATATATATATAAGGATACATATGTACAAACATATGTATCCTTATATATATTACAATACTATGAATACAATTATGTACATATATATAATGATTCCTATACATATAGGATGTATACATCCAAGCCATAAAATATAAAGAAATAATATAATACTCTAATTAAAATAATATTTAATAAGATAATATTTTAAATCATTTAATATTAAATAAAATACACTATCTAGATCATGCATAGAAATAATACAATTGTAGTCAATAAAATATATGCATGGATGGGCTACAAGTCTACAAGGCTGGGACTTGGCTCGGTTGAGCCGGGTCGAGTCAAAACTGAACATGGTGCAATAGTTGAAATAAATAGGTATTTATAATCATGGAAAATAAGTAGCATGTGGGAACTCCATTAAATGGGACACAAGTGTCGGACGGGTAGTAGGCTTCATGAGGGCCATGTCTATATTTTGGGTTGACAGGTTTGGGTCGATGTCGGGTCCCGAAATCGAATTGGAAGTCAGGTCATATTTTACGGTGGATAATTAATTGGCCTAAATTGATCCAAAAGTTGTGCGAAGCAAATGAAGCACAAGATGATGTGTCTGAGTGGGACATGAAGATCATGGGTGTAGGGCGTCTCGAGTAGATCATGCATGAGGATTTGGTTTCGAGAAACGACTAGTCTTGTGCTCCGAAATTAAAAGACACGACAACGTGCAAATTACGATCAAATAAAAGAGTAGGAAAAATAATTATAAAGTAAATGGTCTAAATTGACCCGAAGTTATGCGATGCAAAAAGAGCACAAGGGAACAAGTTTGAGTGGGACATTATATATCAAAATGAAGATAATCTTATCCACTACAAAACTCAAGAAGAAAGTTTCCAGAGATAGACATCTCTGACGCTCCAAAAATCAAAGGCACGGAGAAGTACAATTAAGAATAAAATAACCACAATAAAATAATTTATTGAAATAATTCCATCAGAAAATTAAAAAAATCAACCCGAAAATCAGGGTGCTCACAGTCGATGTCCGCGAACTCCGTACGGATGACGTTGTTGGTGGACACATACTTCATACATTGGTGGAGCGTGGATGGCACTACCATGTACTCATGCAGCCATGGGCGACCCAACAGAAGGTTGTAGTTGACTTCAGCATCCACGACATAACAAGTGACCTTGGTTCTGAGGTTAACGATATGGCACTTTAGTCATATTTTGCCCAGTGGTTCGCTTTTGCTAGCGTTGAAGCCACTGATTGTTGTGTTGGAGGGCACCAGTCGGTACATTAGGATCCCCAGTGTTGAGAGCAGCGTCTTCGAGATGATGCTGAGGGAAGACCCCGGATCGATCTGAATCCGCTTCACCTTGACTGAACCGATATACCCTGTATAATACAGCGGCCTGTTGTGAAGGTTGTGCTTGAACAACATGTCCTGTTGGATGAAGGTTATGGGGATAACCTCATCCGTACAGTGGCAGTACGTGCATGCAGTCGGGAGATCTTCAGGCTGCTTGACCTGACTGAGAAAGGATTCAGCATCCTTCAGAGCTTCACAGAGAGCTTATCGGGAGTCTTTGGAAAGTCGAAGGAGCTCAAAGAGAGATAGGCGGGCAGGAGTACTGGCCAGTTGTGCCAGTATATCGAAGTTGTGGGGCTTGGCTAGCCCCGAAGTATTCTCCTTTCGCAGAGGCCTATCGTAGCGGGCATCTATCTGCTTCTGCTTATTGGCTGCTGGGGGCTTAGACGGGCCCTCCTCTTGGGCAGCAGGGACGGTGCAAGGAGGCACCACCTCGACGGCAGCTTCGTCGGGTTGGACGTTCTGTTGTGAACGCGTCTGCACAGGAAGTGCCTCTTCCGCTGAAGAAGAGACCATACGGCAAGACTTGATCTTCCTGTCTTTGGATTTGGAGGTAGGACGTACCTCCAGTTGAGTCACCTCGGAGACGAGATCGGGATGAACCCACAGGTTCTCTTCCCGAGATGTGGTGAGTAGGATGAGTCCACTCACGTTGTCACGGGTAGGTGGTAAGTTAACCACCTCCATTGTCGCCTTAGGGATGGGGACGAAGCCATCCTGTGTTGTAGTTGGCGGCAAGGTGCCAAACTGGAGTGACACCACGTTGGCTGACACTGTCTTCTCCTCATAGTCGATGGAGATTACATCCGCATTGATCATACACTGGATGTAATTCTTGAGGACATAGCAATCCTTGGTTGGGTGTCTGACAAACCGATGGTAGTGATTGTACCTCGGCTTGTCCACTTTCTAACCTCATCAGGACGCTTCGGGTCCGGAAGCTTGATCTTGTCACCCTGCTTTAGTATCTCAAAGAGTTGCAGGGTATCTTCGTCGTTGAACGAATAAACCTCCTTTGGCCTTGGTGCAAGTGGAAGCTTTTTAGTAGGTACTAATGTACCTTTTGAGGCATTGACAATCAATGCCTGTTTCCCCTTTGTCTCTCGTCCGGGGTTGTTGGCTGCAGGCCGTTTCCCCTTGTCCTCAAAGGCAGGAAAACTGACTCCCAGAAGACGAGCATTGGCTGCCTTCTTTTCTGCGGCTTCTGCTTCAATGATCAAGGAGCTCCAGTCAGGAGGAGGAGTAGAATTGAGCCAGAGTTTGACTGCAGGCAGCATGTTTATGCTGCAGGAGGAGA
This sequence comes from Iris pallida, assembly GCA_029216955.1. Taxonomy (NCBI): domain Eukaryota; kingdom Viridiplantae; phylum Streptophyta; class Magnoliopsida; order Asparagales; family Iridaceae; genus Iris; species Iris pallida. The sequence continues at coordinate 61,221 of JANAVB010008802.1, read as the reverse complement.
GAAGTACATGTTTTGGCATGCCCGGGGGCAGTCTGAAGCAGGCCTGTCGGAAGCGTTCGATGAACACTCGAACTGTTTCCTTCTCCTTATGGCATATTTTTATGAGGGACGCCATTGTCATGTCCTTCCCGCCGTCGTAGAAACGGTCAAGAAAAAGATGCGTCAGGTCGTCGAAGAAAGATATTGAATTGTCGGGGAGGCTTCAGTACCAGTCGTATGCCACTCCTTTCAGTGCCCCAACAAATATGCTGGTGAGTAGCGCATCCTCCTTCGAAAGATGTCCCGTCTGAGACTGGAAGTATGTCAGATAGCGACACGGAGGGTCCTTCCCGTCGTATGGCGTTAGTGTTTGTGGTTTATACTTAGGAGGATAAACCACCTTGTTCCATTCGAGGGGATAAGGTTAGGGGATGCCCATCTTTTGGCGCTCCTCTTGTCTCATCTTGGACTCAAAGCGCTCACGCAAGTCCCTGATCATCTCGACCACGTCTTCCGTGGAGCTGGGAGTCGGAGAAGGTGGTACCACCTGGAGTTGAGCATTTGAGGGCTCCAATTTCCGAGGTGCTTCGCGATGATCCGTATCCAAGGATACCCGTTGAAGGGGTACACTTAATTCTCCGTTGGCCCCTGGGCCGGGATCGGTAGAAGGTGTCCTGGCCAAAGCTGACCGTATCTCAAATACTGCTTGAGTCAGTATTTGCATGGAGGCAAAGAGGGTTTTGAGTCCTCCCTCCAGGGTATCCATGCGCTGGACAAGGTCTGCTTGCGGTGCATCAGACTCGGTATCACCCCCAGTCATGTATACTGTCATGACGCGGCCAGGAGTGGATGGATCGGTTGAGGCTTCACTCTCAGCCTCACTCTCTTGTAGGGGAGTTGCCTCTCCTGGAGCTTCGTCTTGGCCACCCCCGGCTATGTTCGGAAGAACATTCACCACGGGCGCATCTACAAGGGCCTGATTACCCTCAGCTCCGTCTTGAAGGGCCTCTTCGTCTCCGAGACTCGGATCCGCAGAGGCTAGACTACCCCCTGCTATGTTCTGGGGGACACCCTCGTCTTGAGGGACTTCTGGGAGGCTGACTTCCCCTCGAGGATGAAGATCCGCCCCAGCTGTGCTTTGGAAGACACCCTCGTCTTCGGAAGGAGGCTCGACAAGGGTCTGACTACCCCTAGCTTCCTCCAAGATCTTCTTCCTCCCCTGAGTGCCTTCGAACAATCCGGAGGATGAGACAGCTGTCTTTGTTTTCCTCGGATGGCTTTTGGACGAGGAAGAGGAATTGCCAGTCGCCTTTCGGACTGACGAGGAGTTGGAGATCACGTTGCATGAAGCAACCCTTATCTCTTATTCTGTTAAAACCTTCCTCCCGAGGCGACGTTGGAGGGGTGTCGATGATTGCAGCCGCTGGAACACCGACTGCCTTGGTGGGACTACCGCCTTATAAAGCAGTTGATGGTGACCACATCACAAGTGTGCCCAGTGAGGGGCGCACCGTGCTTGTCAGTCGACTCTCCTGATCGGCGCTTGTGAGTGATCATGTTGCACAGATCGTTGGAGGAGAGTGCCACCTTCGTACCCCTTCAGCGCATGGCAAGGCCAAGCGCCGTGGTGGTCAAGTGAATGTTGTGCCCCCTGATCTAACACCAAATAGGCGTCCCGATCAGTAGTAGGGGAACAACATTTAAAGTGACTTGAACGGACCTCAGACGCACAACCAGAGGGGCGCGGGAGTTCAAGACCACTGGATTTGCCTTGTTCGACTTGGTTGTGCACGTAATAGATGCGCCCAAGTGAGACAAGGACTTTGAAGGTCGGCTCGTTTCTGGCGCAGAAGCACCTGAGTCCACCTTATACAGCTTACCATCAGCAGCGCGCATGATTGTGAGCGTATGCTTCTGGCTTGCTGCCGGCATCGCACGTTTGGGGCGCATGGCCCGTGCTGCCTTGGACTTCTTCGTACCAGTCCGCTGGGACGCATAGTACTCAGAATCCAAATTCTCCTCGCTATTAAAGCGATTGAGTCTGTCAAAGACAGAGACCTTCTATAGCGCATCAGAGGTGATGCGTGGGGCATTGGCAACGACTCTGCTCCGTCGATGCATCTTTCTCGCCTGAGGGAGAGATGGCTGGGGAATGTGGTCAGCCGCACGTTTTCTCGAGAGATGCGCTATACCATTGGGCACATCTTGGTTGCTGAGGACGTCAGCAGGAAGGAAAGGCTGGATCGGCGTATCCCCTTCGGTGGTGGTGCCCGAGGCGTCGACCTTGCGCACCCAGACTCGGCGGGTCTTCTTCGGCTTCGGCAGCCACTTTGAAGGACTCACACTGCCTTCAGAGATGAACTCCTCATACGTCTGTTGATTGAGGCGTACGACCAGCGTCTTGTGGGAGGAGCCCACCTTCACGTCGTCGGATTGTGACACAGCTTTCTCGGTGGAGGAGAAAGAGGTCCCCATCAGAGTCGCCAGCTTATTTGCCATTAAAATTCTTTTATTGCAAATTTTAATACAAATAAAACAGTGTTACAATATAGGACTTAGATGTAGTCCTAGGAGTACACTTTTGTTTATCTGGGTCCCTTGTGCCAATGGAGCGAGTGGTAATGCGTTGACTCCGTTGACGATCTGACGACGGTTATCGGTTCTCTGAAGGTTTGGATTGCTCTGAGTGCTGGAACTTGCTGAGAGGAGGAAGACGTTGAGTGTCTGTATCTGCCTCTCTGGTGGTGCGAAGTCTCTGTGTGTGTTCCTTCGTTTTCTATGCGTAGGTGAGAAGGAAATGATCCCTCTATTTATAGCTTTGCAGGCTGGCTGCTCATGCGCATATGTAGGATGCACCTGTATGCGGGGACGCCATGTGGTGATTGCTGATGGAGGCGTATGGATGATGCGCCCTGATCGAGGGGTTGACTTCTTCATGCTGCTGTTGTGAGCCGGCACGTAGCAGAGAAGAGGATCTTTCTGTTGCTGAGATCTTGGGTGAGTTGAGTCAAAGGACACGTATCATCGACCCATGGCTCGGAGATCTCGGATTTGATGGAGGAATGATCTGGTAGGATGCGCCTAGGATTGGGCGTATGAGAAGACTTTGGCTCGTAACCTTTAGGAGTCATGAACCATTCTGGGCGCATGGCTTTTGAGGCGTATGCAGAGCTTTAATGGTGACTTTCCTTCTGTCTTTAGGGATCGGTAAAAAGTCTGAAGTGCATGGCTTTTGAGGCGCATGCAGATTTGGATGCATGGCTGCGGAGGCGCATGCGAGATAATTGGGTGGCCACGTGACAGTAGCCGTCGGAGGGAAGTAATGATGATGTTGACGTTGCCGACGCTTCGTCTTATGAAAAAGTTGTTAACTGTTCAGACTTCGGAAGGCGTACTGCCAACTCTGTCAGTTCAGCATTTAATGTTTTTGACATTCGATGGACAGCTGAGTGGGCGCGTCGGTCGACGTTCTACTAGGCGTATGGGGACGCATGAGGGCGCATCCCCTGTGATGTGCTTGGTGCTGAAGGGCGCGTCTGTGTGATGCGCTTGATGTTGAAGGGCGCGTCTATGTGATACGCGGTCTGGCCTGCGCATTCGCTTTGTGACACGTCTTTAATGGTACGACTGTTACGTTTTTCGAGTGCTTTAAATAGCCATTTTGACTTGGCTGAATTCGAAGCGTCCGATTCATCCATTTAATGCAACTTCATTGCACGAAATTCGGAGAGCCATCCACTTGGCACATGGGTTTGATTTGCTCGACCTATAAATAGTGGCATGGGGAGAGTTTGCTTCTCGTTCTCTCACGTTCTACCAACATGAATTTGTTTACTCGGATGCATTCTGTTGACGAGATGCTCCCGAGGGTGAAGATGCGATGCCATGTCTTTGTTGATGCACTTGAAGGTGACTGTTACATCCAAAAGTCGGAGTCGAGGGCTTCCGAGGTAGGAGGAAGGTGCCTGTTGCATCCAAAGATCGGGATGCTCGAGCCTCGTCTCCGTTATTCCGAAAGAGCCGCAGATCAGAATGACGGTGCTGCGGTTTTGGGGGCTCTTTCTTTCTTCAAAGTGGGTGTTGCCCACTCTGGTTGTGTTGAAAGCCGCTCCTTTAGCCGCAGTTTCGACTACGGTCTTCCTTGGTCTTTGGATGCTCTTTCGAAGCCTTCCCTAGCCACAGGTTGGCTTGCGGTGCTCTTCTCTTCTCCGGTCCGGGGAGCACTTCCTCCAGCTAGAGGGTTGATTGCCACCCTCGTTCTGTCCAATAAATGCTTCATTAGTCGAAGCATTTCGACGGCGGTGAGCCTGGCTGGAAGAGTAGCACATAACTGGGCTGCTGAAGGGATGCACATAACTGGGGATGCACATAACTGAGCTGCTGATAAGGATGCGCCCTGCTGAGGGCGCATGGTGGGATGCACCTGACTGAGGGCGCATGGTGATTGTTGTGCCTATTTGAGGGCGCATGGTGGCTGCTGGCTGTAGACTTAGGATCTTTTCTTTGTAGAAATTTTCATTTATACAATCTTTTCTAGACATGTAATAGACTTTTATATGTAAAAAAAACGTCCTCTTTCAATGTCTATATTTGTTGTTTTTGCTGTGAAGTACTTTGTCTGAGCTCTGGCACATGTAGTGTCTGGCGCATAGGCTTTCTGGTTCTGAAATTCCATGCTTCTACACTTTGCACCTGAGCATCCACTCCCGCGTGAGTCTGGGGCCTCCGAGGGACAACCCGGCCCGAGGAGCCAAGGTCGAACAAGTAACTGACCCAGACCTTGGTATGAGGAAGGGTCCCCTCAGAACTTTCATCCTTCTGCTTTGACATTTATTGGCAATTGCTATGATAACATAACACCTCCCGGTAAACGATAAGGAAACCGGGAAACCGTCGCTCGAATTCCTCAAACTCCTCATTCGTGGGAGTATACTCCTCATAAACTTCATCCCCCCAGGGCAGCTTGGAGACATCATACATCTCGTGAAGGGCGAGCCCCATCTCCCCAACAGGTGTATAAAAGGTCCCCGTACGACAATTGTACATCTCAAGGAGCGCTATGAACAACTTTGCGTTTATAGGGAGGCTATAGCAAGTGCCCCTTATGGCATAGTAGAGGCCGAGCCGCTGTAAAATATCTCCATAAGTCGACAGGATCCAGAGCGTCAAGTTGACCCATGGAGGGGAACGACACATCCAATTCTGTAGCGACAGTCTACCCGTGGGATATGATCCTTTACGGGCAATTTGGTTTAGGAAGGTGTCGGAGTCAGAGAGTCGATTATTAGGCCTCATGTCGTTTTAAAACTACCAGGGGCTAGCCTGACGACGGAACAACTGACCGACTCCCTGGTCGCAATCGCTGACCGTACTCGTCTATTATAATGGATGTTGCCTACAAAGATGGCTTACCGGTCCTGAGTAATGGGGTTCGCCATTCGCCTTTTGATAGACACCATATTAAAACTTGACAGAGAGAAGTGGCGTTCCATCTGAGGAAGATCAATCAATATCTCATTGGAAAGAAAATCCCAGTTCTTAAAAAGCTCCAGGGTGCGAGGATTCGAGATAACTATAGCATCTCCGAACAAGAAGGAATGCTTCAGATGAATGCCCCCTAACTTTCCGGAATTCATCATACTGAGTAAGTAAAAAATAATTGGTTCCTGATCTCCCTCAACCTGTCTTCAGGCTGATTTCGGGTAATCTGCGTCGACACATGTTCGACTATTTGGTCAAATCTCACACCCAACGTAGATTGCGCATATCCTATCAAGAGTTCCTCCGAGGGAGCTAAGGGCAAGTCTACTGCAAAAGATAGAGAAGAAGTAAGAGTTAGAAGTTCATCCTTTCAAACCTAGCCAAAACAAGACCTATGCGGCATGAGACGCAGACGGTTAAAGTCATACGCTCATGCGACGCAGTCGGGGGACACTTAGGCCGATCAAATCAAGAAAGGGTGCTCATGCGGATCGGTCACAATACACTCATGCGGCTCAGTCACAAAATGTTCATGCGGCTTGGACTCGAAGTGTTCCTGCGCCTCGAGCTACGAAACACCCAGGCGGCTCAGTTAGGAGACACTTATGCGGCACAACTGTGCAGTAATTATACAGATCAGTCCTGAGTCATTTATGCAACGCTTATGCGACTCAGCTTATACGGCCCTATCATACAGAACATATGTGGTTCAACTGAGATAGGGCATGCATCGACCAAGCTTATTACACAGAGAAAGCAATAGAGTATGGGCCTGCGCATAAAAACATACAACATGGCCATCGTCTTCCCACCGTCCTTACCTTTGATGTGAGGGTGCACATCAGAGTGAGTGGAAGATGAGTCCGACGCTCTCGATGGAGAAGCAAGCCTATTTCCTTTGGCCGCAGTCGACTTAGAAGCTTTGGGAGCCATTGAAGACAGGAAGACGGAGATGAAAGAGAAGAAGGTAAAAAAAAAATTTCTCTTCAAGAGCACTCCTATTTATAGAGTGTCCAGAAAGGGTGCCGCTTCGTCGAGATCATTAAAGATAATGTCGTCAACTTTATCTCGAAAAAAGAGAACCCAAATCCGAAATCGAATCAAGAGCATTAAATGCAGCAGTGGCAGCTGGCAGACTCTCTGCGGCTCGAAGCGTCCCTTCGACTCAAGATTTGTTCTGCGACTCAGGACCTCCTTGCAACTCAGTATTTCTCTATGACTCAAGATCTCTTTGCAGTTCAAAAACAACTTCCTACAACTTGAAAACTCCCTATGGCTTGACATATTTTCATGCTTCTTATTCAAAGTATTCCAAATTTACAATTTAAAAACTTTGAAGGGGTTTTATAGAAGCATAAAAATATGGGATTCATGCAGATTACAAATTGCCGCATAGGTACTTTGGGCCAAACAGGTCCGCATGAAGAAAAGTCGCATGACTGTTCAAAGACATATGTGGCCCGTCGATAAACAGTTGTAGAAAGAAAATATGCGGCCAAAGAGGAGCAGTTCGACTGATAAAGCTGACAAGTCCTGACAAAACATGATAATTCTGATACTTCGACAAAAAAGATAAGAAGTGAGACATCGCCCAAAAGCAGGGTTCGTACGCCTCCATGCGGCCAAAAGAGTGTCATCCAAGCCGCATGAACCTCATGCGGCTCAGCTCATGCGGCCCCAAAGTTTCCAAACTTCATGCAGCCAAGTGTAACTGTGATCCAGGCTGCATGAGTCTCATGCGACCCCACATGATCGAAGACTGAGAAAACCATACGCAACAGGACACGTGGCAATCTGACCAAGTCCTTAACTACTCAGATTTGCTGCAACAAAATTCCAACAAATCGACAGATGGCAGCCCAAGAGCGGGTCTTCGCGTGCTAATCAGCCACGTGGCCACAAGCCGTCTATGTGGCTCAAAATATATCCTATTATAAATAGTAGGGTGCCACAACCCTGCAAAGGCTGGCAACCTTCAAGAGAAAAGCAATTTCTTCACGAGCAAGAGACTGCGTCAGATAGTCCACAGAGTAAGGCAGAGTTGAAAGCACTTTTTCGAGCCTCCACAGTCACCCCCAGAATCAAAATTAAATAATTGTACTTAGATTGTTTTCTAGGATTTCTTTCTAGCCTTTTCTTTGTGCAAGCGAGTTTGCAATCAATTTTAGTGTTCTGCAATACCTGTCTTTGATTTTTTTATGGCAAACAATAGAATGCTGAAGAAAGACGACTGGGCACTGAGAGCACATGGAAGGAGTTCTGCGACCTCTTCTATGAAAGATTTTCCCCATCCATGTTCGAGACGATCTCTACGACCAGTTCTTTTATCTAAAGCAAGGAAACATGTCCGTAGATGAGTACGACGCAGAGTTCAGTCGCCTAAGTAAATTTTGTGCGGCATTGATACCGACGGAGCAGGAGAAAGCAAGAAGATTTCATCAGGGGCTTGCACCAGAGCTCAAGCCTTACACTACCACACAGTCTTGAGTCTCTCATGCAGCTATTTTGGAGGAAGCACGTAGCCAGGAGCTCATACGTAAGGAGGCACAACAGGACCAGAGGCGTCCTACCCCAATGCACAGACCAGTTAGAGTTGACCAGAGTGGACCTAATAGACGTCCTACGATATACCAGTAGGAGAGAGCAGTGCCCTACCAGGCTCAAGAGAAGCCTATATGCCATTTCTGTGGAAGACAATGGCACATTCAGAGGGATTGTCGTATTCGGTTGGGCCAGTGTTTGGGATATAGATCGAAACAACATAAGGTCAAAGATTGTCCTGGGTGACTTGCCTTAGCACCCCATCAGCAGATCCAAGAACCAATACTACATGCTTCGATACTAGCTTAACAACCGATGCAAAGGCCGAGACTCGGAGTAACACAAGGATATCGGAGAGGACCACCCTTACCCGACCAGACAGCTCAGTTTAGGCGAGAGATGAATAGACAAAGACATGGACAAATATTTACCATGGATGTGATAGACACCCATCCCGAGACTAAGGATCTAGCATGTATTACCCGAGTTATACAATTTTGTTTTATTAGACATGACTCAGCACCAGTATCACACCTTTACTAGTTAGCATGTATGTATAACATAATACCTCACCCTGTTATGATTTACTAGTTATCATGACAAATGCATAAATATTGTCATCGACTCCATTAGAAAACTTTATGATCATAGTAGAGCAGGCTTATAAAAAAGGAAGTTGGAGGATGTAATTGATTTACTAGTTATTATGGCAAATGCATAAATTTTCCTCCACCATCTTCCTCTGGCTCGAAGAAGACAAAGTTGGAGGATGTAACCCCTTTTCCCAAATTTTTCAAAATTATATTTTGTTATTTATTTTATTTTAATTATCTTATTTTAATTATCTTATTTTAAATAATTTTGTCAGAAAGTAATTTATCCTTAAAACCGTGTATAGGGCATTATGATATTAGTTACCTTGTATTTCTCTTTATTTTTATAGAAGTAATTGTTCTTGGATTTTATTGTTAGAATTACAAAAGATATGGGTTATTACTTTTGGAATTTCAAAAAAAATATGGGCTTCGAAAGTACTTTTGAAAATCATAGACATTTGTATACGATTTTGATTAATAAAAATATACTTTGAAATTATGATGACTATTCATTTGAACTAAGATTTAATTTATACTAATCTACTTTAGATTATTTTGGTATAAATTAATATTATTTTTTGTTCTTATGAATATTGGTTATTTAAGATTTGTATTTACATGATTAAATCAGTTGATAAAATTAAATGTTATACTAAGTTATTATGGTAAGCAATTAACTGATTTCAAAGTATATGTTCTAAACTCAAAGCATAGTGTTTAGGCTAAACTAGATGTGAGAAATAGGGTTATGTAAAACATAATTTCATAAGGGCTATAGTGTAAATTCCTAATTCAAATTTCCCCTCCTAGCCATATACTTAAACCATGTATCCGAATTCGATCTTAATTCAAACAGGAGACTCCAAATCCTTTAACCTGATAACCCTAATATGGATTCAACTTAGATTTCTTTCCAATCCTTTCCCCTATGTTTAACCATATGTATATATATAGAGGCCATTGACACCTCTCATCCACCAACCTTATTTCTTCACCGCCAGAGTAGGAATTAAGAAAGCAGTCGAAAATCATTAGGTAATCATCTACCTTATTCCTCTCTTGATTTTCGACCATATATGAAAGACAAACTGGTATATTGACCTCTGTTCTCGAGAAGTTGAGTAGAAACCAACTTGTGTTCGGATAATTTCCTCTTAAGGAAGCTAAAACTCCAAATAGATGGTAGGTTGTAATATAAGATAGCTAATAGGCAGTAGGAGAATATCGGGTATCAGTCATAACAGGGAATGGTTGAACAGCAGTACAACTACAGTAGGTATTATACCAGGTTGGATTAGGATGAACCTACGTGGGTTCTATAGAAATTGCAGCAACTTGGGACGGTCCTAATGTATGGAGTATATGGTCAGTTGCACAGGTTTGCAAGTTGTTATTTTTTATATGGACATAAACATGAAGGCTGTATGGGTTACAAGAAACTATAGGAGAGGTTCCTGACCAATGTACCAAAGTACATATAAAGAGGGGTGTCATAGGTTTGGTTTCAATTAAGTAGGCAGCAGAGGGTGTTGGGTCGAAATGTCAAAAGTATCCTGTGTGTTAGGAGAGTATCATGTGTGTTTAGAGGGTATCATGGGTGCTACATCACAAGAGAACATGTGTATTATCTGTACTTGTGCATATGCACTCTGATATATGTGTACGAGGTCGTTAGCAGTTGTGTATCATTATGGGTGCAACTTTTCAAACAGAGGACAGCACTAGGATGAAATAGGTAGGGTAGCATGGTATATAAGGGGGTTAGGAGAAGGGAAGTTTGCAGCGGGCAAATTGAACTATCAAACAGTTCCTACAACACACTTTAGCCTTGAATATCCCCATATGCATTAGTCTTATATGTAGTTGCAAGCTACATAGTGGAGTTAGGCCATCAACAAGGGTAAACATGTGTGGAGTGAAGACCTGTGCAAACACTGGGTTGCAACCTACTCAACAATACAGATCTAACAGATTTTGTGTTCCACATATGGGAATTTACAGGTATGTGAAAGTCTTTGTTAGGAGAAGGAGTAGCAGTTGTTAAACTAATTACCTATATAGAGATAGGGATAACTGCATATACACTATTGGGGCTGCATATCCTTGGTTAAGTAAATAACATGAGAGATGTTAGAAAAATAACACTTCAGTAGCAATAACGTGCGTATTTGTTCTTGTATCTGGAACTAAGTATATATGTATGGATTTTCATAGGTGTACAAATCTGTCAAGATATTGACAACAATTACAGATACAATAGGGGGATTGTGTGGCAAATTGCAGTTAGGAACGGGTGCAACATAGACATAGGGCGTTCTAATTGAACCTGTGCGTGTATGATCAAACTAAGTTCAGTTTGTATCAAGGATATCAAGTAGCAGTAGGAAGTATCAGAGTGGTGTGCACATCTCCTGCGGGTTGTGCCTAACCTTAGAAGTGAGACATATCCTGTATTGTACCTATAAGGTCTAGAGGATATAAGATATGAGTATCATAAAAACAAATGGGAATCAACTCAGGTGTGCATCACAGCACCAGGATACCACGGGTGTATCGAGGGCTAGGGGTTGAGTATCCTGCGTATAAGGGGTAAAACAAAATGTCAAAATGTTGATATCCTAAGGAAGAGGGGTCATATCTTTACATGTACAAGTTCATCTAGTATATATAACCCCTAAACTTGATAGAGAAAGAACGTAAGAACTAAATAGGTAGGTAAATATAGGACCGAACAAGCAAATGCTAGAATTGCATATGTATAACTGTAAATGAGTAGCAGTTCTGGTAAAGAGGTTAGGTAACACGAGGAGATCGTAGACATACATAATGTTTATGCACAGATTTCTATACCCCAAAGTTCTACAAAGACTAGAGTAGGGATAAGCATAACCGAACAGGAAAGGGGGTTATAAGGAAAATAGGATTATACGGGATATGAATATGCTAGGGTACAAAGCTTAATAAGTAGTAAATGGAAGGTAAAAGGTTAGCAAGCCTACCCAACTTAGGAAACCCAAGGGATCAAATAGATAAGTTATTTCCTTGTTGAATCACCTATTAACATTGTAATTTTATAAAATAGGTTACTTGGACCTCGATATAGATTTGAACCCGTGCCAGCAGCTCAGAGAACAGGCGAGTACATTTTCTGATATTTTTCATATTTGATAACCTCTATGATTCGTGTATTTAGTATTGTCTTACATTGATCTTTTGTTGATTCTCGACATGATGGTTCATGTTGTAGTATTTTATGGATTCATTGCATATTATATTTTGTGACTAATATATTACCATGATCATGACCCGTTTGAATCCATTTGTAGTAGTCGGGCGGGAAATACATAGACTCCATGTACGGGGTGCCAGATTTACCCCTTAGTCGTTTACATATCGAAAGTGGTATTTTAACTCACTAGTTAGATGCAGTCTTGCTATATATTATTGTTTGTTTCAGTCATTTATTACTGTTACTTTCTTATCTTTGTTACCATGCTCTCCTGCTTTTACTCACATGTTTCACACCATGATTCTCTGTTTATCCTTCCGTCATATATTTCAGTATTATTTACTGTTTTATATATTTTGTCAATTATTGAAACAACTGTTAGAATGTGCTCGTTCTATTCTTGATTGTAAACTATTTTTCAGGTTAGTCGCGACTACTCTTAGCATTGGAGAGATACGGTTGTAATTGAAGGCCAAAATCCTAGAAGACAAATTAGATAGAAGTGTTGATTCAATAATTATGAGATATTATATTTTTTCAAATGTAAAACTTGTGAATATTGTAAATTTGATTTAGTTGTTGTGAATGAGCAATAAAAATAGTATTTTATGAGCATTTTATTTATTGTGGGCTAGACAGCGTACTACTGCTGATACTACGACGTAGGCTGGACTTGCGCACGCACTAGCATCCCAAAAAGCAGGTGCGGATCTTGAAAAGTTATTTTGGTAGCCCATACAGGTCAGTTTTAATGATTTATGTGAACTCGTGGTACTACCATATTAGTCGTACTGCTGCGAGCTTGTGATTAGGAAGTGTTTATTCACAATTAGGATTAATTTGATTTTAGGAGAATAACTAGGACTATGAGTCCCTTATTCAATTTGACTGTTGGGTAGTTAACGTTTCTAAGTAGGCCATGTGATTTAGCCAAGGATTTATTGAATTCTACACCCTATTAGCTAACTTAAGGAATTTTCATAGAATGATATACCATTGTATCTGAAATGATGGTATAATCTAGGGTGGGTAGACTATTCACTCTGTAACTAGGCCTTCCTAGGATTATATTCCTAATCTTGATCATTTGTGTCATTTTATTTTCTTCCCTCTAATCATCATCGTCATATCATAAAATTCGTATTACTTATTTATTTCCATTGATCATAAGTAATTGTTTCCCTAAAGAGTCTGAATTCTATTCCCACCTATTGAATTTGAGCCTAACCTGATTCAATTAATCCCAAGTTGTCTACTTTAATTTTTCGACCGTTTGATTTCAAAAAAATGATACCTAATTGATTGTTTTATTTTTAAAATTGATACATTCACTTTAAGGACATATACTTACCCTTTTTCTATCATGATCAACTTGTTTGCACTTCTAGAAGCTCCTTTGAACTCTTATGGATATAGTTGGAAGAATATTCATTGACTTACCATGGCAATACAGTAGCGCACTGTCATCACTTATTTGAATTATCGAGACTGTTGGTTCACTGCAGCCAGTAGTGCACTAGCGTGACAAGATCCCTAAGTTGAAATAATTTCAAGTAAGCGTAGGTTATCGAATACCATTTCTTGGTTGTCTTATTTTGATCTCAGTTATCTTTATGTCAAATATTGGATAGAGTTGAAATAGTATTCAATATCGTATCCTTATTTGAGTCATAAAACCAAGGGTTTACTGCAGCCATATGCACATTGGCGAGGTATAAATTCTCGATAAAATGACTTCATATATACATACAGTTTTTGAGTATTATAGAGACTACGACCTTTTGGCGGATGACTATTGATTTTCATGGTTCATAATTTCATGCACGCTCAATTGAAGTTGAGTTAGTTGTTATCCTTTCCTTTTTTGAACCTTCTTTCTTATCTTTTATTTTTATATCGTTATTAGGTTTCTTAGTATGTTTTAAGCCCATCTTTCTATTCCACTACATTCAATCATACTTAGACTATTGAATCTATGATCGGGACTAAATGATTTGGTTTAGTAATGGATCGTGCCGAAACATTTACAATTTGATTATGTTAAACGACTTTGATCGTGACTAAACTATTTGACTATAATCATAGTCGTATCGATATTACAACTCTATTATTACTAATATTTAGATTTTATTTCAGCCTTGATCATGTTCATGCTCATGCCAACTTTTTAATTTGATCATGGTTGGATGACTTGCATGATTAACCTTGATCGTGACTGCATCCTAGTTGTCTCTAAGTGATTTTAACCATGTTTAGACCTTGTTTAAGTTTTGATTGTTGATCATGCTCACATAATTTCAATTGGTGGTTAATCGTGCCTGATGACTTTTAGCTAATCATATTTCGGTTCTATGCTTAAGCATACTTAGACTTTGACCTTGACAAGATCCTTGACCATATAATTTTGTCATATTTTGATCGTGCTAAACCGATTTTTTTGATCATCCTTAAACAAAAATTTAATTGTGACTCAATCATTTTGAATATTCTGGATCGCATCCTTCCTTAATGTTTTGATTCTATCCCTGATTACGCTTATCTAATTTGAAAAATTGTATAATTTTTCTTGATTATATTCTTAGTAGTGCCTAGTCCCATCCTTTTGAAATTTCAAGGACAAAATTTTTCTAAGGTGGGTACATCTGTAACCCCTCTTCTCGAATTTTTTAAAAATATATTTTTGTTAATTATCTTATTTTAAATAATTTCGTTAGAAAGTAATTTATCATTAAAACCTTGTATAGGGCATTATGATATTAGTTACCTTGTATTTCTCTTTATTTTTATAGAAGTAATTGTTCTTGGATTTTATTGTTAGAATTACAAAAGATATGGGTTATTACTTTTGGACTTTGAAAAAAATATGGGCTTCGAAAGTAGTTTTGAAAATCATAGACATTTGTATACGATTTTGATTAATAAAAATATACATTAAAATTATGATAACTATTCATTTGAACTAAGATTTGATTTATACTAATATGCTTTAAATAATTTTGGTATAAATTAATATTATTTTGAATTCTTATGAATATCGATTATTTAAGATTTGTATTTATATAATTAAACTAGTTGATAAAATTAAATGTTATACTAAGTTATTATGGTAAGCAATTTACTGATTTCAAAGTATATGTTCTAAACTCACAGCAGAGTGTTTAGGCTAAACCAGATGTGAGAAAGAGGGTTATGTAAAAACCTAATTTCATAAGGTCTAGAGTGGAAATTCCTAATTTTTCTTCCTAGTCGTATACTTAAACCTTGCATTCGAATTCGATCACAATTCAAACATGAGACTCCAAATTCTTTAACCTGTTAACCCCTATTGACACAAAGTCACAGTCAACCAAATATTGATAACATTGACTAAATAATACTTGTAATAATTCAATACGACACACGACGACTACATCCAGCTCAAGCCAGACGACAGCTCAGTTTTGCAAATGCAAGTCATTTTTGAGTATGTACTTTTATATTTATTGAGTCTAGATTGTTGTAAGCTGAGTTGTGCTGAGCTCTTGAGACTTAACCTATAACCTATCCAAAATCCATAAAGCTCTACATCCAAAATAAGCCCATTGGACCCTTAGACCTATTCTGTGCTCTGGAGACAAAGTTCGGGCCGAACTCTACCTCCACACAGAGTTCGGGCTGAACTCTGTCCCATAAAAATCAGCACCCTAATTTTTAGGGTTGGCTAGTTGCTAGTTGTCCAACGGCCAAATTTTTGAAAATTTCTACCAGAATTCTGGCCGAATTCTGCCTGCTAAAATCCTATAAATAGGCCAAGAATTCTCTCATTTTCATTCATCCAAAACTTCTCTTCTCTTCTCTCTTAAGCTCAGTATAAGCTATACCCATCTTCATCTACTAGCCACAAGCTTCCTAAGTCTCGAGTGCTCAGCATCTCTCAGTTAGGAGTCTTGTGCAAGAGTTCAAGAAGTCGCTTGGAAAATTCCAAGCATCGCCACTGCGATCCTTTGTAAGAAGTTGACGTGCTCTTCTGAAGAAAAGGCACGGGGTGTAACTGCTATTTTACAAATAGTGTATTTAATCCTGAGCTAGATTTCTCAGGCATGGACTAGTCCTCCACGAGGGAAACCAGGTTAAAATCGGCTGTGTTTGCGTATGCTTTCTTGCTCCTCATTTATTTCCACATTTACTCTGATTATTTTTAGATTGTGAAAGAGTTTATTTTTTAATTGGCTATTTTTGCTATAAACTCTATTCACCCCCCTCTAGAGTTTCCATCTGTTCTTCATTGGTATCAGAGCTCTGTTCTTTTTACAAGGACTTACATCCTAGAGCTGATCCATGACAACCATACAATCCTTGATTTCCAATCACGGTGAAGGACAGTCCACTCATAGGCCTCCTCTATTTGATGGAACTAACTACACGTATTAGAAAACAAGGATGAGCTTTATCTCAAGTCGCTAGACTTTGACCTGTGGACTATCGTCACTGACGGTTACAAAAAGCCCGCCAGGATAGTTGTCAATGGTGATCTCGTTGAGAAATCACATGACAAATATTCTGACGAGGAGAAGAAATAGGCAAGTCTAGACACGAGAGCTATTAATGCCTTATTCTGTGCTATAGACAGGAATGAGTTCAACAGGGTCTCTACATGCACCACCTCTCACGAAGTATGGAGACTTCTAGAAGTGACACATGATGGAACCACCCAATTCAAGGAATCAAAGATAAGCCGTCTCACTCAAGAATATGAGGCTTTCAAGATGAAGCCAAATGAGACGATCACGCAAATGTTCACAAGATTTCTTGACATCATCAACCCCCTGTCTTCGCTCGGCAAGCAATATTCAAATTACGAGAAGATTTACAAGCTACTTAGGGGGCTACCAAAAATTTGGAACCCTAAGGTGACAGCCATCATAGAAGAAAATGATCTCACAACCATGTCTATGGAGACCTTGATGGAAAAGCTGATGACTCATGAGCTTGACCTCAAGGACTTCGAAGAGCCTGCTCCTAAGGCTAAGGAGATCGCACTCAAAGCTCACCGACGGAGGGCTGAACCCGAAGAGACGGATGACGATAACTCAGAAGATGATGATCAAGCTCTTATGGTCCGCAACTTCAAGAAATTCCTTCGCTTCAATCGAAGAAAGAAGGAACCACAATAAGATGGCGAAGAAGAGCCAACCTGCTACGGTTGCAAGAAGATTGGACACGTCCGAAATGACTGTCCATTCTTGAAGAAGAGCAACCGCTATGAGAAGCCATACAAGAAGACTTCCTCAAAGAAATATGCCAACACAAGCATTTGGCATGAAAGCGAAGCTAGTGACCCCGAGGAAGAAAAGGACTCTCCTCAAGATACGGCTAATGTGTGCCTAATGGCGACGTTCGACAAGGTATCAAACGAAACTCTTGATGACTTCACTTTTGATAAACTTGGCGATGCTTTCACCGATTTACTTAATGATCACAAAAAGGTCATTGGTAAATACAAACATGCCAAGGACAAGATCAAAAGTCATGAAGTCAAAATTCAAAGACTTTCTCTATTACTTGATAACATTAGAGACACTTCACCCACGAATGTCATTGATGAGGTATCTAAGCTTAAAATAAGCTTACATGATGCCGAAACACATATTGAACAACAAACACAAGAAATCACAACACTCAACACGGAGCTTGCAGAAGAAAAGAGTAGACACAAGATTTCTATCACTAAGATATTTTGTTTGAATGCTAGGATTACTGAACTGCAGGCTGTCTCTAAGAAACTAGAGACTAAATTGGAAAAACAGGTTGCCCAACCTCAAACCCAATTTCATGAGACACACACAAAGCATGATACTTCTCATACTAGTCACCCACGTCATCCACCTACAACACGTAACCATGCATATATATACACACACTTTCACAAAGCACACAAATCACATGCACGTAGAAATAACTCTCATATGTTACACAATCATCATGCTTCACTTAGATACAATCATCATAATGTTGCACAAAGACATAATCAACATCACTCTACATATAGAAATCATCACCATGCCATACCATATAGACAATATCACCAAGCCATACCATATAGACAATATCACCATGCCACTCCACATCACTCTATACATAGTCATCACCACCATGCTAAATCTACAAATCATTACACTTCTCCTCATTACTCTGCTTATAGATATCATCAGCATGCTCCTAATGTAAATAAGAATGCTACATGTACTTATTGTGGTTTACATGGACATATTTCACCACAATGCATAATTAGAGGATTAGTTGATAGAAAAATATATGCATGGTTTCCAAAAACTAACTTTTCAGGACCCTCAAGAACTTGGGTACCAAAGGTCACATCTACTCTTGATGTAGGTGGACCTTCCCTCCTCAACTAAAAGTAAGTGGATTCTCGATAGTGGATGCTCGCGGCATATGACGGGAGACGCAAATCTTTTCGCATCACTATCGATGAAGAGAGAAGGATATGTATCCTTCGGCAACAACCTAAAAGGTTATATTATAGGTAATGGTAATATTGGTTATCCTCCCTCTCCCGTAATAAAGGATGTCTACTTAGTGACCGAGTTAAAGCATAACCTGCTCAGCATTAGTCATCTTGCTGACCATGGATATGACATTAACTTTGGATAAAACAAATGCCTTATTTATGATAGGTCAATGGGAGACATCACCTTTGAAGGGGTAAGAGAGGATAATATTTATATTTTCTATTTGTCTAGAAATACTAGCAATGTAGGTAGATGCCTATATGCTCATAAAGATGAACGATTACTATGGCACCAGCGTCTTGGTCATGCCAATATGGATACTATATCCAGGCTATCGACCAAGAAGCTAGGTAGAGGCTTTTCCGATATCACATTTAAAAATGACACCGTATATGCCGAATATGAGTTGAATAAGGCAACCAAGTCCTCTTTCCATTCCATAAACTCTGTAAGCACTACTAGACCCTTGCAACTACTCCATATGGATTTATTTGGCCCTAGTAGAGTAGCCAGTCTTGGTGGAAAACTCTATGCCTTTGTTTTTGTTGATGACTTTTTAAGATTTACTTGGGTTTTCTTTCTTGCAAATAAAAGTGATGCTATTTCAGTTTTCAAGATTTTTGTTAAGAAAGTTCAAAACGAAAAAGGCTACATGATTACTCGTATCCGAAGTGATCATGGAGGCGAGTTCGAAAATTCTGATTTTGAAAAGTTTTGTGATTCAAATGGTTTTGATCATGAGTTTTCTTGTCCAAGAACTCCTCAACAAAATGGTATTGTGGAGCGGAAGAATAGGACTCTTGGCGATATGGCTAGAGTCATGTTGAACAAGTTTTCACTTCCGAAATACTTTTGGGCTGAAGCTGTCAGTACAGCATGCCATATTTTAAATAGAGTGCTTATTCGTCCTATTACGAAGAAGACACCCTATGAGCTTTGGTTTGGAAGAACCCCAAATGTTTCTTACTTTAGAGTTTTTGGTTGTAGATGCTTTATCCTTAACACCAAAGACAACTTAGGCAAATTTGATGCCAAAGCTGACGATGGTATTTTCCTTGACTATGCTGCCAAGAGCAAGGGATATAAAGTTTTTAACAAATGCTCATTAATTGTGGAAGAGTCTACAAATGTGACTTTTGATAAAGATAACAGTGCAGCAGCTACTCTTGATGATGATGTTGAGCCATCAACGTCTACTCCAATGAACACCACAATAAAAACTAATTCTCTGGAGGGCTTGCCAAAGAAATTCTCTTTCAAGCCATCACATCTAGAAAATTTGGTAATCGGCGAGGTTTCACGTGGAGTAACTACTAGATCATCATTAAGAGACTCTATTGCTAGTACTGCCTTTATTTCACAAATTGAGCCGAAAAACATTTTAGAAGCTTTCAATGATGAATTTTGGATTTCTGCTATGCAAGAGGAACTCAACCAATTCGAGAGGAGCCAAGTATGGGAACTCGTTCCTAGACTAGCTAATCACTCGATCATTGGTACTAAGTGGGTTTTTAGAAACAAAGTGAATGAAGATAGTTTAGTCACACGCAACAAAGCTCGTCTAGTAGTCCAATGATACAACCAAGAGGAAGGTATCGACCACGATGAGACGTATGCTCCCGTTGCTAGATTAGAATCCATTCGGATGCTTTGTGCATTTGCAAATTTTTAAAATTTTAAATTATTTCAAATGGATGTTAAAAGTGCTTTCTTGAATGGATTTATTAAGGAGGAAGTTTATGTAAAATAACCCCCTGGTTTTGAAAATCACAAATTTCCCGACCATGTGTTCAAGCTAAAAAAAGCGCTGTATGACCTCAAACAAGCCCCTAGAGCTTGGTATGAACGGCTAAGCAACTTCTTGCTTGAGAAAGGTTTTTCAAAAGGGAAAATTGACACTACACTTTTCATAAAATCTTTCAAAGACACTATTCTTTTAGTACAAATATATGTAGATGATATTATATTTGGTTCTACTGATGAAACCCTTTGTCAAGATTTTGCCAAGTGTATGCAGACCGAGTTTGAGATAAGCATGATGGGGGAGCTCAACTACTCTCTTGGGCTGCAAGTCAAACAAATGTCAAATGGAACAGTTATCTGTCAGTCGAAGTATACAAAGGACATGCTGAAGAAATTTGACCTTGACAACGTCAAACCAATCAGCACTCCAATGGCTACTTCAACCAAACTCGAACCAGATGATAGCGATAAACCCGTAGATCAACGTAAGTATCGAGGTTTGATAGGCAGTCTACTTTACCTTACTGCTAGTCGCCCTAATATTATGTTTAGTGTTTGCCTGTGTGCTAGATATCAAGCAAATCCTAAGGAATCACACATGACCGTGGTTAAGCGTATCTTTCGATACCTTAAGGGTACGGTTATAGTGGGCCTATGGTATCCCAAGTCAACATCATTTGACCTCATTGGTTACTCTGATGCTGACTTCGCCGGATGCAAGGTCGACCGCAAAAGTACGAGCGGTACGGGTCATTTATTAGAAAAGGCTTTAGTCTCTTGGTTTAGCAAGAAGTAGAATTCTGTCGCACTATCCACAACAGAAGCTGAATACATCGCAGCTGGGTGTTGTTGTGCACAAATTCTGTAGATGAAGCAAACCCTTGAAGACTACAACTTATCTTTCATGCACATTCCAATATTTTGTGACAACACTAGTGCTATAAATCTAACTAACAACCCCATTTGTCACTCACGCACGAAGCACATTGAAATACGTCACCACTTTTGCGTGATCATCAGTAAAATGGCACGATTAACTTAGAATTTATTGACACTGATCATCAGCTAGCAGATTTTTTCACAAAACTATTATCCGAAGAGCGCTTCAATTTTCTTTGTCGTGAACTTAGAATTTTAGATGAAGCTGTTGTAAATTAAAATAAACCTGCGTAAATATCGAATATATCTTGATTCTCTTATGATGAACTTGCTATGGGTACAAGCCGAAAGGGTCCTTCTAACAATAAGGCGTAAAAGCCTAAGCGACACGGTGCACTAGTCCTCAGGACTACCGCTAGCTGGGATCCGACCCCTGGAGCTAACCCATGGCAGCTTCAAAATATTGAATTATGATATAATTCTTTGTTTATTATATGGTTTATTTTCATTTATCACATGCTGAAATACTACTTTTTCAACTTCATATTGCTGCTTCAAACTCACTATCTGTTATTCTTTTGTTTACTTATTGGATCTTTCCTGTAATTATACTCATGTCTTATATTGGTTTTTCTATTACTTAACCAATATTTTTCATTTTCTGTCTGATTCCTGTTCTGTGATCAGGACCCAGAATTCGGGCCGAACTCTGCCGCTACCAGAGTTCGGGCCAAATTCGGCCTGACTGTTCAAGAACCAGGAACAGTCTCAGCCGTTGATCAAAAATTAGATCCAATGGCCATGATTTGGTCCGACCAAGAGAAACCCTTCTCATATTTTTGGTCTCTCTTCCCTCTCCTTACTTCTTACCACCTTTTCCACTTCTCTAACACAATTCTCTCAAAACCCTAACCCTAATTTCTCCTTTCTAGAGCTCCATTCTTCCCCAAACTCAAGGAGAAGGCTTATTTTTCAATTCTCCTTCATTGTTCATCACTAGTTTGAGGTATAATTCCATACTTTTCTATATCTCAATTTGTTTCATTATCCATTGTGTTATGGCTCCACGTTTGCTCAACCGCGGGAAGAGACTTCGGACCGAGGGCGCATCCTCGTCGAATGCTCCTCCTCCTGTTGCACCGACCGTTGCACCACCCTTTGCACCGGTCGTTGAATAACAACCACCAATCCATCCGTTGTTCAATCCTCCTTGTCCACGCGATCCGAACACTTTTGACGACCGAATTTTTGTATCACTAGACGCATCAAATGATTGGTTTAGTGATTTTTGGACACGTTCGGTGTTTGTGGGACACCCTATCAACTTTACAATCTTTTCTCAATATGATGCACTCTTTAATGACCTTTGCCTTGATGAACTTGTTACCACAAATTCGGTCATTTATCGTAGTGCTATTCAAATGTTTTACTGCAACTTAACCCATGATGATACTCATATTTATTCACGAGTTGCGGGAATTGATATCTCATTTGATGATTTTGAATTGGCCGAATATCTTGAACTTCAAAAGCCAAATTCTTGGGAAAAGCTTGTTGAAGCTAGATCATTTCAATTTCCCGAAAGAATTTCACTTGATAGCTTCAAGGACGACTTGTGTAGCCCTAACACACGTCCTCGTAAGCTTTTGGCTAAATTCCTCAATCCTTATTTCTATGAACTTCATCGGATCATTTTCAACACCATTCTTTCCAAAGCGGGTTCTACCGATGAAGTCACTTATTTTGAAATATCGGCCATATAACATCTCTATTTTCATGTTCCTTTTAATCTTCCACGCACAATGATGGATTGGATCATTAACAGTAGAAAGAAACCAAGATCTTTGGTTTATGCATTATACCTTCCTATGATCCTTCGTGCGTTTTATGTACCCCTTGATGAGTGTCCATTCCTACCTGCCCCTGCCTTTCTCTCTATGGCAAGGAGGCTTCAGGCGGCCATTGGCTCACTAGTAGTGTCTGAGCATTCTGATGATGAGCCAGATGCCCCTCCTCTTGGTCAGGATCCTCCTCCTCTTCCTGCCACTCTCGAGTCTCTTCAGACCATGCTCCGAGATCACTTCACTTTGGAGGACGATCGTTAGACTCAGCTGGATTATTGGACCACCTTGCAGATGAGTGCTATCAGCTACTCGCTGCATGACATTCGATATTCCATGTCTCGCCATCCTTCCATGCCCATTTCTATAGAGCGAGACCCCGATCGTGAGGGATTTCGTATTGATGACACTTGGGTTCGTCGCTATATGGATCCGGATGCGGTATTTGTGGACCCACGTCGCTCCTTTACTGATCTATCGGACGGCGTCGGGCCCTCTCATGCTCGATGATGGATATGGACTACCCTTGATGCTGTTACTGAGGATCTTAGATTATGGTTTATGTATTTTGCTTTAGTTGCTTTTATGTACTTGGTTTGTAGTGGACTTATTATGAGTTGTGACTTTTTAGACTTTGGTAGTTCTATTATCAGTTTTTATGTCTATTATGACTCTTGAGACATTTGGTCAATATCTTAGTCTATATGCAGTTTCTTCTCTTTTGTGTGTGTTTGCCAGTTATTATTTGTTATCTTATATTGCTAAATGCCAAAAGGGGGAGATATGTGTATATTCTGTTTCTGTTTATATATGCTTTTGGTTTATATGTGCTTTTGGAAGAATATTATTAACATGCCAACAAGATTCACAGCATTGTTTACGGGGGAGCTATTCTTAAGCTCGGCACTGATTATGGGGGAGCTATATTTTTGTCGCTTCATGTGTCCAGGCATGAATATTGAATATACAATTATTATTTTGTCAATTATCAATATGGGGGAGATTGTTGACACAAAGTCACAGTCAACCAAATATTGATAACATTGACTAAATAATACTTGTAATAATTCAATACGACACACGACGACTACATCCAGCTCAAGCCAGACGACAGCTCAGTTTTGCAAATGCAAGTCATTTTTGAGTCTGTACTTTTATATTTATTGAGTCTATAATGTTGTAAGCTGAGTTGTGCTGAGCTCTTGAGACTTAACCTATAACCTATCCAAAATCCATAAAGCTCGATATCCAAAATAAGCCCATTGGACCCTTAGACCCATTCTTTGCTCTGGAGACAGAGTTCGGGCCGAACTCTGCCTCCACACAGAGTTCGGGCCGAACTCTGTCCCCTAAAAATTAGTACCCTAATTTTTAGGGTTGGCTGGTTGCTAGTTGTCCAACGGCCAAATTTTTGAAAATTCCTACCAGAATTCTGGCCAAATTCTGCCTGCTAAAATCCTATAAATAGGCCAAGAATTCTCTCATTTTCATTCATCCAAAACTTCTCTTCTCTTCTCTCTTAAGCTCAATATAAGCCATACCCTTCTTCATCTACTAGCCACAAGCTTCCTAAGTCTCGAGTGCTCAGCATCTCTCAGTTAGGAGTCTTGTGCAAGAGTTCAAGAAGTCGTTTGGAAAATTCCAAGCATCGCCACTGCGATCCTTTGTAAGAAGTTGACGTGCTCTTCTGAAGAAAAGGCACGAGGTGTAACTACTATTTCACAAATAGTGTATTTAATCCTGAGCTAGAGTTCTCAGGCCTGGACTAGTCCTCCACGAGGAAAACCAGGTTAAAATCGGCTGTGTTTGCGTATGCTTTCTTGCTCCTTATTTATTTTCGCATTTACTCTGATTATTTTTAGATTGTGAAAGAGTTTATTTTTTAATTGGCTATTATCGCTATAAACTCTATTCACCCCCCTCTAGAGTTGACATATGTTCTTCAACCCCAATATGGATTCAAATTAGATTTTTTTCCAATCCTTTCTCCTATGTTTAACCATATGTATATATATATATATAGAGGCCATTGACACCTCTCATCTACCAACCTTATTTCTTTATCGCCAGAGTAGAAATTAAGGAAGCAATCGAAAATCATTAGGTAATCATCTACCTTATTCCTCTCTTGATTTTCGACCATATATGAAAGACAAACTGGTATATTGACCTCTGTTCTCGAGAAGTTGAGTAGAAACCACCTTGTGTTCGAATAATTTCCTCTTAAAGAAGCTAAAACTCCAAATAGATGGTAGGTTGTAATATAAGATAGCTAATAGGCAGTAGGAGAATATCGGATATCAGTCATAACAGGGAATGGTTGAACAACAGTACAACTGCAGTAGGTATTATACCAGGTTAGATTAGGATGAACCTATATGGGTTCTAGAGAAATTGCATCAACTTGGGACGGTCCTAATGTAGGGAGTATATGGTAAGTTGCACAGGTTTGCAAGTTGCTGTTTCTTATATGGGCAGAAACATGGAGGCTGTATGGGTTGCAAGAAACTGTAGGAGAGGTTCCTGACCAATGTACCAAAGTACATATAAAGAGGGGTATTATAGGTTTGGTTTTAATTAAGTAGGCATCAGAGGGTGTTGGGTCAAAATATCAAAATTATCCTGTGTGTTAGAAGAGTATCATGTGTGTTTAGAGGGTATCATGGGTGCTACATCACAAGGGAAACATGTGTATTATCTGTACTTGTGCATATGCACTCTGATATATGTGCAAGAGGTCGTTAGCAGTTGTGTATCAGTAGGGGTGCAACTGTTCAAACAGAGGGCAGTACTAGGATGAAATAGGTAGGGTAGCATAGTGTGTAAGGGGGTTAGGAGAAGGGAGTTTTGTAGCGGGCAAATTGAACTATCAAACAGTTCCTACAACACCCTTTAGCCTTGAATATCCCCATATGCATCAGTCTTATATGCAGTTGCAAGCTACATAGTGGAGTTAGGCCATCAACAGGGGTAAATATATATAGAGTAAAGATATGTACAAATACTGGTTGCAACCTACTACTATAACAATACAGATCTAATAGATTTTATGCTCCATATATGGGAATTTACAGGTATGTGAAAGTCAGGTTTTGTTAGGAGAAGGAGTAGCAGTTGTTAAACTAATTACCGATATAGAGATAAGGACAGCTGAATATACACTATTGGGACTGTATATCCTAGGTTAAGTAAATAACATGAGAGATGCTATGATGCTAGAAGAAATAGCACTTTAGTAGCAGTATTGTGGGCATGTGTTCATGTATTAAGAACTAAGTATCTATGTATCGATTTGCATAGGTGTGCAAATCTGTCAAGATATTAACAACAATTACAGATATAATATGGGGAATTGTGTGGCAAATTGCAGTTAGGAACGGGTGCAACATAGACATAGGGCACGTTCTAATGGAACCTTGTGCGTGTATGATTTAACTGAGTTCAGTTAGTATCAAGGAAATCAAGTAGCAGTAGGAAGTATCAGAGTGGTGTGAACATATCTTGCGGGTTGTGTCGAACCTTAGAATTAAGACATATCATGAATTGTACAAATAAGCTCTAGAGGATATAAGATATTAGTATCATAAAAAAATTGGAATGAAGTCAGGTGTGCATCACAGCACCAGGATACTATAGGTGTATTGAGGGCTAGGGGTTGAGTATCTTGTATAAAAGGGGTTAAACCAATTGTCAAAATATTGATATCCTAAGGAATAGGGGGCATACCCTTACCTTTATAAGTTCTGTCACGATCCGCACCCAGTGTAGGGTACGAAAAGTGGGTACATCCAGCCTATGCCGCAGTGTCGACGGTAGAACGCTGTTCTAGGTCACAATTTAAAACTAAATACAATATGATATACTCTCCATACGGAGGACAATCACAGCAGGATACAACTCAATCACAAAAACTAGAAGTGATACGATAAGATAACTATGAATCCACAAGAGAAGTACAACAGAGAGAAATAAATCTTGGTGTTATCAACACCAACTTAAAAAGCATAAAATAAATACAACTCTAGACAACTGAAAATAAATAAGAAAAACTCTAGCCATCTACTCCAACACCTACCGTGTCTCCTCTAGGCTAGCAGGCAACCTCCAAGCTATCTGTAAAATTTATCAATAGGTCCAGTCAAGATAGGAGCGAGCACAATACATCTCATACAAATCATAATAGGTTAGGAAATATAAACATGCTAGAGAGTAAGATACATGAAACTGAAAGAACAACATGATGTAAATGAGAGACAATAAGTAAATCGCTACAATATATAAAAGAACTAATCAGTGCTAGTGATTCAGAGTACAAGATGGTTATGTAAACGGCACGATATTGTACACGAGTAATCTATAGAGGTTATACATGAGTAAGCTACAAGATTGAGTACATAACCACTTCTACTCCCCCGCTCCCAATCAATACACAAGGATCTAGTCAAGTTATGTTATTGCACACGATGAGGAATATATACGAAGATCATGTGAACAAATGAGAGTACACGATTTCACGCGATTTATACACGAATGTCACGAATACAAGGAGTACACGATGCTCACGATAAAGTACACGAACATGAAATACCCGATGTATCCGCTAAGGGGATAATATCGCACGATAAGATCCATATAGTACTAATCCGTATTACCAATGTGTCATCATCAAGTAAAGTAATCTAAAGCAGGAAATATACAAGATATGAAATGATCAGAGAATGTACTCGCCTCGATTTGGTTGGAGTCGATGTGCGCGACATGAACGTGTCGACACGAGGTAGGTACAATGCTATGCTCCATACGATGGTCTCAAATGACGGTACAGACGGTCCCATCAAGTTCGGAATAGTCCAAATAGCCTAGTCTGGTATATAAAGGCCTAAAGTTATGAGTTGGCATGATAATCGAATTAAGAATAAAAACGACTATTTTAGTCGCGATTAATGGTTTAAGGGAAAAGAAATGCTACATATATGAATAACTAATTCAAAATCATTTATTATATAGATATATTTATAAGTTTATTTTAAAAAGTATTTATTCAAAAATATACTTTATGTAATTTGTTTGAAAGTATAATTATATGAAAGCCCATTAGCATATAAGGCCCAATTCATAAAATTGAGCTCAAAAGGTATCATCTAAATTTTATATAAACTCTTTGAGAAATATTTATTACATAGATAAAAACCAAAAGTATATACATATATAAGCCCATAAGTCATTTATATTTATAGGACCTAATCTAAAATTTAAACCGTATATTAGGGCCCAAGCCCATTTATCCCATAAAAATCAAATTGTATTAATGCATTAATACAATCCACCTTAATAAAAAAGTTATCAATAATATTAATAATACTAGTAACAATATTACAAATAATACTTTTAATAAAAATAATAATAAATACCATCATTATTACTACTATTATACACTATATATAAAATAATATATACTATTATATATTAATACCTAATATATTACTAACAGAGGGGGACCTATGTTCTCCCCAAATCGAACAAGCAGAAGAGAGAGAAATTTCTCACTGAAGGCGGCCGGAGCATGCCGGTGCTGGGTCGAGGTTTGGGTCTCGCCGACGGGCGCGGCACGGAAAGGACGGCGGACATCGGAGCTTGGCGGAGCTCGCCAAGGCGCCGGAGGGGAACGGTCAGTGGGGCTCGCCAGGGTGGCACGACGACCGGAGCAGATGGTATTGATCGTCGGCCAGAGGAACATCGGACGATGGGTCTGTGCAGTCTAAGTACCGGTGTCGGAAAGCCAGGCGGAGGTTAGCGCCAAACGTCGGAGGTGCTTTTGTAGGGAGCAGCGTCCTAGATCTGGTCGACGGCACGGGGATCCGACAGTTCAGGTGAGGTCTTTTCTTCCTCATTCATCTCCCTATGGTGGTTTGGTAGGGCGATTTTGATGGTGGCGGTGGTCGATTTTGATGTACAATGTACATGGGTGTGGCGAGGTAAACTGGTGGTCGCAGTTGTGGTGGCCGAGTGAAGTCGGGGGTGCCAGGTGGTCGAAATTGTTTGCCATTGATTGTAAAAGAACAAAAAAGTTTTATGGGAGGACTGGACTTTTACTTCACAATGCAAACTCGCTCGTACAAAGAAAGCTTAGGGATGAAAACCTAGGTACAATAATCTAAGTACAATTGTTTAGTTTTTCTGGGGGTGACGGTAGAGGCTCGGGAGAGTGCTATCAACTCTGCCTTACTCCTTGGACGATCGGACGTAGCCTTGGCTCTGATGAAGAAATGCTCTCATGATATGTGGGGAGATTCTTCTGTGCGCCGTCGCTCTCTCTGTGCGTGTCTCTTGTCTGCTTGCAAGAGAATGACACCTTGCTATTTATAAGAGTGGGGTGTGATAAGTAGGGTTTGCAATGATTGCTCCTTAAACAGTAGACGGTTAGGGATTGGTTAAGATTTGCCTTGATCTTGTTTTTATTATTTGTTGGAAATTGATCCGGGTAATTATGATGATTGCAATAAATCTGGTTGTTTGTGATTTGTTAATAGCAACAAATCCGAGCGGATAGACAGCGGATAGATCTTGTGCCACGTGTCTAACCGTCATTATGCTGCGAGCCATAGGAACGTGGGGGACTAAGTCTTAACTGATCTTCTGCCACATATCCCAACTGCGAGCCGCATGGACAAGGTGTCCTGACAGAACCACATACGTGTGGTCTGGCAATTGAGCTGCATGATGGTGGCCTCCATGGTCCGAGCCGCATGAGGGTGGCAGCCGCATGGGTGTAGCCTCCAAAATCTGAGCCGCATGAGGTTGGCCCCATGATCCGAGCCGTATGGGAGTAACAACCGCATGGGGGTGGCCTCCAACTGAACCGCATACGGGTGGCCACGTATCAGAGCCGCATGGGTGTGGCCTCCCAAAATTTGAGCCGCATGAGGGTGGCCCCATGATCCGAGCCGCATAGGAGTAGCAGCCGCATGGGGGTGGCTTCCTACCGATCCGCATTAGGATGGCCACATGTTCAGAGCCACATGAAAGACCTTGAAACGATTCATATAAAGCGCTTTGGAATTTGGTGGATCGTACCAGCTATAAAGATTTTTTTCGTATCTCTAGGAGCCCGTCATTATGTCAGTCATCATTCTACCTTTATGTCAGAGCTGTCATGCCTTTATGTCAGAGCTGCCGTCAGAGCATTTAATGAGCCAGCTGCTATGGCCAGCTGTAGAAGCCTACTTTTGAACCGCATAGGGCCATGTGGCTTTTCCCGAGCCACATGGAGATGTTGGGGACTTTTGAGCCGCATGAAGCTCTAGGGGACTTTTGAGCCGCATGCAGCTCTAAAGGACTTTTGAGCCGCATGGACTTTCCTGTTCTTTTTCATGCTTCTACAAGACCCCCTTCAAAGTTTTCAATTTGTAAAAATTGAAATACTTTGAATAAGAAGCATGTCCACGTAATGGACTGACCTGGCCGCATAGACTTCCTAGTCGCATAGACTGCTCTGGCCCCATAGACTTCCGAGCCGTATAGACTGCTCTGGCCGCCCGGAATTCTCTAGCTGCATGGACCGCTCTGGCCGCATACTGTCCTTTCTGCCACGTAGGTGTCTCATTAATTGCTCTTGATTCGTTTTGATTTAAAGCCGTCTTTTGGGGGGAATCCCAAGAGTCGGTTTATTAAATATTTGGATTTTTTGCCTTGATGAATCTCCTACATAAGAGGGAATAAAATCCCAAGAGTCGGTTTTGTCTGCAGCACATAATCCAAAGCGTTTCATCGGTCCACGTGCCCCCCCTTGTCCATCTATAAATGAGAGTAATTTTTAGAGAGAGACTCTTTACTCTCTTCTCCAGTTCAAGCTTTTCTTGCCCTAGTTGCTGTCTTCTTCTTCTTCTTCTTCGATCATCGATGGCCCCCAAGACTTCCAAGGCTGCAGCGAAGGGTAAGGAAGTGGCTTCTACGTCGACTGTGGCGCCTGAAGTTCATCCCGACGTTCACCCCACCATTGCTGGTAAGGATTTTGGGAGAAATTGTATGAACTCAGAAACTAACAATCATGGCTATGTCACATATTTTATGCATGGGCCTTCTTCGTCTTCATTGAACTGTTCAAGTTCATTGTAATGAATCCGCATACTATGTTGTATGTACCGCATGTACATTCCATGTCTGAGACGCATGGGGGTATACCCTATGTCCGAGCCGCATGAGAGTTGTCTTGCGGCCGCATAAGCACTTGGCAAACTGAACCGCAAAAAGACCCGTCGAACAGAACCGCATAAGTCCCTCTGAACTGAGCCGCATGAAGCCCCATCAAAAAGGACCGCATAAGCCCCCCTTTGAATTGTGCCGCATAAGGCCCCGCTAAGCAGAACCGCATAAGCTCATATGAACTGGGCCGCATGAGGCTGTGCTAAGTCGAGCCGCATAAGCTCATCTGAACTGGGCCGTATGAGGCAGCGCTGAACCGAGCCGCATAAGCTCATTTTGAACTGGGCCGCATGAGGCTGCGCTAAGCCGAGCCGCATAAGCTCATCTGAACTGGGCCGCATGAGGCTGCGCTAAGTCGAGCCGCATAAGCTCATTTTGAACTGGGCGGCGTAAAGCTCCGCCAATATAGAGCCGCATAAGCCTCGAAATACTAAGTTGGTTTCATCCGGCCATCTTCTAACTTTGTTTCTTTTCTCTTTTTTCAGTAAATCTGCCAGTCAATCCAGCAAGAGAACCCCTGGTGGGTTCGGCCCAATCTGCTGTGGGTGTGCGATTTGACCACTTAGTCCAATATGTGGCGATCCAGCTTCCCAAAAATGAGCCTATGGAGAGGCTGAATGGATCAGGAACCAGCCTTTCTATTTTTTCTGTGTCATGTTGAACTCGGGGCAATTGGAGGGAAAATACCTGAAGCCTGCATTCCTCTTTGGGGATGCCTTGACTGTGAAGAACCCCTGAGTGGTGGATATATCCGAGAGTTGGGACTTTACTCTTGACGGGATGGCGATCCATATCCCTCCGATGGAGCGTCATTTTCCTCTGTCATGGTTCAACATGTTACCGATGGACAAAAAGATGGTCGACTCCTTAACTCCGAGCAAGTCGGGGATGATTGTAGGTAACATCCATTATAACAGGAATTTGGGATCAGCGTATGCGGGTAGGGAATCGGTCAGTCGGTACGTGATGGGACTGGCTCCGGATACCTTCATAAATGTATCGGGTCCCAATTTCACATTCTCTCAAGCTGACACCTTCTTGAACCAGCTTGCTCGGAAGGGGTCCTATCCCGTTGGCCGGTTGGCACTGCTAAACTGGATAAACCCATCCCTGCGTGGGCCAACTTGACCACGTAGATTCTACGGAAGTATGAAACTTCCCTGCGTGAGATCGGCCTCTACCACGCCATTCGGGGCACCTGTCATGGTCTACCTATAAATAAGCCGTTGTTCATGGCTCTCCTGGAGATGTACAACCGGCAGACGGTAACCTTCTTCATGCCTGGAGGGGAGCTGGGACTCGCTCTCCACGAGATGTACATTATTTCTAAGCTGCCCGGGGGGGGGAAGAAGTCTTTAAAGTGTACACCCCTACGAATGAAGAGTTCGAGGATTTGGATCGGCAGTTCCCGGGCTTTATTGCCGTATACCGGGAATTGTTATGTCACCACAGTACCTGTCACCAGACGTCCATCAAAAAGGATGGTAGCTCGGAAGGGAGCATTCCTCACACCACGTCCTGGATCTTATACCTTTTTATACTAGGCACCTCAGGTCGAGTTTCTCCTCGAGATCCTCAAACCCAGGAGGAGGTACAAAAATTGGCATCGACTTCGAAGAGATCGAGGGCCATGGGCGACACATTTGGGAGTCAAACTGACTCCTTTAGTTATTTTTATCATGGTACTCAGCGGCTGTTAGAGAAGGCACTCCTGGCAGGATTCCTGATGGTGTGGCTACGAAACTGCGTGGTCTCAGGAGGGACAGGTTCCATTGAGAGGATCAGCCGCCACTTTATCCTCCTTGCCGTAAAGCTGGTCTTTAGGGTCAGACTGGCCCTTCTTCCGGCCATGGTGTGCAGCATACACCATGGCCTTCGTGCCTTCTCGTCCAAGGTCATCGCCCGTGACACGGCAATAGATTTTGAGCGCATAGAGCTGCCCTACCATTATCTGATGGGGTGGCTGTTGATGCACTGCCGGTCTTTGATGAGGCCTGGAGCAGAATACGGTATTACGGCTGATGATGCTTTTATTTTCCAAAATTACCATCAGTCCTGGGAGTGCAGCACTATGCCAGTCTGTCGAAGGGCGCTGGCGAGAGTGGATGGATACAACTTTTTTGTTTCTGTTCCTCGTTTTACCGATGAAGAAGTGATGGGCATACATATTGATGGTACCAGACCTCCTCACCTCTTGCCTGAGAATATGCTCCTTTGGTTGCGTAATGTCCATCCAGCGTACGTAGTATACCGTAACCGCAACAATGTCTATCTGGAGCCCTACTTGCCTAGCAGGTTCTCCCGCCAGTTCGGGTATAGCCAGCTATTCTTTGACAGTTCCAACTCTTGCCTGGACTTTGTAGGTAGCGTCCTCGACGGTATCAGGGCCTGGCATTATTATGACACGGTTCATACCCGAACCAGCTTCTCGGTTCCTGATACTGAGGCGCCAGGGGAGATTTTGTATATGGCGGCCCTATACCATGTTACGGTGAGCAAGCCTCATGTTAATTTTGACCTGAGTACCAGCTTTATTGTGGTTACTGGCTTGGCGGAGAAGCCCAAGGGGTCCAAGACGAGGAAGAAGAGGGCAAACACGGTTCCTATGCCAGACTCGGAGTCCACCAATGCGGACGAAGAGGATGACAAGCATGATGCCGATAACTCTCTCCCTCCTGTAGAAGAGGTGGTGGCGGATCAGCCGCCTGTTGCGCCAGATGAGGTGGTGGCGGATCAGCCGCCTGTTGTGCCTGATGAGGTGGTGGCGGATCAGCCGCCTGTTGCGTCTGGCGTTCCACGCAAGCGAGGTAGACGTGAGTCTATTGGCGGCATAACCTACTCTGTGAAACGGGCTGCGGTTAAGTCTCGCAGGCTACTCATTAAGGAAAGAGGCGAGGGTCTTGACGCCGTTCTGGAGGTGAATTGAATTACAACCATCTTCTTTTTTAGCTTTTCTTTCTCCTGAACTATGATCTAATCATTTTCCTTTGCTTTTGTAGATGTCAAAAGAAGCGGAGTCACCGGAGCCGGCTGATGCCTCTGCGGTCGATCCGGCTTTAACTACTTTGATTAATGATATGTGTGCCGAGATCGTTTCTGTCGGGGTTCTTCCGGTGATGGCTGAGGTTCCTCCCATTGCTATGGTCTCAACCCGAGGCAATGTGGGCCCTGCTGAACCGGTCTTCGAGACTGCTGAATCTCAGTCGGGTGATGTCGATCCAGTTGTATCTCCTTTCGGGGTGGCTGGGGCGGACGAACCAGCTGCATTCGACTCGAAGGTCGATGGTGAGGGGACTACGGCGGCTGTAAGCGATCCTCGGCCCCCACAACCCTCCCTTGTTAAGATAAGCCAAATCTTGACTAGTGAGGAGGCCCATTTGCTCTATCATTATATCCTTCGGGTTAGGCTGATTGATGGTTGCTCTGGACCTACAGGTCCTACCCCTTCACTGTCCATGACGGACATTTTCAGGGTAGGCTTTGCCAGAGGGGATCTGGTGGAAGGGAGTGCGCCTTCTCCCCTTCCGACTTATATTGAGGGGCCTCCCGCTGGATCGAGTTCGGAAGATCAGATGGAAGCACAGCTGGGGTGGGGTACAATGGTCCCTGCGTCATCCTCTGTTCATATGGCTTCGGGGGTCGACCTTTCTGCCCTGTCGAGTATCCAGGTTCTTCGGGCTGCGGAGGAGGAGTTAGCTGCTATCCACGCATCTTTTCGTTCAAAATTTGTTTCCCTGGTGGCAGGGGTGGCAAGTTCTAGCGCGTCTCCTTCGACACTGCCAGCTACACTTCCTTTGACGCCGTCCTCTACGAAAGTTCTGGATGAAACGTCACAGGATATGGTTGACAGTTTCTACCGCCACCTGAAGAGAGGGGTCGAAGCTGCTATGGAGCGGGGGACCCCCTTTGCCTTAGCCCGACAATACGCCCTTGGCCAAATTGAAATTCTTAAAACCCTTCCTAGTGGGGCAGGGATAGTTGCGCTTTTGGAGCCCAAATTGCTAGAGGCTGATCAGCTCGTGGCCCAGTTTCAAGTGCTGCGGCAAGTTGATCTGTCTGCAGCAATAGATCAAGAGCGTGACTTCCTTACCACTGTTCTGGAGAAGGTAAGGGCTGCACGAGATGCATCTAAGCCGGTTATAATGAAGGACCTCGGTGACCTATCTCTCCAGTATGACCAGCTGAGCCGCAGGAGCGAGGATTGCATGGCTCGGGAAGCGACCGCCTCTCATGGAATAATTGATACAAGGGAGCAGATCCTCGAGCTCCAGAGGAAGCTGGCTTTCTTGGAATCTGAGCTCGAAGCTTCCCGTGCGGATAAAGAGCTGATCGTTCAGGAGGCCGAAAAGGTCACCCGAGCTTCTGCTGGCCTGGAGCGTGCTCTGAAGAAGCTTGAGGATGGCTGGCGGGCTCATGCGCATTTGGAGGAAGCGGAGCGGCTGACTCAGAAGGCCAAGCGCCGGGCCAAGCAGCGGTTCGAGCGATCGACTGTCTTGCTGAGGGACCGTCTCATGGAATTATGTATCGTCGAACCATAGTCGGCCTTTTCCTTCTTTTGTTTATGTTCTTTTCCCTTTTTGAGACGGACGTGGTCCCAGAACATGTAGTACTTTTAACTTTCAAATAAAAGAGAATGTTTTATTTTACCCTTCATTTGTATTGCTTATTGCGTTTGTGGTGTTGTGGTATTTGCCCCACTGGAGGACTGTTTGTGGACTTGTTACCTTTGGTTTTAGGTACGGATAACAAGCTCGATGGGGATACTTAGAACAATTCCACAGTA
Source organism: Iris pallida (assembly GCA_029216955.1). Classification (NCBI taxonomy): domain Eukaryota; kingdom Viridiplantae; phylum Streptophyta; class Magnoliopsida; order Asparagales; family Iridaceae; genus Iris; species Iris pallida. The sequence goes on along the minus strand of JANAVB010008802.1, from coordinate 25,438 downwards.
AGATGGCCATGGAAGTTCTTGGTATGATGAGAAATGAGGCACATGTACTAGGAAACTTAGTACATCATTTATGGTCAACAGAGGACATTTGTGGGCCTATTATCCTTGGCGTACTCTGATTTTGGGTACAGATAATAGGTCGAGAGAAAAACGACATACTTACTCAGAGGTAATGAGGACGTGGTAAATATGAGGGTTTCTTCAATGGAGCCTTCCTACTCAGAGGTAATGAGGACGTGGCAGGAGTGGGCTCCATGAAGGGTACATAGAACAACTCAGAGATAATGAGGACGTATAAGTTCTACGTGAGGGGTGGTTTGTTTTTGATGGAAGTGAAACAACTCAGAGGTGACATCGGCGTGGTTGTTTTGGGAAATTTGTGGATCTGTTACCCTTTTTATGCACTGAAAGTGCAGGTAGTGGATCATGAGGAAGGAGCTCTTTTAGGAAGAAAGTTCAGAGGTATGATCATACATGACTTACTGCCTAGAAGATGCGATATAAATTCATCTGGAGTGACCAGAGTGTAAGTTTAACGGTACCTGTGGGTACATAACTCAATAATCTGGAGATTTGGAGTCCGAATGTTAGTTCAGCGGTACCAGAGGGTACATAACTCAATCATCGAGGATTTGGAGGATGTCGTTTCAGACATAATACTTCTTTAGGAACTTGCCGTTGATGGGCAACATAAGCAAGTCTCCGTTTTGTTTTGCGAGGTGGTAAGCACCATTGGAGAATACAGCCTCGATGACAAATGGGCCTTCCCACTTTGGCTGGAATTTGCCAGCGGTTTTATGAGTCATAACCATCGGCCTCCGAACTGCTAGAATGAGATTGCCTACTTGAAATGTTCTGAGTTTAACCTTCTTGTTGAAGGCTCCAGAGATGCGAGCTTGATACAGCTCGATTCGTTGTTGTGCTAACAGGCGTTTCTCATCTAAGGCCTCCAATTCTTGTAGCCGACGACGGTAATTATTATCCGTCGTCAATCGATAGGTGAGGGCGACACAGAGCGAGGGGATTTGAGTCTCTAGTGGGAGAACCGCCTCACTCCCATATACCAAGGAGAATGGCGTGTTTCCAGTGGCCGTCCGGACTGTAGTACGGTATGCCCATAAGCATTCGTCAAGCTTCTCATTCCATTCATATTTGTTGGAAGACATGAACTTTTTGAGCAGCTTGATTATAGTTTTATTGAATGCCTCTGCCAACCCATTTGCTCCGGATTGTACGGTATTAAAGCAACATTCTGGATTCGGTATTTGTTGCAGAACCAATAGAAGGCGTGGCTTGCGAATTGTGGACCATTGTCGTGGATGATCCTTTGGGGCAGTCCAAAGTGATAGATGCCGTGATGTTTGAGGAAGCTGATCACGTTTGAAGTCTTCACTTTTGCCAGCGGAATAGCCTCCGCCTATTTGGAGAAGTAATCTGTGATTGCGAGTATGAAGCGGTACCTTCGAGACGAAGGTGGAGTGATCGGACCAATGATGTCCATTCCCCATGCTTCGAATGGCCAGGATGCCACCGTCGGATGTAGAAACTCGGATGGCTGGAGAATGAAATCTGCGTAGACTTGACAGGCCTTGCACTTTCTTACGTAGTGTCACGACCCGCACCCACTGTGAGGGTACGAGAACGTAACAGCGCCCAGCCTACGCCGTAGTATCGGCGGTAGAACGCTGTTCTAGGTCATAAACTATAACTAACTAACATGAATATACTCTCTAGAAGGATGCCAACACAGAGGTACAACTCAATCACAAACTAAGGCAGAATGTAGCACGATGGAAATAGACAAGAAATCCTCAACTGAGGTGCAGCAGAAAAGAAATAACAAGTCTCACCAACTACCAGTCTCAACATCTCTAAAATATACAACTTTGAAAAATAAAGACAACAACTAAACATGAAAAAGAAGAACAGTCTAAGCTATCTATACTATACAAGGTATCTTCCTCAACAGCTGCCTGAACCTCCCCAGGGGTCCAGGTCGCGAGTGTCATCTAGGCAAGCTCCAAGGTAAGGGGTGCAGGGTTCCTCATCATCCTCTGTAAAATTTTTAACAGGTCCAGTCAGGACGGGAGCGAGCACAATACATATCACGCAGATCATAACAGGTTAGAGAATATAAACATACAAGAGAGTACGATACATAAAACTGAAAGAAAGTACATGATGTAACAGGAAGAGAACTGTAATAGAAATATCTACTATAAGTATAGAGCTAACAGTGACTAGTGATTTAGAGTACAAAGTCGATATATGAACGGCTGGATTTGCACATGACTGTACTAAAGAGGTGCACATGGCTATACTACTTTGGAATTGTTCACATGACTATTTATACTCCCCCATACCCCAATCAATACACAAAGATCCAAACAAGTTATGTTACGTACATGGTTTTCACATGAAACCCATAAATGGGTGCACATGAAATATACACGAGAGCTCATACATGAGTGCACATGAAGTTCACATGGGGGCCCATAAACGGGTGCACATGAAATTCACATGAAAACTCATAAATAAGTGCACATGCAATATAGGTTATACACGAGATACATGGAAAACATGATCGATTCATGAGAGCACATGTGTAACACCCAGTTTTCTAGAAGAGGGTAATTTTGAAATTTTGTAAATATAATTATTATTTAATGATATTTATTCATATTATAATTTTTAGTAATTTATAATTATTTTTAAACTATTTAAATTCATGAGTGGTGATTTTTGTTGTTTTGCTAGTGAACAGTAGAGACTGTCTACCCTAGAGCCTAGCCATGTGATTAGAGGTATTTTGACATTTTTAGGGTTATTTGGATTTATTATAATTTATTTGAATTTTTAGGAATTTTTAGAATTTATTTTGGAATTGTTTGAATGAGGGTTGACTAGGTTGACTTTGACTAGCAATGACCTTGGTAGGCTAACCTAGAAGCTAACCCTAGTTGTGTTTGGACTTGGTTAGGTAATGTAACCCTAGTTAGACTAGAGTTGACCCATGGTATGGTTATTTGACTTAAGTTAGATTTAAGTCATAAGCCATGACTTGTGACTAAACCTTAAATAAATAACCAGCCTTAAGGCCCATAGGCCCACACCATGTACCCAGACCTCACCCTAATCAGCCCATGGCAGCCAACCTAGGGTTTTCCACCCTATTTAATGCCTCTTCCATTTGTTCTTGCTACTTTTAATTATTTTTCTCTCAAGGTTTGAAGAAAGAGGTATAGCCATCTTCCCCAATCCATAACTTTCCCATTTTAACTCCTTTTTGGCTCAAACTACTTGCATTAGATTCTAATTGTCTTCCTCTTGCTGTTCATGGAGAGTATTCTCAGGCTTAGGGCAATTTGGAGAGTTTGGCTAACAAGGAGAAACTTCCATTTTGGAGCTTTTTATTAGAATTTCAACATATAGGTAACTTCCTATTCCTTCCATAGAAATTTGTTTTCTTTGCATGATTAGGAAGCCCTAGGTGCCCTCTCTCTGTTGGTATAGACATTGTTAGGGTTCGTGTCTAATACGTATCCGTATCGGACACGTATCATGAATAGTGTGCATGTGTTTGACGAAATGTCTGTGAGAAATTTATTTCTGGTTTTTGTGGAACCAATTGCATGGATTGACAGATCTATATGTGTACATCATGTTTCGTATGGACCGAGCACAAATTTGAGTCGTGTCCGTGTCCAAAACGGACACGAATACGCCCGCAGCAGCCTTCGGGCAGTGCCCTGCTGTTCGGGGGGCTTTCTTTCTTGCACGCACCACGTGGCGGGCTGCCACTTGGCATGGAGGTGGGGGCACACACTAACATGCCACCCATCGAGTTTGACACGGCCTTTTGTCGTGTCGAGAGAGCACGGACATGTGTACTGGTTTTATACTGCAGAGTAACAACCAAGAAATCGACACTGATATACACTGTTTTCTCTTGACACGATACTTGTGGACACGGTGCTGGGTGACACACGTGTAGCCCTATGCTAGGCGTACACGTGGACGTGACCACGTGGCATGAAGTATCACGTGTCGTGTCCACGAGGCGACTGCATCGCAGCACGATACAGTCTGTGCGTAGTCAATGTGTTTGTGTATTTTTGTGTGTTTACATTGATTGGACACGTCGTATCCCACTTTGGGGACACGACACACTCTGTGAGGTATGTGCACATGTAGCTAATGGTTTACCAACCATTAGTTTCGAATTGTTGTTTGAATTTCGGATTTGGTTTGGGTTTTTCCCTAATTTCTGATATATATTTCTCTGTTTGTAAATTTCTGAGAATTTGAATTGATGTTACTGATTTCTAAATGATTCTTGCAATGTTAAATTAATCATCATGTATCTAGGTTTTAGTCTCATGTTAGGGTTCTCATGATTGGTGTTAATCATTAGTTCGAATCACCTAGAACTATCAAAAAACTGGAATATCTCACTATTAGCTTAGAACTGTCATTAATCCTGAACCTGAGATTTCTTTTTACTGAAATATGAGATTCACACCTGAGATTGTAATCTCTAATGTACTGAATCGATTTCCTTTCGAAATAGACTTTTGGCATTGGAATTGAGCTGTTGTTCGAATATGGGATTTTAAATATGTGTTGATTCGAATTTTCTGTATTAAACTGATACCTTATTTTCTTGCAAATTCTGAGAATCCATTCCTATTTCCTTGTTGAACTGAAACTGTGAACCTTGTTCTCAGGGTACCTGAGATGCCTCCTCCCTACTGAAAACCTGAGTTTGATTCTAAATTCCTGAGATTACACCCTCTCACACATACGGAATGGGCTTTGGATGCGTTGACAGGATTTTGTTATATGGTTTTAAATTGTTTTTCCTATTGTGTTAAACTGTGGTTTCTTCACTGATTAAGAGTTTTTCCCTATTGCTAGTTCATGATTAGTTCATGTTTCAATGAGGAATTAGGCCTTGAGTGTTTTTGAATACTAAAACTGCAACTAAGTTTATTTCCAGATTTTCCAAAACCTGTGAATGAATGTTAGAAATGGGTTTCCTGTCCTTTCCTTCTTTTATTAAAACTGAAATTTAGGGATCATTTAATGTGAATCCTCTTACTTGTATTAGTGTTATATTGTTGAACTCAAATGTGGGATTTGGGATTACTACTCACTGTTTTGTTCATGTTCCTGATTTCACTACACACAGTTTCCTTTCATATCACTGTTTGTAAATTCCTGAGTTCACTCTTCACACACATTGCTATATATGTACATACACCAAGTACACACACACACACACATATATATTGACACCACACACACATGTATCCACACTCTCATGACACTTTTCACTCACTCACATTAAGCAAATGCCTACACACAAACACCCTCATTCATGTCCCTCTCCCTCTACACACACATAGAGTTAACATTGACACCCTACACTATGTTATACACACATTGACACTCTATACACTCTCTCACACACTCAATTTTTCCTGTCACACTCTAGTATACACATCCCTTAAACCCACACACCCGAGTACCTAGTTTACATTGACACCAATCTAAACTCTATGCACACACACGTTGTTTGTATGCCCTATTTACACACACATGTATACCTTAATTTCTCTCTAAATCTCTATGTATATATGAATATATGTAAATATGTATATAGGCTTTTGTGATATGTAAAATAGGTAATACAATTTATGCATGGATAATGTGGTATGTAAATTGTAGGTTTGATAGCTTGTATAGACTTGTGATTGGTGTGTGATTACTAGACTAGGCTTGGTTAGGACTAGTGAGACTTGTTAGACTTGTTTGGGTTAAGCTTGACCTAGTTGACTAGTGTGGTTGACTAGAGTTGACCAAGTGTTGACTTTAGTCTAGTTTGACCTAGACAGCATGTAGATCCATTGTATATTTCATATACCACCCTCTGTATATATCTTGACTTGTGTTGCTCTAACTAGGAGTCAGGTATCTCATCTCGGATAATATATTTACTTCAGACATTCAGTTACGAGGCGAGTACATTCTCTGATTATTTTATATCCTGCTTAGAATTATTTTCTGTATTAAATTACTTTACTTGATACTGTCACGTTGGTCACACGGGTTAGTACTATATGGATCCCTTCTTGAGATGTTATCCCTTCAGGGAGCATCGGGTACTCTATGTTCTGTGCGTTTCACTTATATGGCGTATCATATGCTTCTTTGGTTCTTTGATCACTTGTGACATATACCCATATGATCACAGAGTCTTCTTTGAATCCTTATCCCATTTATTGGGTCTATCAGAATCCCCATTTATGGGATTACTATGTATCACCCTTCGGGGGCATATCACCCTTCGGGGGCTTATCACCCTTTGGGGACATATCACCCTTTGGGGGCTTACCACCCTTCGGGGGCTGTTACATAGAATTATAACATAATCTGGTTGGATCCTTGTGTATTAATTGGGGGTACGGGGGAGTATAAATAGCCATATGAACAATTCCAAAGTAGAATAGCCATGTATGCCTCTTTAGTACAGCCATGTGCAAATCAAGCCGTTCACATGTCGACTTTGTACTCTAAATCACTGGTCACTGGTAGCTCTCTACTTATAGTAGATATTTCTATTACAGCTCTCTCTCTGTTTACATACTGCATTTCCTTCAGTATCTATATCGTACTTTACTGCATGATTATATTTTCTAACCTGCTATGAACTGTTGAGATGTACTATGCTCGCTTCCGTCCTGACTGGACCTGTTGAAAATTTTACAGAGGATGATGAGGAACCCTGCACCCCTTACCTTGGAGCTTGCCTAGATGACACTCGCGACCTGGACCCCTGGGGAGGTTCAGGCAGCTGTTGAGGACGATACCTTGCTTAGTATAGATAGCTTAGACTGTTTTCCGTTTCGTGTTTAGTTGTTGTTCTTGATTCAGAGTTTGTATATTTTTAGAGATGATAAGACTTGTATTTCTTTTCTGTTGTACCTCAGTTAAGGATTTCTTATCTATTTCATCGTGCTACATTCTACCTTAGACTTGTGATTGAGTTGTACCTCTGTGTTGGCTTCCTTGTAGAGAGTATTCATATTATGCTAGTTATAGTTCATGACCTAGAACAGCGTTCTACCGCCGACACTGTGGCGTAGGCTGGGCGCTGTTACGTTCTCGTACCCTCACAGTGGGTGCGGGTCATGACACGTTTTTAGTGGTGGCCCATGCAGGTCGAGTCTATGTAGTGGTATTCGAACTAGAGTATTACTATAGCCTGCAGTAGGATCAGGATATTTTTGAGGTACTCAATCACATTAGAAAAAACTCTTAACTGGATTCCAGCCATCAAAATTTCTGTTGAAGATTGCTTCCTTGAATAATTGTCCTCCCTTAATTTATCGTTTCTATCTCAGTATTGATTCCTTGTTTGATCTGTCTCCAGGATGGTGATCGAGACACGATCGTATCGCACTGGCTCAGCAGACGCTGGTGAAAGGCCTACCACCCCTCACCCGATTGTGGACGCTGGGACCACAGCACCCCCTATTTCTGCTCACATAGGAGCTTCTGCAGCTTTTGGGAGTGCACCTCCACCTGTCCGGAGGTCTTCCCCCGTCATTCCAGATACGTACCAGCAGCAGTTACCGTCAGGGACAGTAGATGCAGCTCAGGTGTTTACCCTCTTCCAGCGATTCTTGGAGTTTCAGCAGCAGATACAGCAGAGCCAGTCTGCTGATATCCGACACAGCCTACAAGATACTCACCAGTTGGTCAGGACGACAGTAGAGCTGGTGGCTGCTCAGCCACAGGGAGGCTAGATGCAGCCGTATCAGCCGAGGACTCCAGACATCTATTCCTTCAAGAAGATGGGATCTCGAGACTTCAAGGGTACAGAGGGTATCATATACGCTGACGATTGGATATAGCACATTGAGGAGATATTTCGATTGGTACAGATACCAGCAGGATTACAGATCGAGGCAGCCGCCAGTCAGATACAGGACTTGGCCCGTACCTGGTACCAGACGGACCCGAGGGTTGGTACAGCCGGCCAGACTTGGGCAGCATTCAAGAAACTGTTCAAGAAGAAATTCTTTCCCGATACCGCACTCCGTGTTTTGGAGGCACAGTTCGAGAGTTTGGTTCAGGAAAACCAGACCGTTGAGGAGTACGCTGGAGAGTTCAGCCGTTTGAGCAGATTCATCGAGGACCTTACCGAGGTCGGGAAGGCGAGGAGGTTCCGCAGGAGTTTGATCAAGGAGATCAAGTCATATACCAAGAGCGATCGCGACGCCACTTTCGAACAGATTCTGGTAGGAGCCACGACAGCGAAGGACGATCTTGGGCTGAAGGAGAAGAGGATGCGAGACACTCAGGGAGCTAGTGGCAGTGCGGTCCCGGCCAAGAGGCCCCACCTGCAGATTCAGCAGCAGTATCCGCATCAGATGCCCCACTTGCAGATTCAGCCATAGTATCCACAGCAGATGCCACCTCTACCGTTTCAGCAGCAGATGCCACCCCTACAGTTTCAGCAGCAGATGCTACTTCTACAGTTTCAGCAGCAGTACCAGCAGCCGAGGGTCTACCTTCAGCATCGGCAGTTTCAAGACCGTATACCCTTTCAGCAGGCGCAGCAGCCCGCAGAGGCAGCAGCAGACCCCGGGACAACAGCTTGTTATCATTTGCCCTTTTTGTAAGAGACCAGGGCACGATTGGGGCGAATGTCGGAAGAGGCTGGGCAGATATTTGCTTTACGGAGTATCCGATCATCGTTTGAGAGAGTGTCCCGAGTCATCGGGACAGACAATTCAGGAAGCAGGAGCTAGGGCTCCGGTAGACCAGAAGACGGGATTACCCTTACCAACTCAGCAGCAGAGGTACATGCAGCATCAGCAGCAGGCCAGGGGAGGCCAGCATGGGCGAGCTTTCGCCAGGACAGTCGAGGATGCTCAGGCCGTTGGAGATCTAGTTGCAGGTTCCGTTCTTTTGACTCAAATTCTGCAATTGCCTCTTATAACTGCCTTAAAATTTCGATTCCTTCTGTTCCTTATTGATTATCAATTTTGTCCTGTTGTTCTTGTGTTATGTTTGATTTCTTCTGAGATAAATCATATGGGCTAGGTCACCCAGTTATGGAATCTTGAATCTTTGATAGTCGTGTTTAGCTGGCATAGTGAGGACATATAGTCCGATTTAGGACGTATTTCTTGGGTGTGAGAATTTAAGATTTTTGCTGCTAAGCATGCGACAATGCAAAAATTTTAAATACCATGATTCTAGAGGTATGTGCCTTAGTCGAGGACTCTGTGATTATCGTAGCCTTGCTCACTAGCACGACGAAGATTCTGAGTATCATGATTTTGGACAGACGCATATGATTATATGACGGTATGTTTGAGACTTTGTTTGTGGGGTGTTTGACCTAGAAGGCCTGCTACCATCTTAATTTCGAGGACAAAATTTTTATAAGGTGGGTAGGATTGTAACACCCAGTTTTCCAAAAGAGGGTAATTTTGAAATTTTGTAATTATAATTATTATTTAATAATATTTATTCATATTATGATTTTTAGTGATTTATAATTATTTTTAAACTATTTAAATTCATGACTGGGGATTTTTGGTATTTTGCTAGTGAACAGTAGAGACTGCCTATCCTAGAACCTAGCCATGTGATTAGGGGTATTTTGACATTTTTAGGGTTATTTGGATTTATTATAATTTATTTGAATTTATGGAAATTTTTAGAATTTATTTTGGAATTGTTTGAATGAGGGTTGACTAGGTTGACTTTGATTAGCAATGACCTTGGTAGGCTAACTTAGAAGCTAACCCTAGTTGTGTTTGGACTTGGTTAGGTCATGTAACCCTAGTTAGACTAGAGTTGACCCATGGTATGGTTATTTGACTTAAGTTAGATTTAAGTCATAAGCCATGACTTGTGACTAAACCTTAAATCAATAACTAGCCTTAAGGCCCATAGGTCTACACCATGTACCCAAACCTCACCCTAATCAGCCCATGGCAGCCAACCGAGGGTTTCCCACCCTATTTAATGCCTCTTCCATTTGTTCTTTCCTCTTTTAATTATTTTTCTCTCAAGCTTTGAAGAAAGAGATATAGCCATCTTCCCCAATCCATAACTTTCCTATTTTAACTCCTTTTTGTCTCAAACCACTTGTATTAGATTCTAATTGTCTTCCTCTTGTTGTTCATGGAGAGTATTCTCAGGCTTGGGGCAATTTGGAGAGTTTGGCTAACAAGGAAAAATCTCCATTTTGGAGCTTTTTATTGGAATTTCAACATATAGGTAACTTCCTATTCCTTCCATAGAAATTCGTTTTCTTTGCATGATTAGGAAGCCCTAGGTGCCCTCTCTATGTTGGTATAGGCATTGTTAGGGTTCGTGTCCAATACGTGTCCGTATCGGACACGTATCATGAATAGTGTGCATGTGTTTGATAAAATGTTTGTGAGGAATTTATTTCTGGTTTTTGTGGAACCAATTGCTTAGATTGACAGATCTATATGTGTATATCATGTTTTATATGGATCGAGCACAAATTTGAGTCGTGTCCGTGTCCAAAACGGATACAAACACGCCCGTAGTAGCCTTCGGGCAGTGCCCTGCTGCTCGGGGGCCTTTCCTCCTTGCACGTGCCACGTGGCGGGCTGCCACTTGGCATGGAGGTAGGGTCACACAATGACGTGCCACCCATCGAGTTTGACATGGCCTTGTGTCGTGTCGTGGGAGCACGAACACGTGCACTGGTTTTACTCTGCACAGTAACAACCAAAAAATCGATACTGATACACACTATTTTCTCTTGACCCGACACTTATGGAAACGGTGCTGGGTGACACACGTGTAGCCCTATGCTAGGCGTACACGTAGATGTGACCACGTGGCATGAAGTGTCACGTGTCGTATCCACGAGGCGACTGCATCGCAGCACGATGCAGTCTGTGCGCAGTCATTGTGTCTGTGCATTTTTGTGTGTTTATATTGATTGGACACGTCCTGTCCCACTTTGGGGACACGACACACTCTTTGAGGTATGTGCACATATAGCCAATGGTTTACCAACCATTAGTTTCGAATTGTTGTTTGAATTTCGGATTTGGTTTGGGTTTTCCCCAATTTCTGATACATATTTCTCTGTTTGTAAATTTCTGAGAATTTGAATTGATGTTACTAATTTCTAAATGATTCTTGCAATGTTAAATTAATCTTCATGTATCTAGGTTTTAGTCTCATGTTAGGGTTCTCATGATTGGTGTTAATCATTGGTTCGAATCACCTAGAACTATCAAAAAACTGGAATATCTCACTATTAGCTTAGAACTGTCATTAATCCTGAACCTGAGATTTCTTTTTACTGAAATATGAGATTCACACCTGAGATTGTAATCTCTAATGTACTGAATCGATTTCCTTTCGAAATAGACTTTTGGCATTAGAATTGAGCTGTTGTTCGAATATGGGATTTTAAATATGTGTTGATTCGAATTTTCTGTATTAAACTGATACCTTGTTTTCTTGCAAATTCTGAGAATCTATTCCTATTTCCTTGTTGAACTGAAACTGTGAACCTTGTTCTCAGGGTACCTGAGATGCCTCCTCCCTACTGAAAACCTGAGTTTGATTCTAAATTCCTGAGATTACACCCTCTTACACATGTGGAATGGGCTTTGGATGTGTTGACAGGATTTGGTTATATGGTTTTAAATTGTTTTTCCTATTGTGTTAAACTGTGGTTTCTTCACTGATTAAGAGTTTTTCCCTATTGCTAGTTCATGATTAGTTCATGTTTCAATGAGGAATTAGGCCTTGAGTGTTTTCGAATACTAAAACAGCAACTAAGTTTATTTCCAGATTTTCCAAAACCTGTGAATGAATGTTAGAAATGGGTTTCCTGTCCTTTCCTTCTTTTATTAAAACTGAAATTTAGGGATCATTTAATATGAATCCTCTTACTTGTATTAGTGTTACATTGTTGAACTCAAATGTAGGATTTGGGATTACTACTCACTGTTTTGTTCATGTTCCTGATTTCACTCCACACAGGTTCCTTTCATATCACTGTTTGTAAATTCCTGAGTTCACTCTTCACACACATTGCTATATATGTACACACACCAAGTACACACACACACATATACATTGACACCACACACACATGTATCCACACTCTCATGACACTTTTCACTCGCTCACATTAAGCAAATGCCTACACACAAACACCCTCATTCATGTCCCTCTCCCTCTACACACACATAGAGTTAACATTGACACCCTACACTATGTTATACACACATTGACACTCTATACACTCTCTCACATACTCAATTTTTTCTGTCACACTCTAGTATACACATCCCTTAAACCCACACACCCAAGTACCTAGTTTACATTGACACCTATCTAAACTCTATGCACACACACATTGTTTGTATGCCCTATTTACACACACATGTATACCTTAATTTCTCTCTAAATCTCTATGTATATATGAATATATGTAAATATGTATATAGGCTTTTGTGATATGTAAAATAGGTAATACAATTTATGCATGGATAATGTGGTATGTAAATTGTAGGTTTGATAGCTTGTATAGACTTGTGATTGGTGTGTGATTACTAGACTAGGCTTGGTTAGGACTAGTGAGACTTGTTAGACTTGTTTGGGTTAAGCTTGACCTAGTTGACTAGTGTGGTTGACTAGAGTTGACCAAGTGTTGACTTTTGTCTAGTTTGACCTAGACAGCATGCAGATGCATTGTACATTTCATATACCACCCTCTGTATACATCTTGACTTGTGTTGCTCTAACTAGGAGTCAGGTATCTTATCTCGGACAGTACATTTACTTCAGACATTCAGATACGAGGCGAGTATATTCTCTGATCATTTCATATCCTGCTTAGAATTATTTCCTGCATTAAATTACTTTACTTGATACTGTCATGTTGGTCACACGGGTTAGTACTATATGGATCCCTTCTTGAGATGTTATCCCTTCAGGGAGCATCGGGTACTCTATGTTCTGTGCATTTTACTTACATGGCATATCATATGCTTCTTTGGTTCTTTGATCACTTGTGATATATACCCATATGATCACAGAGTCTTCTTTGAATCCTTATCCTATTTATTGAGTCTATCAGAATCCCCATTTATGGGACTACTATGTATCACCCTTTGGGGGCATATCACCCTTCGGGGGCTTATCACCCTTTGGGGGCATATCACCCTTTGGGGGCTTACCACCCTTCGGGGGCTGTTACATAGAATCATAACATAATCTGGTTGGATCCTTGTTATTAATTGGGGGTACGGGGGAGTATAAATAGCCATGTGAACAATTCCAAAGTAGAATAGCCATGTACGCCTCTTTAGTATAGCCATGTGTAAATCAAGCCGTTCATATGTCGACTTTGTACTCTAAATCACTGGTCACTGGTAGCTCTCTACTTATAGTAGATATTTCTATTACAGCTCTCTCTCTGTTTACATTCTGCATTTCCTTCAGTGCATGATTATATTTCCTTATAGTAGATATCTTACTTCACTGCATGATTATATTTTCTAACCTGCTATGAACTGTTGAGATGTACTGTGCTCGCTCCTGTCCTGACTGGACCTGTTGAAAATTTTACAGAGGATGATGAGGAACCCTGCACCCCTTACCTTGGAGCTTGCCTAGATGACACTCGCGACCTGGACCCCTGGGGAGGTTCAGGCAGCTGCCGAGGACGATACCTTCTTAGTATAGATAGCTTAGACTGTTTTTCTTTTCGTGTTTAGTTGTTGTTCTTGATTCAGAGTTTATATATTTTTAGAGATGATAAGACTTGTATTTCTTTTCTGTTGTACCTCAGTTGCGGATTTCTTATCTATTTTATCGTGCTACATTCTGCCTTAGACTTGTGATTGAGTTATACCTCTGTGTTGGCCTCCTTATAAAGAGTATTCATATTATGCTAGTTATAGTTCATGACCTAGAACAGCGTTCTACCGCCGATACTACGGCATAGGCTGGGCACTGTTACGTTCTCGTACCCTCACAGTGGGTGTGGGTCGTGACAACATGAGAGTACACGAGCGAGCATGAACGAGCATGATGCACATGAGAAACGTGAATAACATGAGAGCGAGGCATACACGATGTACATGAAATACATGACACAATGTATCTGATGCTCCCGAGGGCGATAACATCTCAATGTAGGGATCCATATAGTACCAATCCGTGATAATATCGTGACAGCATCAAATAAGGTAAACTAGAGCAGGAATATAATTCTAAGCAAGTTATGAAATGATCAGAGAATGTACTCGCCTCGTATCTGGATGTCTGAAGTAAATGTACTGTCCGAGATAAGGTACCTGACTCCTAGTTAGAGCAACACAAGTCAAGATGTATACAGGGGATGATAATAGTAATCTATAATGCGTCTGCATGCTGTCTAGGTCGAACTAGGCCAAAGTCAACTCTCGGTCAACTCTGGTCAACTAGACTAGTCAAACTAGGTCAACTAGGTCAAGACTGACTCAAACAAGTCTAATAAGTCTCACTAGGCCTAACCAAGCCTATACTATCCAATCAAACATGATTCCCAAGTCATAGAGCAAACACACACCATTCAAGTAACACAGGTTCACATAACCCAACTCATGTGTATATTCTATATACACAAGGCTACACAAGGATACCATAGGCTACACTACACAGGCCATGAGCCAAATTCATACATTAGGCAACACATATACCAAGTACCATATTTACATACCAATTCCTATATGTCTATATACATACTATCTATAAATGCAAAAGTAATATTTACATTATATCACATATTCCACATTGGTATATATATATATATATATATATATATATATATATATATATATATATATATATATATATATATATATATATATATATATATAAAGGATAGGGGAAAGATCATGCTTCTGTGTGTGTGTGCTAACATAGGTGGTATGTGTGTGTGTACATGAGGGTAGGCATGTGTGTGTACATGAATGCAATGGGGGTTTAGTCAACATTTGAGGGGTTAAGGGTATACATTTGTGTGGGTTTTAAAGTGATATGAATGTCAAGTGAGTGTGGGAAAATCTGGAAAAACAGGGAGTTCTCAGGTATTGAGTGAAGGCAGTGGTGTATGTGTTGAGGGTTAAGGAAATAGTGGGGTATCAATTACCTACACGTATGTGTATAAATGAGTGAGTGAAATCAGGAATTCAAGATGTGTGTGTACGTGATAGGGATCTCAGTTGTGTGTGTCATGAGAGGGTGTCTCAGGTTCAATGTGACATGAACATGAAGGAAAAGGGTGTGGCAAGGGTTACAGGTTTCAGTGTTCAGAAATTAGTGAAGGGAAATTAGTCTAATCCTCAGGGTAGCCTATATGCCTGTGTGTGGGTGATTGCAATGGGAGTGAGTGTGATGGTGTGAGGAATTTACACAGGTGTGTGTGTGTGTGAAGTGACAAGAGTGTGTTACACATGAGAGTGTGATATGTCATAGGTGAGCTGAACAGTGTACAAGAAAGTTTCTCACGTGTGTACATGTGTATCAATGGAACAGTGGTGTCAAGTGTGATGGACTGAAACAATGTGCTAACAGTGTAATATGATCTCAGGTTTCAGAAATCTGGAAACTCAGTGCAAGGATAGGGTTCCAGGTTATTAAGGAATGGAAATTAGCTCATAGTGTGTTAGTGAAGGCTAGAGGGTGTGTACATGTCATGAATGTGTGTGTGTATCAACATACAAGGCAAAAAGGAAAGGGAAAACTGGAAAATAACTCAAGTTTAAGAAGTATCATGGACTGAAACAAACAATCATTCATTTACAGTTATATAGTGAATCTCAGGTTAAAACAAAGTTCAGTTTTAAATCTCAGAATCCAACAGTGAATGGGTGTGTGATCATGGAAATCAATGTGAGAAGGCAGTGTGCATATCAGTGGTTTAGTAGTGCTACTAACAGGAAGGGTGTGAAACTCAGTTTTTGTGATAGGAATAATAAGGAATTGACAGTTCATAGCTAATAGTGAGATATTCCAGTTTTGATAGTTCTAGGTGATTCGAACTAATGATTAACACCAATCATGAGAACCCTAACATGAGACTAAAACCTAGATATATGAAGATTAATTTAACATTGCAAGGATCATTTAGAAATAAGTAACATCAAATTCAAATTCTCAGAAATTTACAAACAGAGAAATATGTATCAGCAATTAAGGAAAACCCAAACCAAATCCGAAATTCAAACAACAATTCAAAACTAATGGTTGGTAAACCATTGGCTACATGTGCACATGCCTCACAGTGTGTGTCTGTCCCCAAATTGGGACACGACGTGTCCAATCAATGTAAACACACAAAACGTACAGACACAGTGACTGCGTCGTACAGGCAGAACATGAGCTCGTGGACACGACACGGTGAGCCATTGGCCACGTGCTTGTTTCCACGTGTTCGCCAGGGATAGGGGTAGGTCATGGGGTGCCTGCACAGTGTCCCCGACGTGTCTGCGGAGGACACGAACAGCGTATCAAAACCGCTATTCTGACTGTATGCGCACAGTGTAGCATTGGTGCACGTGTCCGTGCTTCCTCGACACGACACAAGGCCGTGTCAAACTCGAGGGGTGGCACGTCAGTGTGTGCCCCCACCTCCATGCCTAGTGGCATCCCGCCACGTGGCGCGTGCAAGGAGGAAAGCCCACCGAGCAGCAGGGCACTGCCCGAAGGTTGCTGCGGGCGTGTTCGTGTCCGTTTTGGACACGGATATGACTCGAATTTGTGCTCAGTCAATACGAAACATGATGTACACATATAGATCTGTCAATCCATGCAATTGGTTCCACAAAAATCAGAAATAAATTCCTCACAGATATTTCATCAAACACATGCACACTATTCATGATACATGTCCGATACAGACACGTATTGGATACGAACCCTAACAATGCCTATACAACAGAGAGAGGGAACCTAGGGCTTTCTAACCATGCAAAGAAAACAAAATTCTATGGAAGGAATAGGAAGTTACCTATATGTTGAAATTCCAATAAAAAGCTCCAAAATGGGGGTTTTTCCTTGTTAGCCAAACTCTCCAAATTGCCCCAAGCCTACGAATACTCTCCATGAACAGCAAGAGGAAGACAATTAGAATCTAATGCAAGTGGTTTGAGCCAAAAAGGAGTTAAAATGGGAAAGTTATGGATTGGGGAAGATGGCTATACCTCTTTCTTCAAAGCTTGAGAGAAAAATAATTAAAAGAGGCAAGAACAAATGGAAGAGACATTAAATAGGGTGGAAAACCCTAGGTTGGCTGCCATGGGCTGATTAGGGTGAGGTTTGGGTACATAGTGTGGGCCTATGGGCCTTAAGGCTAGTTATTGATTTAAGGTTTAGTCACAAGTCATGGCTTATGTCTTAAATCTAACTTAAGTCAAATAACCATACCATGAGTCAACTCTAGTCTAACTAGGGTTACATAGCCTAACCAAGTCCAAACACAACTAGGGTTAGCTTCTAGGTTAGCCTACCAAGGTCATTACTAGTCAAAGTCAACCTAGTCAACCCTCATTCAAACAATTCCAAAATAAATTCTAAAAATTTCCCTAAATTCAAATAAATTATAATAAATCCAAATAACCCTAAAAATTTCAAAAATACCCTAATCACATGGCTAGGCTCTAGGGTAGGCAGTCGCTACTATTCACTAGCAAAATACCAAAAATCACAAGTCATGAATTTAGATAGTTTACAAATAATTAAAATCACTAAAAATCATAATATTAAATAAATATTATTAAATAATAATTATAATTACAAAATTTCAAAATTACCCTCTTCTGGAAAACTGGGTGTTACAATCCTACCCACCTTATAAAAATTTTGTCCTCGAAATTAAGATGGTAGCAGGCCTTCTAGGTCAAACACCCCACAAACAAAGTCTCAAACATACCGTCAGATAATCATATGCGTCTGTCCAAAATCATAATACTCAGAATCTTCGTCGTACTAGTGAGGAAGGCTACGATAATCACAGAGTCCTCGACTAAGGCACATACCTCTAGAATCACAGTATTTAAAATTTTTGTATTGTCGCATGCTTGGCAGCGAAAACCTTAAATTCCCACACCCGAGAAATACGTCCTAAATCTGACTATATGTCCTCACTATGCCAGCTAAACACGACTATCAAAGATTCTAGATTCCATAACTGGGTGACCTAGCCCATATGATTTATCTCAGAAGAAATCAAACATAACACAAGAACAACAGGACAAAATTGATAATCAACAAGGAACAGAAGGAATCGAAATTTTAAGGCAGTTATAAGAGGCATTTGCAGAATTCGAGTCAAAAGAACGGAACCTGCAACTAGATCTCCAACGGCCTGAGCATCCTCGACTGTCCTGGCGAAAGCTCGCCCTTGCTGGCCTCCCCTGGCCTGCTGCTGATGCTGCATGTACCTCTGCTGCTGAGTTGGTAAGGGTAATCTCGTCTGCTGGTCTACCAGAGCCCTAGCTCCTGCTCCCTGAATTGTCTGTCCCGATGACTCGGGACACTCTCTCAGACGATGATCAGATCCTCCGCAAAGCAAACATCTGCCCAGCTTCTTCCGGCATTCGCCCCAACCATGCCCTGGTCTCTTACAGAAGGGGCAAATAATAACTAGCTGCTGTTCCGGGGCCTGCTGCTGCCTCTGTGGCTCCTGCGTCTGCTGAAAGGGTACACGGTCCTGAAACTGTCGCTATTGAAGGTAGACCCTCGACTGCTGATACTGCTGCTGAATCTACAAATGGGGCACCTGCTGCTGAACCTGTAGGTGGGGCCTCTTATCCGGTCCCGCACTGCCACTAGCTCCCTGAGTATCTCGCATCCTCTTCTCCTTCAGCCCAAGATTGTCCTCCGCTGTCATGGCTCCTACCAGAATCTGCTCGAAAGTGGCGTTGCGGTCGCTCTTGGTATAGGACTTGATCTCTTCGATCAAATCCCTGCGGAACCTCTCGCCTTCCCGACCTCGGTAAGATCCTCGATGAATCTGCTCAAACGGCTGAACTCTCCAGCGTACTCCTCAACGGTCTGGTTCCCCTGAACCAAACTCTCGAACTGTGCCTCCAAAGCACGGAGTGCGGTATCGGAAAGAATTTCTCCTTGAACAGTTTCTTGAACGCTGCCCAAGTCTGATCGGCTGTACCAACCCTCGAGTCCGTCTGTTACTAGGTACGGGCCAAGTCCTGCATCTGACTGGCGGCTGCCTCGATCTGTAATCCTGCTGGTATCTGTGCCAATCGAAATATCTCCTCAATGTGCTCTATCAAATCGTCAGCGTATATGATGCCCTCTGTACCTTTGAAGTCTCGGGGTTCCATCTTCTTGAAGGAATGGATGTCTGGAGTCCTCGGCTGATACGGCTGCATCTGGCCTCCATGTGGCTGAGCAGCCACCAGCTCCACTGTCGTCCTGACCAACTGGTGAGTATCTTGTATGCTCTGTCGGATATCAACAGACTGGCTCTGCTGTATCTATTGCTGAAACTCCATGAATCGCTAGAAGAGGGTAAACATCTGAGCCGCATCTACTGTCCCTGAAGGTAACTGCTGCTGAGTCATATCTGGAATGACGGGGGAAGACCTCCGGACAGGTGGAGGTGCACTCCCAAAAGCTGTAGAAGCTCCTATATAAGCAGAAATAGGGGGTGCTGTGGTCCCAGCGTCCACGATAAGTCGAGGGGTGGTAGGCCTCTCACCAGCGTCTGCTGGGCCAGAGCGATGCGATCGTGTCTCAATCACCATCCTGGAGACAGATCAAACAAGGAATCAACACTGAGATAGAATCGATAAATCAAGGGAGGACAGTTATCCAAGGAAGAAAATTTTCAACAGGAATTTAGATGGCAGGAATCCAGTTAAGAGTTTTTTCTAATGTTATTGAGTACCTCAAAAATATCCTAATCCTACTGCAGGCTGTAGTGGTACTCTAGTTCGAATACCACTACACAAACTCGACCTGCATGGGCCACCACTAAAAATGTGTCACGACCCGCACCCACTGTGAGGGTACGAGAATGTAACAGCGCCCAGCCTACGCCGCTGTGTCGACGGTAGAACGCTGTTCTAGGTCATGAACTATAAATAACTAACATGAATATACTCTCCAGAAGGAGGCCAACACAGAGGTACAACTCAATCACAAACTAAGGCAGAATGTAGCACGATGGAAATAGACAAAAAATCCTCAACTGAGGTGCAGCAGAAAAGAAATAACAAGTCTCACCAACTACAAGTCTCAACATCTCTAAAATATACAACTCTGAAAAATAAAGACAACAACTAAACATGAAAAAGAAGAACAGTCTAAGCTATCTATACTATGCAAGGTATCTTCCTCAACAGCTGCCTGAACCTCCCCAGGGGTCGAGGCCGCGAGTGTCATCTAGGCAAGCTCCAAGGTAAGGGGTGCAGGGTTCCTCATCATCCTCTGTAAAATTTTCAACAGGTCCAGTCAAGACGGGAGCGAGCACAATACATCTCACGCAGATCATAACAGGTTAGAGAATATAAACATGCAAGAGAGTACGATACAGGAAACTGAAAGAAAGTACATGATGTAACAGGAAGAGAACAGTAATAGAAATATCTACTATAAGTAGAGAGCTACTAGTGACTAGTGATTTAGAGTACAAAGTCGACATGTGAACGGCTGGATTTGCACATGACTATACAAAAGAGGTGAACATGGCTATACTACTTTGGAATTGTTCACATGACTATTTATACTCCCCCATACCCCAATCAATACACAAGGATCCAAACAAGTTATGTTACGTACATGGTTTTCACATGAAACCCATAAATGGGTGCACATGAAATATACACGAGAGCTCATACATGAGTGCACATGAAGTTCACAAGGGGGCCCATAAACGGGTGCACATGAAATTCACATAAAAACTCATAAATGAGTGCACATGCAATATAGGTTATACACGAGATACATAGAAAACACGATCGATTCATGAGAGCACATGAGAGTACACGAGCGAGCATGAACGAGCATGATGCACATAAGAAACATGAATAACATGAGAGCGAGGAATACACGATGTACATGAAACACATGACACAATGTATCCGATGCTCCCGAGGGGGATAACATCTAAATATAGGGATCCATATAGTACCAATCCGTGATAATATCGTGACAATATCAAATAAGGAAAACTAGAGCAGGAATATAATTCTAAGCAAGTTATGAAATGATCAGAGAATGTACTCGTCTCGTATCTGAATGTCTGAAGTAAATGTACTATCCGAGATGAGGTACCTGACTCCTAGTTAGAGCAACACAAGTCAAGATGTATACAGGGGATGATAATAGTAATCTACAATGCGTCTGCATGCTGTCTAGGTTGAACTAG
The DNA here is from genome assembly GCA_029216955.1 of Iris pallida. Taxonomy (NCBI): domain Eukaryota; kingdom Viridiplantae; phylum Streptophyta; class Magnoliopsida; order Asparagales; family Iridaceae; genus Iris; species Iris pallida. Next base: position 3,975 of record JANAVB010008802.1, on the reverse strand, counting down.
GCCAAAGTCAACTCTCGGTCAACTCTGGTCAACTAGACTAGTCAAACTTGGTCAACTAGGTCAAGACTGACTCAAACAAGTCTAACAAGTCTTACTAGGCCTAACCAAGCCTATACTAGCCAATCAAACATGATTCCCAAGTCACAGAGCAAACACACACCATTCAAGTAACACAGGTTCACATAATCCAACTCATGTGCATATTCCACATACACAAGGCTACACAAGGATACCACAGGCTACACTACACAGGCCATGAGCCAAATTCATACATTAGGCAACACATATACCAAGTACCATATTTACATACCAATTCCTATATGTCTATATACATACTATCTATAAATGCAAAAGCAATATTTATATTATATCACATATTCCACATTCCACATATTCCACATTGGTATATATATATATATATATATATATATATATGTATATATATATATATATATATATGTATATATATATATATATATATATGTATATATATATATATATATATATATATATATGTATATATATATATATATATATGTATATATATATGTATATATATATACATATGTACACATATAAAGGATAGGGGAAAGATCATGCTTGTGTGTGTGTGTGTGCTAACATAGGTGGTATGTGTGTGTGTACATGAGGGTAGGCATGTGCGTGTACATGAATGCAATGGGGGTTTAGTCAACATTTGAGGGGTTAAGGGTATACATGTGTGTGGGTTTTAAAGTGATATGAATGTCAAGAGAGTGTGGGAAAATCTGGAAAAATAGGGAGTTCTCAGGTATTGAGTGAAGGCAGTGGTGTATGTGTTGAGGGTTAAGGAAATAGTTGGGTGTCAATTACCTACATATATGTGTATAAATGAGTGAGTGAAATTAGGAATTCAGGATGTGTGTGTATGTGATAGGGATCTCAGTTGTGTGTGTCATGAGAGGGTGTCTCAGGTTCAATGTGACAGGAACATGAAGGAAATGGGTGTGGCAAGGGTTACAGGTTTCAGTGTTCAGAAATTAGTGAAGGGAAATTAGTCTAATCCTCAGGGTAGCCTATATGCCTGTGTGTGGGTGATTGCAATAGGAGTGAGTGTGATGGTGTGAGGAATTTACACAGGTGTGTGTGTGTGAAGTGACAAGAGTGTGTTACACATGAGAGTGTGATATGTTATAGGTGAGCTGAACAGTGTACAGAAAAGTTTCTCATGTGTGTATATGTGTATCAATGGAACAGTGGTGTCAAGTGTGATGGACTGAAACAATGTGCTAACAGTGTAATATGATCTCTGGTTTCAGAAATCTGGAAGCTCAGTGCAAGGACAGGGTTCCAGGTTATTAAGGAATGAAAATCAGCTCATAGTGTGTTAGTGAAGGCTAGAGGGTGTGTACATGTCATGAATGTGTATGTGTGTATCAACATACAAGGCAAACACGAAAGGGAAAACTAGAAAATAACTTAGGTTTAAGAAGTATCATGGACTGAAACAAACAATCATTCATTTACAGTTATACAGTGAATCTCAGGTTAAAACAAAGTTCAGTTTTCAATCTCAGAATCCAACAGTGAATGGGTGTGTGATCATGGAAATCAATATGAGAAGGCAGTGTGCATATCAGTGGTTTAGTAGTGCTACTAACAGGAAGGGTGTGAAACTCAGTTGTTGTGATAGGAATAATAAGGAATTGACAGTTCATAGCTAATAGTGAGATATTCCAGTTTTGATAGTTCTAGGTGATTCGAACTAATGATTAACACCAATCATGAGAACCCTAACATGAGACTAAAACCTAGATACATGAAGATTAATTAACATTGCAAGGATCATTTAGAAATCAGTAACATCAAATTCGAATTCTCAGAAATTTACAAACAGAGAAATATGTATCAGCAATTGGGGAAAAACCCAAACCAAATCCGAAATTCAAACAACAATTCGAAACTAATGGTTGGTAAACCATTGGATACATGTGCACATACCTCACAGTGTGTGTCGTGTCCCCAGAGTGGGACACGACGTGTCCAATCAATGTAAACACACAAAACATACAGACACAGTGACTGCGTCGTGCAGGCAGAACATGAGCTCGTGGACACGATATGGTGCGCCATTGGCCACGTGCTTGTGTCCACGTGTTTGCCAGGGATAGGGGTAGGTCATCGGGTGCCTGCACAGTGTCCCCGACGTGTCTCCGGGGGATACGAACAACGTATCAAAATAGCTATTTTGACTGTGCGCGTACAGTGTAGCATTGGTGCATGTGTCCGTGCTCCCTCGACACGACACAAGGCCTTGTCAAACTCGAGGGGTGGCACGTCAGTGTGCCCCCACCTCTATGCCAAGTGGCAGCCCGCCACATGGTGCGTGCAAGGAGGAAAGCCCCCCGAGCAGCAGGGCACTTCCAGAAGGCTGCTGCGGGCATGTTCGTGTCCGTTTTGGACATGGACACGACTCTAATTTGTGCTCAGTCCATACGAAACATGATGTACACATATAGATCTGTCAATCCATGTAATTGGTTCCACAAAAATCAGAAATAAATTCCTCACAGACATTTCATCAAACACATACAAACTATTCATGATATGTGTCCGATACAGACATGTATTGGACACGAACCCTAACAATGCCTATACCAACAGAGAGAGGGCACCTAGGGCTTCCTAATCATGCAAGAAACAAAATTCTATGGAAGGAATAAGAAGTTACCTATATGTTGAAATTCTAATAAAAAGCTCCAAAATGGGGGTTTCTCCTTGTTAGCCAAACTCTCCAAATTGCTCCAAGCCTGAGAATACTCTCCATGAACAGCAAAAGGAAGACAATTAGAATCTAATGCAAGTGGTTTGAGCCAAAAAGGAGTTAAAATAGGAAAGTTATGGATTGGGGAAGATGGCTATACCTCTTTCTTCAAAGCTTGAGAGAAAAATAATTAAAAGAGGCAAGAACAAATGGAAGAGGCATTAAATAGGGTAGAAAAACCCTAGGTTGGCTGCCATGGGCTGATTAGGGTGAGGTTTGTGTACATGGTGTGGGCCTATGGGCCTTAAGGCTAGTTATTGATTTAAGGTTTAGTCACAAGTCATGGCTTATGACTTAAATCTAACTTAAGTCAAATAACCATACCATGGGTCAACTCTAGTCTAACTAGGGTTACATGACCTAACCAAATCCAAACACAACTAGGGTTAGCTTCTAGGTTAGCCTACCAAGGTCATTGCTAGTCAAAGTCTACCTAGTCAACCCTCATTCAAACAATTCCAAAATAAATTCTAAAAATTCCCATAAATTCAAATAAATTATAATAAATACAAATAACCCTAAAAATGTCAAAAATACCCTAATCACATGGCTAGGCTCTAGGGTAGGCAGTCTCTACTGTTCACTAGCAAAACACCAAAAATCACAAGTCATGAATTTAAATAGTTTAAAAATAATTAAAATCACTAAAGAATCATAATATGAAATAAATATCATTAAATAATAATTATAATTACAAAATTTCAAAATTATCCCCTTTTGGAAAACTGGGTGTTACACGTAGTCTATCGCGTCTGCTACCATCGTAGGCCAGTAGTAGCCCATTCGGCTGAGGTAATATATAGCTTGCTCATGGCCTGCATTATTGTTTTGCGCTAGCAAAGCCGAGAGAATGCTCCATTGCTCGTATATAGAGCAGGAATGGTTTTCCAGCGACCGGGGCTACCAGGACTGGAGGGTACGTCAGATATTCTTTGATGCTGTCGAAGGTGCGCTGGCATTCTTCATCCTATACGAAAGAAATGCCCTGCTTCATGAGGTGGAATGGCTGACATCGTCCAAAGAGAATAGAGATAAACCTCCTGATGTAGGCCAGCCCTCCCTTGAAGGCCTCGGAGTTCACGGAGATTTCTTGGGGGCCCATCTCATGATTGCCTTCATCTTCTCAGGGTGTCTTACCCACACCCATGTTGGGTACGAGAACGTAATGACGC
>JANAVB010008801.1:0-67870 GCA_029216955.1 Iris pallida | reverse complement strand
TGTGATAGTGGCATGTGCGCCACGTCATACGCTTTGGAAAGAAAATTGTCTCAACTTTATCAGGTTGCACGAGCTTTAGTCAACAAGTTAAACTGCGCCTGATTAGGCTGTGCCTAGACATGTGGCAGCTTTTGAGAAATAGTTGTTCAGATTGCGCCTAGGTGTTACTAAGGATTTTGTTTTAGATTGGGCCTAGGCGCAACTCATAAGACGTACAGGGCAGCTGTCAACGAACTTTCCTCGAGCGGCATAATTTGAGAGATTCGAAGAGATTTTTATCGTTTACTGTGTTGTCAGTTGTCAGTACTGTCATGTAATGATGGCCATTAAATGTCAGACGCCACGTAGACTTTGGCGCAATATGACTGGATGCAGTCTGATATATGGCGCAACCTGATCAATGGCGCAGTTTGATCTCTGAGCTCCATATTAGTGGCGCAGCTTGATTTTGGGGGCGCAACTCGATTGCTGAGTAGTAAATACATGGCACAACTTGATTTTTAGGCCCTACAGGGCTTTGACAATTGCTGAGTAGTAAATACCTACGGGACAGCATGGTATAGTGAATTTTTTTTACAATAATATATTATATATAATATATATATATTATATATAATATATATATATATATATATATATATATTTGTCCCAGTGGACGTAGCCCGTTGGGAATGGTGGAGCACCCCGGCGCAGTGGCGCAGGTTCGAGCCCCCTTGGAGGCATGCCTCCAAGCGCCATTAAGAAGTGGACACCCTCAATATATATATATATATAATATATATATATAATATATATATTATATATATATATATATATATATAATATATTATATATATATATATATATATTTTATTATTCTTTTATTTTATTTTAGGAGGCCGGACTCCAGTTATGTCAGACTATTTTTCATAGTTGTTTGGTAGTGGATCTGTTTCCACCCGACTACATCTTTTGACTCATTTATTTTATTCTATATGGACTTCTATTATCTCTTGTATTCTGTAGATGAGATGTAGTTATTCTGTGATTTGCCTGTAATTTATATTTTATATATCTTATGTACATATGAGGTTTCCATATATTAGAGTATTTTTTGTATGTATGGAGCTGGCATGTTTCGTATGCCTAGTCCTAAGTATATTAGGACTAAGGTGTTACATGTTTTTGTGGTGGCTCATGCAGGTCAATGAATAAATTGTTTGGTTATATGACTATACCAAACAAGCCTGCATATAGGATTAGAGTCTAGGACCTCATCTACATACTTGATCTCCTTTTTTTATTCCAATTTTCCAACTTTCGTTTGACCCCCTTGATTTGCATCTTGCTTGATATCTCTCTACCGTGAACCTTATTTCTCGTGCTTAATAGTGGTTAGGAAGATTACTACAATAGTATACGCTCGTAGGTCAATTACTTGGCTAAAAGGATTACATTGGCCATTAGTATGCATTAAAGGTCCTAGTTCGGTTATAAAGGCATTTTATACTCAAGGATCGAGGACCCTATTTTTCCTAAAAGTATGATCTTAAGGATTAGTTAATTCTAAGTTGGGTAGTAGCGATAGATAGAATTTTATTTTGGTTACTAGGTGGTATTCACAAGAAGATCGATAGAATATATAAAGGATTGAGAAAACCAATTGATTTATTATTTTTTAATATTTTAGAAAATATTTATGACATATTGGATTTATGGATATACATATTTGAAGGACATGAAATCGATTTGAGGAAAATTTTAAATTTTCAAATTTTGTCGTATGAATTATGGTGGATAAGTTTATTAAAAATTGAGTTATGTTTGGATAGATAATATTAAAATTTTGAAAAAAGATTGTGGTATAATACGAGTGTATTTCGAGATTGATTAGAGAGTTTGAAATATTAAAGTTATGATTTGGCTTGACGATCTAAAATGACTAGAGATTGTGGTAGTATTGAGATTTGAAATACATATTAAGGATCTTTTGAGGAAACTCAAAGTTAAGGATTGGACTATATCTTGATAGGAAACCAAGAGTGACATTATGCCATCCTAATGAGAATAGGAGTGTCGCACGCTCGGTTGCCATATCACCTATGGTCATGATAGTTGTATACACAAGTTGTATACTCATTATTTTCCTCAACTCTAGATCTATTATTGTGGCCTTCTAATCATTTAGAACATAAGAATGCTTAGAATCATTCCCTTTTTTACATCCCAATCTAGAAGGTTAATTTTCTCTCAAGGAACTACGTCTCACGAGTCCCTTCTTATTTTCATCTTAAGTTACTTATCCCTTACCCTAAAATAGATCCATCATCATTTCTTTCTAATTTTTGGTAATTACGAATGATTAGAGAGAATTCACTGATCATACGATGACCTCAGAACTAGAATACTATCCTTTCTTAAGAAATCATAATATCAATTGGAGTTCCTAATTATTTGTTATCTTGATTTTCCATAAAACCATAATATTTATTCTGTATTCCTTAAATCATACCATGACCAAGAATACCCTTCACCCCTCAGATTTTGTCACATTCTTCAAATCCAAGGTGTTTGCCATTAAATATCAAGCACAACAAATTATAAAAGAATTAAACTTGATTGCAAACTCGCTTGTATAAGAGAAAGCCTAGAAAGAAATCATAGCAAACAATCTAAGTACAATTGTTTAGTTTTGATTCTGGGGGTGACGATAGAGGGGGAAAGTGTAGCAACTCTACCTTACTCCTTGGACTATCTGACGCGTTCCTTGCTCTTGAAGAAATTACCCTTCGTAGGTTGCCCGCCTTTTGCAGGGGTGTGGCACCCTGCTATTTATAGTGATATACGTTTTGAGCCGCATAGATGGCCACGAGGCCACGTGGCTACAATAGCACATAAAGACCCACTCTTTGGCTGCCAGCTGGCGACTTGTTGGGATTTTGTTGCAGCAAATCTGAGTGGTTGAGACTTGGTCAGCATGCCACGTGTCCTATCGCACGATAGGATCAATCTGCTGGAGTCATTTTGAGCCGCATAAGTCTTTCAGTGTTCGGCCATGCTGGGCCGTATAAGACTCATGCGACAGTCTTCCTTAGTCCGCATGTAGCTCGGCGACATTCGAGCCGCATAGGCTCTATATTCTGGGCCGCATAAAGCTTATGCAGCTCAGATTACAGTTATCCTTGGCCGCATGAAGCACATAGATTGAGCCGCATAAGGTTCATACGGCTCAGGTCGTAGTTCTTTTGGCCGCATGCCCATGTCTAGTCTGGTGACATGACATTTTGTTTGATCATATCTTATCTTTTTTTGTCAGTGTCAGAGTTTGTCAGAGCTATCAGAGCTGTCATTTTTGCCAATTTTGACAGAGTTTGTCAGCTTTATTGGAAGGGTTGATTAGCTTGGCCGCATAAGTAACTATGCGGCTCAAAAAAATCAGTCTGGTGAAGATTAGGGGGCGTGCTGAGTCTGCCATGCTTCTCTTCTTTATGCAGGTCAATCTGTTCCAGAGTACTCATGCGGTTAGTTGTGATCCGCATGAACCCCATATTTTCCATGCTTCTATAAGACCCCCTTCAATGTTTTGAATTATAAATTTGGAATACTTTGAATAAGAAGCATGGACATATGTCATGCCGTAGGAAAATCTTCAAGTCAGGAGAGCCGTTGTGCCGCAGGGACATTTTGAGCCGCAGGGACGTTTTTGGGCCACAGGTAGACCTTGTGCCGCAGGGAGATCTTGTGCCGCAAGGAGATCTTGTGCTGCAGGGAAATCCTTGTCTGCCAGCTGTCACTACTACATTTAATGCTTTGATTTGGTTTTGTTTTGGCTCTTTTTTCGAGATAAAGCTGATGGTTACCAAGGATAAAATCCCTAAACGTCATCATTATCTTTAATGAATACTAGAATCGAAGCGGCAATGACGGTTACTAGGGATAAAAATCCCCAAGTGTTATTATTATCATTAATGTCACGCTAACCGATGCGACGTTCATCTGTTTCCACTTTGACGAGCTACAAATATGGGCCATACGAAGAAAGAAAATTTTCAACTTTTTTCTTCCTCGTCTTCATCATCTTCGTCATCCTTTCTGTCCTAGTTCGCTATGGCTCCGAAACCTTCCAAGTCGACTAGCACTACGTCCAAAGGGAAGGGACTCGCCTCTCTGTCGAGAATTGCAAACTCTCCTCCCATTCATCCCGACGTGCAACCCCCTGTTAAGGGTAAGGACGGTGGGAAAGTAATGACTTAAGTTTGAATGGCCATATCGCATATTTTATGTGCGGGCCTGTCATAGATTGCCTCTGTGCTCCGGGCATGATCGATATACCCCCCATCTCATGGGACTGCATTTGTTCTGTATGATGGGGCCATATGGGTTGAGCCGCATAAGCGCCACTGACCTTCATGGATACCTCATACCTGAGCCGCATGAGCGCTACATGGCTAAACCGCATGGTTGCCTCGTGACCAAACCGCATATACATCTCATAACTGATCCGCATAAATACCTCATGGCTTAGTCGCATGAACATTGCATAACGGAATAGCGTAAGTGCTTTAAGACTGAGCCGTATATGTCTTATGTTTTTAAGCTGTATGCGTGTACCTCATAACTAGGCTGCCTGGGGTCTATTTGGCTGAATGTTGTTTTCTTCTAACTGCTAACCCCCTTTTTTTACAGGGATCTAGCTAGCGAATTTTTCCAGAACTGGTATCGGCGATAGAATAAAAATGCACCATTCTGACATACACATCAGACAGCTCAGAACTCCCCATGCTTCGGAAGAGTTTTCCCTATGCCATTTTGGCATACACATCAAACAACTCAGAACCCTCATCATGAAAGTCCTGTTTTCATGGCTCTCCAAGTAGGCAAAATCACCATTAGGGATGTTGTTTTGGAGGTATGGTCTTTTGGAGGAACGGGGCTAAGATATCCGCAATATGGAGGGGAGAAAAGCATGTTATATTTGCCCTCCTCTGTGTAGCTCCTTGGAGGTTCAACAGCCTTGTTTGCCTCTCAGCAGTAAAACATGACTTCTTTCGAGGGCCAAGAAACTGCTTTTTGATAAAGGCAAAGTGTTGTCTGTCATGACCCGCACCCAGTATAGGGGCACGAGAAGTGGGTACGTCCAGCCTACGCCACATTGTCAGCGGTAGAATGCGGTCCTAGGTCACATACATCTAACAGTTATAAGGTACCTGTATAGTTATACTCTACGAATGGAGGAATAATATAAGGTACAACTCAATCACAACTAAGATAGAAGGTACGATAAGATAGATAGATAGGTAAAACAACAGAATCCACAGATAAAATACAAGATAAGTGAGAGAACTAAATGTCTAAGATAAACAACTCCACAATATCCAGAATAATAAAATCCCAAATAAGTATAAGTGTATCCAATAAGACATGATGATAAATAAGATACTGGTCTAGCTAACTAGCCTAGACTACTGGGGTAATATCCTCTGCAAGTGGGGTCCTCCTGAGAGTCCAGCTCACATGTGTCATCTAGGCCTGCTCCATAGTAAGTGGGACAGAGCTCCTCAAGGTCATCTATAATATTTTAACAGGTCCAGTCAGGACGGGAGCGAACACAGTACATCTCACGCAGTTCATATCATGACAGGAATATAATACAGGCAATAGAGTAAGATATGAAACGCTGAGAATATACATGAAGCAAAAGAGAAGACTGTAAAGAAATATCTACTATAAGTAAAGAGCTACAGTGAACTAGTGATTTAGAGTACAAGATAGACATGTGAACGGCTTGATAATAAACATGAGAGGTTGTACATGGCTACACTACTTTGGAAATATCCACATGACTATTTCTACTCCCCTATCACCAATTAATTCACAAGAATCCGTTCAAGTTATGTTATTATACATGATTTCACATTGAGGCCCATAAATGGGTGCACATGAATATAAATATGGGGGCTCCGTGGACATGAGAGTACATGAATAACGAGAGTGCACATGAATGGTGAAAGCACAGAAATACATGATGAAAGTAAAATACACATGACATGATGTATCCGATGCTCCCGAGGGGGATAACATCGTATTAAAAGATCCATATAGTAATAATCCGTGTTTCCATCGCGACAGCATCAAGTAAAGTAATCTAGAGCAAGAATATAGTCCTAGCAAGTATGAAACGGTCAGAGAATGTACTCGCCTGATATCCTCAGTATCTGAAATGAAATACTGCCTGAGGAGTGGTGTCTGCCTCCTAATCAGAACAGTACAAGTCACAACATATCCAAATTGGTAAAATAAACTGCTACGATGCATTCTACATGATGTTTGGGTCAATCTAGGATAAAGTCAACCTTTGGTCAACTCTAGTCAACTACTCTAGTCAAACTAGGTCAACTAGGTCAAACCTAACCCAGACAAGTCTCACTAAGCCTAACCATGTCTATCCTAGCATTCACACATCACAAGCAATACAAGTCTAACAACACACAAAACTCATGTGTATGCATTCCATATACACATAGGCTTGCACATTGGGATACACATAGGCTATTACATAGGCTATCTTACATAGGCTATCTCACATAGGCTCTATGCCATATACAATAATATACGCATGCACACATATTTTAATTACCACATTCACATATATCCTAATCATATAGGCAATAATTTATATATACATATTACATATTATCACACAAGGCTATAGATATTGTATATATACAAATAGAGAGAGGAATAAAATGACAGATATCTATATGTGTGTGTGTGTAGACTCAACCTAGGTTCTCAGGTTTATAGAGTGTGTGTCCTGTGTGTATGTGTGAGTCCAGTTTGTGTGTGTGGGTGACAGTACGTAGGGTCTTAGGTTGTTCATGTGTGTAGATGTGTGAGTGTGTGTGTGTGTATAGATGTGAATAGGAATCAGTGCATGCATAACAGTATGTCAATTCTCAGGTTTGATTTCAGTGGAGTGTGTGTGTGTAGATAGGGTGTTAACAATGCATAGGGTCTTAGGTTTCAGTTTTCTAGAGTACAAGACAGTATTGCAATCACAGGTTAGTGTAATGTGTGTGTATGAATGTCTCGAGTACATGTGTGTGTGTGAAAAATCTGTGTGTGAGTGTCAATATTGTTCTCAGATTTCAGTGTAATGCCTGTGTATGTGTGTGTGTAATATAGCTATCAGTGATCCTCAGTTTATGTAGACAAATCAGTGCATCAATTCTCAGTTTTGTATAATGTGTGTGTGAGTAATATACTCTCAGGTTTTGACAGTTCCAGGAAAATCGAAACCCAATATCAAACACAAATCATGAATCCTATTTACAACTAAGCTCAGATGTATATAGGTGTACCCACATAGCAATTAATCATCAAGGGAAACAGTTTAACATATATTTAAAATCTCAAAAAATCGATCAACAGACCTAGGTATCAGAAATTAGGGGAACCCATGATTCGAATTCAAAAATACAACTAATATTTGATTTTAAAGGTTGGCAATACATGTGTCGTATGTGAGTGTGTCGTGGGTGTTTTCCAGTGTCCAAGAACTGGACACAACGTGTCCAAAACCATTTCTACATTTGTGTCTACACTAACAGTGCACAGTCCTCGTACACGTGTTCAACCCACTCGTGGACATGACACACGATACCTCACGTCACGTGGTCATGCACACGTGTAGCCCACGTGTAGGACTACACAGTCGACACACCATGACGTATCCAAGTCGTGTCTAGTATGGACACAAAACGCATGTCAGCGCGCGTATAGTGACAGTGCGCACAGAGCGCGTATTCAATGTAGGCAGGATTTCTCTCTATGTAGTGTACCATATGCTCCCAAATTTTGGAAGCATAGTGACAGTCATTGCCCCAATATTTCCCCAAAATCCTACGTGTCCATGTATCCTGTGTGAAGAGAACGAACTGTCGGGCAGCAGGACACTGCCCGCGTGTGTGCAGTGGCTTGTTCGTGTCCTATTTGGGCACGGACACGGCTCAAAGTTGGCTCAGTCATGGGGGAAATTAGTATACACATATAAATCAACAAATCCATTGAATTACTTTTCAAAAATATCAAAATAAAATCCTTTGAGACATTTCCACAAACACCTAGAAGTAGGTTATGATACGTGTCCGATACGGAAATGAAATCAATGCAAAATTACACAAATCACACACCACAGCTAGGGGACACCTAGATCTAGGCTAGAATGCTAAGAAATCAGAATAAAAGCACAATTTGAGGGTTTACCTATAGTGTGACAAATGGCAAGAAAAGTCCCAAATAGGATGATTCTCCTTGCTTGCCTAAATCTCCAAATTATTTAAAAGATGATATTTTTCTCCATGAACAGAAAATAGAGTTGGATTATACTCTAATGCAAGAAACTAGAGTCAAAAAGGAATTAAAATGGAATAGTTATGGATTGGGGAAGAATGGCAATACCTTTCCTTTTCCACAAGTTGATTCAATACAAAAGAGGCAAGAACCAAAGGAAGAGATATTATATAGGGTTAGGAATCCCTAGGAAGCCAGCCTAATGAGTGGGAATTAGCGTTAGGGTTTAGTCTAGTAGGCTTGGGCCAAGTCTCAATGGTCGTGGAAATCAATTCATGAGTCAAAAGCCTATGAACCTAATCATTTATCCTCCTATTTGAAACTTGATTCTAAGTGACTTAACCTGGGTTGACTTAAGTTAGACTAGGGTCCCAACCATGCTAATCAATTCACCATAGCTAGAGTCAATATCTAGGTTAGTCTCCAAAGTCTCAACTAACAAAAGTCAAAATAACAATCATCACTCCAATAAATTAAAATAAATTCAAAATTAACAAAATGACCAAAATACCCTCAAGAAAATATGGTAGTGACAAATCTACCCTCCTTAAAAGAATTTTGTCCTCGAAATTAAACGACAAAACTAGACTGATGAGAAGGATAGACAATCATACCTCAAGGTCCAAAAAGATATGGGTATCGCTTGCGCATCTCATCCTCCCGCTCCCAGGTAGACTCTCCTGGAGAATGATGCCTCCATGCGACGCAAACCAAGGGTATCACCTAGTTGCTCAGTTCCTTCTCTCGGCGATCCAAAATCTCCACTGGATGCTCTGGATAACTGAGAGTAGGTCCCACCTCAATCTCCGAATGATGAAGTACATGGCTAGGATCAGCCACAAACTGTCTCAACTGTGATACGTGGAATGCGTTATGGATATCCACTAGTGCAGGTGGCAAGTCAAGCCTGTAAGCCACGTCACCGACTCTCCCGCTGATCACGAAAGGTCCGATGAAGCGCGGACTAAGCTTCCCACCTCCACCAAAACGTATGGCACCACGAGTCGGAGATATCCACAGAAAAACCATGTCTCCGACCTAAACACAACAAGGTCTCAAGTTACTAAATAATCAAACATGATCAAACAACACAACAAACAACCTACTTCTAATCCTATCTCTAATCTGTACCTCAAACTCTAAAGGCCTCCGGTGGCTATCAGCCAATGCCGTTGTCTGTCCTGCGCCACGCGAAGTCTGTCTCTGATGAGCTTCACCTTTTTGGCTACGTCAACAACCATCTCATGTCCCAATAAAGCTCGCTCTCAATATCATCCCAAGATAAGGGTGTACGACACCTATGCCCGTACAATGTCTCGAAAGGTGACATCTCGATGCTGGCCTGAAAACTGTTGTTATAAGCACTCCACCAAGTGCAGGTGATCCTCCCATGATCCTCTAAAATCTAAGACGCACGTTCGCCGCATTTCCTCGAGCATCTGAATAGTCCTCTCTGACTGTCCGTCCGTATAAGGGTGGTATGCAGTACTAAACTTGAGCTGAGTGCCCAAACTAGTCTGCAGACTCGCCAGAAATGGAAAGTAATGCGACTATCCCGATCCGAGACAATGCTGACCGGAATCCCATGAATCCTGACAATCTGCCACATGTACATCTCTGCAAGCCTCTCAGTAGACGTACCAACTTTAAATGGCAAAAAGGGCCGATTTGGTCAACATGTCTACGATAACCCAAATTGCGTCTTTCCTTCCTGGTGTACGCGACAATCCAGAAACAAAATCCATCGTAATGTGCTCCCACTTCTACTCTGGAATGGGCAATGGCTGCAACAAACCTCCTGGTCTCTGCCTCTCTGCCTTGACCTGCTGACAGACCAAACACCTGGCTACGAAGCGAGCTACCTCCCGCTTCATCCTATACCACCAGACGTGCTCCCTCAAGTCCCTGTACATCTTGTTGGCACCAGGATATATAGAGTACTGAGATCGTGGGACTCCTGCATGACCTGCTCCCTGAGTTCTCTACTGGGCATACACAGCCTGGAACCGTGCCTCAAAGCACCATCCTCTACAAGAGTAAACTCACCATCCATCCTGCAAACCTGCTCTCGGATACACAGAGCAACATCCTCGAACTGCATCGACTTGATCCTCTCCATAAAGTCCGACTGAATCTGAAGGCCCCACATCTACAACTGAACTCCTAGCACAATCACCTCAATCCCCAGGCCCTCCAAATCTGCTAGCAAGTGACGATCCATAGTCAAACACATGGCTATCGGATACCTACTCAACGTATCGGCAACCACGTTGGCCTTCCCTGGGTGGTACTGCAGTAAATGTCGAAGTCCTTCATCAACTCCAACCACCTACGCTGCTCATGTTGTGCTCCTTCTGTGTAAACACATACTTCAAGCTTTTATGATCTGTGAAGATCTCCACCCTCTTCCATATAAGTAGTGTTTCCACAACTTCAAAGCAAATATCACTACTGCCAACTCCAAGTCGTGGGTAGGTAGTTCTTCTATGGGGACGTAACTGCCTGGAAGCATAGGCAATCACCTTCCCATGCTGCTGCAAGACACAACCTAAACCCTTCCACGAGACGTACTGTAGATAGTGAACCCTCCTGATCCTAATGGCAATGTCAGAATCGGAGCTGTCGTCAGCGCTTCTTCAACTCATCAAAAGAGACCTGAAACTCCTTGACCAAACAAACTCTGCATCCTTTCGAGTCAGCCTAGTCAACGGCTCTGTAATCCGGGAGAAATCTTGCATGAACCTCCTGTAATAGCCTGCCAGTCCCAAGAAGCTCCTGATCTCTGCTACTGAACTCGGTGCCGACCAAGCCTCAACAGCCGTGATCTTCTTCGGGTCCACCGAGATCCCATCTCCAGTCACGACATGACCCAAGAAGTCAACTCTGTCCAGAAAGAATTCGCACTTCGAGAGCTTTCCATAAAGCTCTCCTCATGAGTGTCTCCAGAACCACTCTCAAATGCTCCTCATGCTCCTCCTCAGTCTTCGAATACCCCAGGATATCATCGATGAACACCACCACGAACTTGTCCAAGTACTGGTGGAACACCTTGTTCATCAAGTTCATAAATACCGCCAGGGCGTTGGTCAGCCCAAATGGCATAACAAGAACTCAAACTGACCATACGCGTCCTGAATACGGTCTTCGGGATATCCTCCTTCTTCACCTTCACATGATGATAACCTGACCTCAATCAATCTTTGAGAAAACTCGAGCTCCGCTCAACTGATCAAAGAGATCATCAATCGCGTGGCAGTGGGTATCTGTTCTTGATCGTGAGGTTTGAGTGCCCTGTAGTCGATACACATCCGTACGACCCATCCTTCTTGGGTACAAAGAGTATCGGAGCACCCCAAGGTGAAGAACTCGAACGAATGAAGCCCTTGTCCGGCAGCTCATCCACCTGCTTCTTTAATTTTACCAACTGCTGTTGTTCACTCGATAGACATGCTGAGAAATCGGTTCCGTGCCGGGGACCAAGTCTATCGAGAACTCAACATCTCTATCCGGTGGAAGCCCTGGTAACTCCTCCGGAAAGACGCCATGACCTCCGCAATCAAAGGATGTGGAACCGCCTGCTCCTCGACTGAAACTCCGCAGAAAAGTCCGCTGCTCTGCTTCGCCTACCGTGGGTGAACTCGAACTCTGGCTCTCCTGGCACTCCGAATAGAACTATACCCCCACGGTAATCTATATTGGCGTGGTGCCTGCTCAACCAATATACCTAATATGATATCGTAGTTCGAATGGCATTACGAGCAGACTCACCTCCAACTCTCGACCTCCCAAAATAATACTCAGCCCTCTACAAACATCACTCACGAGGATAATACCACCCCCGGTCGTGATCTTACAGGTCCTAGGCAATGGTCCAGATACAAGGCAGTGTCTAACACAAATGATACAAACAAAACTGTGGGAAGCACCAAAATCAATAAGACAAAAGCTAGAATGAAGTCGATAAGAACAGAACCTACGATCATCTCCCCAATAGCCTCTGCATCCTCGGCTGCCATGGCGAAAGCTCGCCCCTGCTGGCCTCCCCTGGCCTGCTGCTGATGCTGCAAGAACCGCTGCTGCTGAGTCGACAGCGGTCCCTTCTGCGGTCACACTGGAGCCTGGCTCCTGCTCCTTTTGCACTCTGCCTGCGAAGAAGGAACATCCCTCAGCTGATGCTCTGACGATCCGTAGAGAAGACACTTCCCCAGCCTCTTCCTACACTCAGCCCATCCATACCCCGTTTTCTGCAGAAGGTACAACTAGTAGACTGCTACCTGGGGCCTGCTGCTGTCTGCTACTTATGCTGAGCTGGCTGAAGCCTCGGCTGCTGGAACTGCTGCAGCTGAAACTGTCTCTCCTGGTGCTGCTGCTGAAAGTGCGGCCTCTTGGCCGGTCCTCCACTACACTGGCTCCCTGAGTGTCTCACCCCCTCTTGAGCCTCAGCTCAAGATCATCCTCTACTGCTAAGGCACCCACCAAGATCTCCTCAAAAGTGGCACTGCGGGCAATCTTGGTATAGGACTTCACCTACATGACTAGCCCTTTCCTGAATCTTGGGCCTTCGTCGCCTCGGATAACCCTTCAACAAACCTGCCCAGACGGCAGACACCCCAGCATACTCCTGACAGTCTGACTGCCCTGAACTAAAGCATCGAACTGAGTCTCGAGGGCACCAAGCGCTGCGTGGGAAAAACTTCTCCTTGAACAGCTTCTTGAAGGGTCCAACCGTACCAACCCTCGGATCTGTCTGGTACCATGCGAGCCAAATCCTGCATCATACTGGCCGCCGCCTCGATCTGTAGCCTCGCTGGAATCTCTGCAATCTGAAAATCTCCTCCATATGCTCAATCCACTCATAGCGTAAAGGATGCCCTCTGTACCCGTGAAGTCCCTCGGGTGCCTCTTCTGGAGTCCTGGATGCCCTTCTCCCTCGGCTGATGTCGCTGCTGAACTGCTGCCCTCTCAACTGTCCGGGCCAGATCGATGCCCCGACTAAACTCGGCCGTCTGACGATGCTGTTGGGCCTGCTGGGCCTACATGAACTATTGAAAGAAAGTGAATAGCTGGAATGCGTCAACGGATCCGGAAGGTGGCTGCTGCTACTGGAGCATCTCTAGAATCACCGGGCTCTACCTGCGAACTGCTGGTGGAGGGGCTCCTCCGAATGCAGCTGAAACCCACCCCAGCTGGCGTGACTAGGGGCGTACCGGGGGCTGGCTACTGAGGAGAGGTGGCAGACCTCTCATCAGCGTCCCCCTGCCCTGGGCAATGTGATCTAGTCTGACCATCCTGGAGACAGATCAAACAAGAAAACAATTTCTGAGAATTAGTCGAAATAGCAAAGGAGGACAGTTTATATTCAAGGGAAGAATAAGCAGCAAATTTAGATAAAAAAATTGATTAAGAGTTTTTCCTAATGTGATTGAGTACCTTCAAAAAAAATATCTAATCCTACTGCAGGCTGCAGTGATACTCTAGTTAGAATACCACTATAATTCTAAATGGACCTGCATGGGCCACCACTAAAAATGTGTCACGACCCGCACCCAGTGTAGGGGCACGAAAGTAGGTACGTCTAGCCTACGCCGCAGTGTCGGTGGTAGAACGCTCTCCTAGGTCACATACATCTAACAGTTATAAGGTACCTATACAGTTATACTCTCCGAATGGAGGAATAATAGGTACAACTCAATCACAGCTAAGTAGAAGGTACGATAAGATAGATAGATAGATGGATAAAAATAACAGAATCCACAGATTAATAAATAAGAGAAACTAATTTGTAAGATAAACAACTCCACAATATCCAGAATAATGAAATTCCAAATAAGTACAAGTGTATCCAACAAGACATGATGATAAATAAGATACTGGTCTAGCTAACTAGCCTAGACTACTGGAGTAATATCCTCTGCAAGTGTGGGTCTCCTGAGAGTCCACCTACATGTGTCATCTAGGCCTGCTCCATAGTAAGTGGGACAAGCTCCTCAAGGTCATCTGTAATATTTCAACAGGTCTAGTCAGGACGGGAGCGAGCACAGTATATCTCACGCAGTTCATATCATGACAGGAATATAATACAGGAAATAGAGTAAGATATATGAAACTGAGAATATACATGAAGTAAAAGAGAAGACTGTAAAGAAATATCTACTATAAGTAAAGAGCTACAGTGAACTAGTAATTTAGAGTACAAGATAGACATGTGAATGGCTTGATAATAAACATGAGAGGTTGTACATGGCTACACTACTTTGGAAATGTCCACATGACTATTTCTACTCCCCCATCCCCAATCAATACACAAGGATCGTTCAAGTTATGTTATTGTACATGATTTCATATGGGGGCCCATAAATGGGTGCACATGAATATAAACATTGGGGCTCCGTAAACATGAGAGTACATAATCACGAGAGTGCACATGAATGGTAAAAGCACAGGAATACATGATGAAAGCGAAACGCACATGACATGATGTATCCGATGCTCCCGGTGAGATAACACCGTATAAAAAGATCCATATAGTACTAATCTGTGTTTCCATCGTGACAGCATCAGTGAAGTAATCTAGAGCAAGAATATAGTCCTAGCAAGTATGAAACGGTCAGAGAATGTACTCGCCTGATATCCTCAGTATCTGAAATGAAATACTGCCGAGGAGTGGTGTCTGCCTCCTAATCAGAACAGTACAAGTCACAACATATCCAAATCGGTAAAATAAACTGCTACGATGCATTCTACATGATGTTTGGGTCAATCTAGGCTAAGGTCAATCTTTGGTCAACTCTAGTCAACTACTCTAGTCAAACAAGGTCAACTAGGTCAAACCTAACCAGACAAGTCTACTAAGCCTAACCATGTCTATTCTAGCATTCACACATCACAAGCATACAAGTCTAACAACACACAAAACTCATGTGTATACATTCCATATACACATAGGCTTGCACATTGGGATACACATAGGCTATATTACATAGGCTATCTCACATAGGCTCTATGCCATATAATAATATACGCATGCACACATATTTTAATTACCACATTCACATATATCCTAATCATATAGGCAATATATTATATATACATACATATTATCACACAAGGCTATAGATATTATATATACAAATAGAGAGAGGAATAAAATGACAGATATCTATATGTGTGTGTGTATATAGACTCAACCTAGGTTTTCAGGTTTATAGAGTGTGTGTCCTGTGTGTATGTGTGAGTCCAGTTTGTGTGTGTAGGTGACAGTATGTAGGGTCTTAGGTTGTTCATGTGTGTAGATGTGTATGAGTGTGTGTGTGTATAGATGTGAATAGGAATCAGTGCATGCATAAAGTATGTCAATTCTCAGGTTTGATTTCATTGGAGTGTGTGTGTAGATAGGTGTTAACAATGCATAGGGTCTTAGGTTTCAGTTTTCTAGAGTACAAGACAGTATTGCAATCACAGGTTAGTGTAATGTGTGTGTAGAATGTCTCGAGTACATGTGTGTGTGTGTGAAAAATCAGTGTGTGAGTGCCAATATTGTTCTCAGATTTCAGTGTAATGCCTGTGTGTATGTGTGTGTAATATAGCTATCAGTGATCCTCAGTTTATGTAGACAAATAGTGCATCAATTCTCAGTTTTGTATAATGTGTGTGTGAGTAATATACTCTCAGGTTTTGACAGTTCCAGGAAAATCAAAACCCAATATCAAACACAAATCATGAATCCTATTTGCAACTAGCTCAGATGTATAGGTGTACCCACATAGCAATTAATCATCAAGGGAAAACAGTTTAACATATATTTAAAATCTCAAAAAATCGATCAACAGACCTAGGTATCAGAAATTAGGGGAACCCGTGATTCGAATTCAAAAATACAACTAATATTTGATTTTAAAGGTTGGCAATACATGTGTCGTATGTGAGTGTGTCGTGGGTGTTTTCCAGTGTCCAAGAACTGGACACAACGTGTCCAAAACCATTTTACATTTGTGTCTACACTAACAGTGCACAGTCCTCGTGCACGTGTTCAACCCACTCGTGGACATGACACACGATACCTCACGTCACGTGGTCATGCACACGTGTAGCCCACGTGTAGGACTACACAGTCGACACACCATGACGTATCCAAGTCGTGTCTAGTATGGACACAAACGCATGTCAGCGCGTATAGTGACAGTGCGCACAGAGCGCGTATCCAATGTAGGCAGGATTTCTCTCTATGTAGTGCACCATATGCTCCCAAATTTTGGAAGCATAGTGACAGTCATTGCCCCAATATTTCCCAAAATCCTACGTGTCCATGTATCCTGTGTGAAGAGAACGAACTGTCGGGCAGCAGGACACTGCCTGCGTGTGTGCAGTGGCTTGTTCATGTCCTATTTGGGCACGGACACGGCTCAAAGTTGGCTCAGTCATGGGGGAAATTAGTATACACATATAAATCAACAAATCCATTGAATTACTTTTCAAAAATATCAAAATAAAATCCTTTGAGACATTTCCACAAACACCTAGAAGTAGGTTATGATACGTGTCCGATACGGAAATGAAATCAATGCAAAATTACACAAATCACACACCATAGCTAGGGGACACCTAGATCTAGGCTAGAATGCTAAGAAATCAGAATAAAAGCACAATTTCGAGGGTTTACCTATAGTGTGACAAATGGCAAGAAAAGCCCCAAATAGGATGATTGCTTGCCTAAATCTCCAAATTATTTAAAAGATGATATTTTTCTCCATGAACAGAAAATAGAGTTGGATTATACTCTAATACAAGAAAATAGAGTAAAAAAGGAATTAAAATGGAATATGGATTGGGGAAGAATGGCAATACCTTTCCTTTTCCACAAGTTGATTCAATACAAAAGAGGCAAGAACCAAAGGAAGAGATATTTATAGGTTGGGAATCCCTAGGCAGCCAGCCTAATGAGTGGGAATTAGGGTTAGGGTTTAGTCTAGTGGGCTTGGGCCAAGTCTCAATGGTCATGGAAATTAATTCATGAGTCAAAAGCCTATGAACCTAATCATTTATCCTCCTATTTGAAACTTGATTCTAAGTGACTTAACTTGGTTGACTTAAGTTAGATTAGGTCCCACCATTCTAATCAAGTCACCATAGCTAGAGTCAACATCTAGGTTAGTCTCCAAAGTCAACTAACAAAAGTCAAAATAATAATCATCACTCCAATAAATCAAAATAAATTCAAAATTAACAAAATGACCAAAATACCCTCAAGCTAAATGTGGTAGTGACATTGTCAAATTGACCAAACTATGTATTGCTAGATTTTCCTTTCTTTCTTATTGCTGCTAATGTAGTCCTATGAATGTAACTGATTTTGAATAAACAGAATACATTCACTCCATTTTTATTTGTAGTATCTGTGGTGCTTATACTAGAGGTCCTAATACAACATTTGTATTTGATAAAGGACATCCCATGGGGGACTTTTTGTTGACCTTTTGCCCTTTTGTGCATCTAGAAATGCGAGCAAATAGATTTGAATGATATTTTGTGGACCTATTGCCCTTTTGCGCATCTGGAAATACGAGCAAATAGATTTGAACGATATTTTGTGGACCTACTACTCTTTGGTACACCGATGGTGCGAGTAATAGATTATGATAACTTCTGTGGACCTATTACCCTTTTGTGCACTGGCGGTACGGGTAATAGATTTGAAACAAAAACCTAACAGAGCTAATATGTGATAGGTTTTGGTCTTAACACCATATCTTTTATCTGGGTTGGGTACAGGTGCTAAGTCAAAAGACTATTGATATCAGAGGTAATATGGACATGATACACGATAATCAAGAATAATTTTTTTGGTGGACCTATTACTTCTGTGCACTGGTGGTAGAGTAATAGATTTTAAGACAAAACCCAACAGAGGTAATATGGACGTGATAAGTTTTGTGGTCTTAACACCATGTCTTTTATCCCGAGTTGGGTATAGGTGTTAAGTCAAGATACTATCGGTATCATATAATATGGATGTGATACACGATAATCAGGAACAACAAGTTTGCTCAGATAACGATAAGCTGGGCATACTCATGTGTGATAAACATTAGAGTGGGAGTTCAGAGGTATCATCATACATGACTCACCACTCAGGGAGATGCGATATAGTGTAGTTCAGAGGTACTTGGTGTACATAACTCAATAGTTTGGGAGATTTGATGGTTTGAGGGAGTAACAACATGTCCTTAAACATAGTATTTCTTCAGGAATTTGTCATTTATGAGCATCATGAGCAAGTCCCCGTTCTGTTTTGCGAGCTGGTATGCGCCGTTGGAGAATACAATCTTGATGATGTATGGACCCTCCCACTTGGGCTGGAATTTGCCGGCATTTTGTGAGTCATGACCATCGGTCTGCGAACGCCAAGACGAGATCGCCTACTTGGAAAGTCTCTGACTTGGTTATTGAAGGCTCGAGAGATGCGTGCTTGATAGAGCTCGATGCTTTGTTGAGCTTGCAAACGTTTCTCGTTAACGCTTCCAATTCTTGTAACCTCGGCGTAGTTGTCGTCCGACGTTAACTGGTAAGTAAGGGTCACATGAAGTGAGGGATCTGAGTCTGCAATGGGAGGACTGCCTCGCTCCCATACACCAGAGAGAACGGTCTATTTTCGGTAGCCGTCTGACTCGTAGTACGGTACGCCCAAAAGTATTTGCCCAGCTTTTCATTCCAGTCATGCTTGTTTGAAGACACGAATTCTTGAGAAGCTTGATTATGGTCTTATTAACGCTTCAGCCAGACCATTAGCCAATGGGTTGTAGGCCGTTGAAGCCACATTCTGTATCGATTCTTGTCACATAATCGATAGAAGGCATGACTTACGAATTGCGTGTTGGCACATTGGTATGGTCAAACCTGATTTTAATAATTGATTAAACTCTGTCTCGATATAAATACGAGTCAATTCAGATGTTTACTAACGTGTTTTGGACACTGATCAATGATGGATATCTACTCCGTTCAAGACCGAAGCTGTTTGCCACTCAGAATGTATTTCCTTCAAAGCAATAATTTTATTTTATTAAATCTAGAATACATTGTACACCAAGTCGTACTGGCAAAGTCTATCCTAAAATCATTTTTCAAAACTGACCTATCTTTTTAAAATGACCTATGTTTTTGAAAAATATCTATTTTACAAAAAGCTTCTGAAGGACTTTTCAAAAAGCTAAAATTTATTTTTCATGAAATCAACTGAACCAACCCTGACAGAACTCGGCCAAGTTTGGCCAGAGTTCGGCCAAGTTGAACGTTATGTGAAATTTGATTTTGAACTTGGTCTCCCTTCAGTTGCAGTTTGTTACAAAGAGTTCTGTCCGAATTCTGCCTGAATTTGTCAGATTTCTGCCTTTGGAAAAACTATAAATAGAGAAGGATTTCGATCATTTCAAATCACAAATTCACTTTCAATCTCTTCTCTTCTAAAGCTTAAATTTCTTCCAAAGAGTTCTAAAAAGTCTTCCATTTTCAAATCCCAAGCCAGTTACAATCCTCTAGTCGATTTGCCAGTACGGTGCGGTCTAGAAGTTTCAGAGCGATTGTAATCGAGGCTTGATTGAAGATACACTCTTCACAATTAAAGTTGGAGTTCTTCGTATCAAAGCTCGCGTCTGTAGAAGTTGCAAGGACTTCGTATGAAAACTTGCAGGATTTTCAATAGTGGATTCAACTGGAAGCTAGAGTTCTTCCGACTGGACTAGTCCTCACAAGAGAAAACCAGTATAAATCTCGGTGTTTGCTTTTGCCGATCACTCTTTTATTATTGTCATTTATTTTGTGATTATTATTATATCTTGATCTAACTAACGAGTTTTTTAATTAGCAATATTCCGCTGCCTACTCTATTCACCCCCCTCTAGAGTATTCTGCTTTAGGATTTTGTTTCTACAATTGGTATCAGGACGGGTTATACAGTAAGGCAAGTAAAATTGTAGTTATATTCAATTATTATATAGATCACAGCATTACACATGGCAACTATGAAATTCACAAGTGAAGGCCAAGCCACAAACAGCCTCCACTGTTTGACGGCACAAACTACACTTATTGGAAAACACGTATGAGTTTCTTCCTGAAATCTCTGATTTTGACTTATGGTCTGTAGTTATTGATGGCTATAAAAACCCCCTCGTATTAATGTTGATGGAGTTTAGTTGAAAAATCACATGATAAATATACAGAGGATGAAAAGAAAAAGGCCAGTCTTGACGCACGTGCTATTAACGCTTTATTTTGTGCTTTAGACAGAACTGAATTCAACAGGGTGTCTACCTGCACAACATCAAAAAGTGTGGAAACTTCTCGAAGTAACCACGAAGGAACAACACAAGTCAAGGAGTCAAAGATCAGCAGACTTATTCAGGAGTACGAGGCGTTCAAAATGAAGCCAAGTGAATTATCACTCAGATGTTTACAAGATTCTTGCATATTATAATCCTTTGTCTTCACTAGGCAAGGATTACAGTAACCATGAGAAGATTCACAAACTTCTACGAGCTCTCACAAAGAACAGGATTCCAAAGGCTACAACAACCATTGAAGGGAACGACCTCTCAACAATGTCTCTGGAAACACTCAAGGGTAAGCTACTCACTCACAGTTAGAACTTCAAGACTTTGAAGATGCTACACCAAAGAAGAAGTCAGAGAAGTGATCGCTCTCAAGGCTCAACATAGAAGAACAGTCGAAGATGACTCTGATGACAGCGACTCCGACCCTGAAGATCAAGCTCTTCTGGTAAGAAAATTCAAGAAGTTCATGAGATTTAACAGGAGAACAAAAGACAGCAACAATAATAACAATGAGGAAGTTCCTATTTGCTACGGATGCAAGAAGAAAGGACACATGAAGAAAGATTGTCCAACAACATCATCATCAAAGAAAACAGCAAATATGACAAAGGCTACCTGAAGAAATCTACATCAAGGAAGTACGCCAACACAAGCATATGGCATGAAAGTGAAGCCATCGACTCAGAAGACGAGAATCAGATAACGCTGCAAATGTATGCTTGATGGCTTGCGATCATGTAATCACTAATTCTATTTGATCCTTATGATGATTTCACCTTTGAGCAACTAGGAGAGGCTTTCAGTGACCTGTTAAATGATTACAAGAAACTGCGTAGTCAATATGAAACCTTTAAGAAGGTACTCAAAGAGTACAAAGGTAAAATAGGAAAACTTACCGACAAACTAGATTAAGTTAGAAATAATGACTCTTCAAATGAGTCTGGTGAACTTTCATCTATTAAGTTGTTGCACGAGACTGTTAAGCTATCCGAAGAAAAAGACCAAACTATTATCCAGTTAAAGGAAGACCTATCTAATGAGAGAAAGAGTCTCCAATGTGCACAAGTCAGAATTAAAATACTTACAACTGACTATACTAGATTATATGACACTTCCAAAAAGTTGGAAATTAGTTTAGGAAAACGGCCTGAAGTTGCTGCTTCCTATTCTAACACGTGTCAATTACCGAATCATCAGAACACGCCCAACATTGTCAGACCAAACCATACTAAAACTATGCCTAAGAAGACTAACAGGCATGCTTCTTATACTAGAAAACCAAAACATACCAATCATGCACCTCACACAAATTTCAACACTCAACATGCAAAATATCATTATTGTGGCCTCATTGGTTATATATCTTCTGCATGTAGAATCAGAAAGTTAGTAGATTTAAACGTTTATGCATGGATACCAAAAACTAACAGTCAGGACCTTACAAGAAATGGGTACCAAGAGTTTCATCTGCAAATTGTTTTGTAGGTGGAACGCCCTTCACATGCTAGGAGCAAATGGATCCTCGACAGCGGTTGCTCACGGACATGACCAGTGACGCTTCATTATTCGCAATACTGTCGAAGAAGAATAATGAAGGATGCGTCTCCATCGGTAATAATTTAAGAGGGTACATAATCGGTATCGGTGACATTGGTAAGGCTCCCTATCCTGTGATTAAAGATGTCTGTCTAGTTACCGAGTTAAAACATAATCTGCTCAGCATAAGCCATTTAGCTGATCATGATTATGGCATTAACTTCGTCAAAGACAAATGTACTATAGTTGATGGTTCAACTGGTAGTACTATCTTTGAAGGTATAAGGAAGACAACATATATTTTTCTATTTGTTGGAAGATGCTAACAAAGCAGGTAGATGTTTGATGGCCAAAAGCATTGAGAGTCAACTATGGCATATGAGACTCGGTCATGCAAACATGGATACAATTTCAAGACTATCTACAAAGAAGTTGGTACGCGGCTTACCGGACATATCTTTCAAGAAGGATACGGTATGTAGTAAATATGAAAAGAACAAAGCTACCCGATCCGCATTTAAATCCAAGAATGCTGTAAGTACCACTAGACCTCTACAACTATTGCATATGGACTTATTTGGACCAAGTAGAATTGCTACCCTAGGTGGTAAGTTATATGCATTTGTCATTGTAGATGATTTCTTTAGATATACATGGGTTTATTTTCTTGCACGCAAGAACGATGCATTATCAGAATTCGTCACCTTTTGCAAGAAAGTATAGAATGAAAAAGGGTTCATGATTACTCGCATTCATAGTGATCATGGTGGCGAATTTGAGAATGCATAATTCGAGCAATTTTGCGACACACGGTTATTTGCATGAATTTTCTTGCCCTAGGACTCTGCAACAAAATGGAGTTGTAGAACGTAAGAACAAAACTCTATCTGAAATGGCTAGAGTAATGTTAAACCAGTTTAGTCTACCTAGATACTTTTGGGCTGAAGCTGTCAATACAGCATGCTATATTCTCAATAGGGTTCTAATTCGACCTATATCGAAGAAGACTCCCTATGAACTATGGTTTGATAGAACACCTAATGTTTCATATTTTAAACTAAAGACAATCTGAGTAAATTTGATGAAAAGGCCGATGAAGGTATTTTTAGGTTATGTAGCAAAGAGCAAAGAATACAGAGTCTTCAACAAAAGAACCATGATCATCGAAGAATCAATCAATGTCAAGTTTAATGAGCTAAATCAACACTTAGACGATAACGACTATGAAGACGTAAGTACAGCTACTGTAAAACGTTCACACAAAGATATAGAACCTTCACACCAAGCACCAGCTGAGTCTTCAAGCAAAGAAGCAGGAACTAGCAATCCTAAGGCTACACCAAAAGCGATGAGATTCTTGGTAGATCATCCAAAGAACTTGGTAATTGGTAAGATTACCAAGGGTGTAAGTACTCGTTCCTCTAATAAAGATATAGCATCTTGTGTTGCTTTTATTTTGCAGTTTGAACCCAAAAATATTGAAGAAGCATGTAGTGATAATTTTTTGTTAGATGCTATGCAAGAGGAATTAAACCAATTCAAACGGAATCAAGTTTGGGAACTTGTTCCCAAGCCCATTAATCATCCGGTCATTGGCACTCGATGGGTATTCTGAAACAAACTAAACGAGAATGGTTTAGTGACTCGTAATAAGGCTCGACTAGTAGCTCAAGGATACAATCAAGAAGAAGGTATCGACTACGATGAGACTTATGCCCTAGTTGCGAGATTAGAATCCATTCGCATGTTATGTGCATTTGCATGTTTTCATAATTTTAAGTTATTTCAAATGGATGTCAAAGCGCATTTTTGAATAGTTTTATAAAAGAAGTTTATGTAGCTCAACCTCCCGGTTTTACTGATTTCAAATATCATGAATATGTTTTCAAGTTGAAGAAAGCCTTATACGGTTTAAAACAAGCCCCTTGTGCTTTGTACGATCGTCTAAGCTCTTTTCTACTTGATAACGGTTTTATAAAGGGAAAGGTTGACACTACATTATTTACAAAATTTTGAATAACAACATTCTTTTGATTCAAGTCTATGTAGATGATATTATTTTGGATCTACTGATGAATCTCTTTGTCAAGAATTTTCAAAGTGTATGCAGAATGAGTTTGAGATGAGTATGATGGAAGAGCTAAAATTCTTTCTCAGACTGCAAATCAAATAAACCAACAATGGGACGTTCATAAATCAAGCAAAGTACACAAAAGATCTATTAAAGAAGTTCGACCTGGAAGCAGTCAAGCCACTTAGCACTCCAATGGCAACTTCAACCTAGCTTGATACTGATTAACAAGGCAAACCCGTCGACATACGTAAGTATCGAGGTATGATCGTTACCTTACTGTATTTAACTGCTGACCAGACATTATATTTAGTGTTTGCTTGTGTGCACGTTTTCAAGACAATACTAAGGAATCACATCTGTGCGCAGTTAAGCGTATCTTTCGATACCTTAAAGGCACTTCTTCTGTCAGCTTATGGTATCCCAAAACCACGTCATTCGACCTAACCGGTTATTCTGATGCTGATTTTGCCGGATGCAAAGTAGATAGAAAACGCACCAACGACACATGTCATTTCCTAGAAGAAGCTCTAGTCTCTTGGTTTAGCAAAAAGCAAAATTTTGTCGCATTATCAACAACCGAGGCTGAATATATCGCCGCAGGACATTGTTGTGCACAAATTTTGTGGATGAAGCAAACTTTAGAAGACTATGGATTGCATTTTACACACATAACCATTTTCTGTGACAACACTAGTTCTATTAATTTGACTAAGAATCCAGTATGTCACTCTCGTACTAAACATATCGAGATTTGACTTCACTTTCTTAGAGATCATCAACAAAATAGAGATATAGACCTTGTATACATAGACACACAGAATCAATTGGCTGACATACTCACAAAACCTCTAGCGGAAGATCGTTTCAATTATTTACGTCGAGAATTAGGAATTTTAGATATCAATAATATTAATTAATTTTGTTTTATTAATTAATTTATTCTATACTCAAAAACTGTTTTCGAGATAAGCCTAAAAAGAGTCTGTTTGTCACCACGACTACGGTCGAAGTGAAGCGGTATTTAAGAGTTCCCCGGTGAACCTCCGTTAGCTGGAATAGTACTCATACGCTAATCTGAGACAGATGCTGAGTAAAGAATATTAATTTATAAAATAATATTAATAGTATTGTTTGAAATTTAAAATTACTAAACTCTGAATTAAATTTTTGAAACGAATTTATGAAAAAGATGTAGCCCCACAATTTTTTTTATATACAGCCAGGCAACCCTAGGTGAATTCGGCCCGACTTTGGTCCGAATTCGGCCATAGTTCGGCTGGGTATATATATGTACCAGTCAGAACCCGAGGCCCCCTCTTCTTCATTCTTCCAAACCTAATCAAAACAGCAGCAGCCGTGCCCCGAAAACCCTATCTCTTCTCCACCTTCCTTCTTCCAATCCACGTGGAGATCTTCGTCCAAAATTTGGATTCGTGCGGAGAATCTCGTCCTCTATATCATACCGGATTCTCGGAAGGTATAATCCCTTCTCTTCTCCACTTTCAAATTATTGGGGTTTCTCGTTTTTGGGATAGAATGCCTAAGGGATTCAATCCTTTCAAGAGGAAGAAGACCAATGCCAGTGAAGGCATCATCTTCTGATCCGCATACGGATTCCCTCTTTTCTTCGGTCTAATCGGATGACGGTGCATCGGGCGAGTTTTATTTCAAAACTCCCGACCAAGCCCTACTTTGGTATGTCGATTTCATTATGCGTACTATTTGTACTGGATCTCCGATCAAATGGACTGTATTTCCTGACCACCGTCCTTACTTTGAGGCATTAGGGTTACATCACTTTGTTACTTTACAATTTCCTATATCTACTAATGCCATAAGACTATTTTACTGTAATTTCGTGTTAGACACTTTTAAACCGCGAGAACTCGTTTCGGCGGGATAGATATCGAGTTCAATGATGAATTCCTAGCGAAAATCTTTGGTCTACCAAACGAAGGTGCCCCGCTCGATGACATCACTGATTTCAATTTCCCCGAGGGTACGACTCTCGTTAGTTTTAAGAATGAGCTTTGTGCGCCCGCACGTGCTCGTCCTGAAAGTTCAAGGCCGATAACTTGAACTTGTTTAACTATGAATTACATCGCATCATCTATTCAACTCTACTTCCAAAATCTACCTCAAAAGATGATGTCACTGCACTTGAGCTTTCTGCTTTATATCACATTCTTAAGGGGATTCCTTTTTCTGCCCCTAAGACTATCATTCAGATGATGGGTAGATATCGCGGAAGAGACCGCAATCTCTCTTATGTGATGATACTCCCACGCATCTTTCAGAGATTCGATATTGACTTATCCACTTGTGCTCTGGACCCTGAGCCCAAGTTCCTCAAACTCTCTCGTCGCAGCATTTCCACTGTTCCTCCACCTACTGCACCTGCTCCTCCTGCACCTACTCCTACAGCACATGGTCCTCCTCAGTCTTACCTTATGACCTTTGAGGGTATTCACCATCATCTTTCAGATCGACAGTCATTCTTCGTTGACACTTCCAGGGAACATGAGTTCCTTGACGTGACTCGGTTCCAGTCTCTTTCCAACTCCTTTGCCGATCTGAGATTTGCACAGACGAGTCACTCTGCTAGCTCTCTACATCGAGACCCTTCTGTTTCTGGCTACCGTATTGATGATGAGGTGGTCTAATCTCTGTTTCAGCCAGGGAACGCATATGATTGGTATCGTACTTCTGGTGCTACTCCTCATACTTCTGGAGCTGGTCCATCTGGACATGCTGGCACTGCAGCCGATGATAATGATGAGGATGATGATTTTGAGATGTTACTGTTTAAGACTGTCGATTTTGTCTTACGTTTACTTGGAAATGCTCCGACATTCCAAGATATTATCAGTATTCTTTATTTTTGGATATGATTTGTGACTCTTCATATACTTGTTTTTTGCCTCAGTTGGCATATGTTTCACTTTAGTTTATTATTCAGCTTAGCATTTTTTGTTTCAGCTTTATAACATTATCTTTCTTTATGCTTCATATAAACTGCATGTGACAAATACCATGCCTGTGTTGCAATAATGTTAGAAATAATGTCTTTTATTCATTTTTTTGTGTTTCTTTACTGATTGTTACTTATGCATTTATTGCGGGGGAGCTTTCCCTTTTATAATTATTTTGCTAAGTGACAACGAGGGTTATTTCTAACATCTTCATGACTACAGGTTATGAACAATTTTTTTCATTTTATCTCTCGGTACTTTCGATACACTTTTGAATTGATCAAAACCAAGATGTTATATCGGTCAAGGTTTATCAATTATCAAAATGGGGGAGATTGTTGGCCCATTGGTCATGGTCAAGCCTGATTTTAATAATTGATCAAACTCTGTCTCAATATAAATACGAGTCAATTCAGATGTTTACAAACGACGTTTTGGACACTGATCAAAGATGGATATGTACTCCGTTCAAGATCGAAGCTGTTTGCCACTCAGAATGTATTTCCTTCAAAGCAATATAATTTTTCATTTTATTGAGTCTAGGAATACATTTTACACCAAGTCGTACTGGCAAATAGGCTATCCTAAAATCGTTTTTAAAACTGACCTATCTTTTTAAAATGACCTATGTTTTTAAAAATATCTATTTTATAAAAAACTTCTGAAGGACTTTTCAAAAAGCCAAAATTTATTTTTCACAAAATCAACTGACCCAACCCTGACAGAACTCGGCCAGAGTTCGGCCAGAGTTCAGCCAGAGATCGGCCAAGTTGAACGTTATGTGAACGTTTGATTTTTGAACCTGGTCTCCCTTCAGTTGCGGTTTGTTACAAAGAGTTCTGTCCGAATTCTGCCCGAATTCTGTCAGAGTTCTGCCTTTGGAAAAACTATAAATAGAGAAGGGTTTCGATCATTTCAAATAACAAATTCACTCTCAATCTCTTCTCTTCTAAAGCTTACATTTCTTCAAAAGAGTTCTAAAAAGCTTCCATTTTCAAATTCCAAGCCAGTTACAATCCTCTAGTCGATTTGCCAGTACGGTACGGTCTACAAGTTTCAAAGCGATTGTAATCAGAGCTAGTTTACGACAAAAAAAGTTGAAACGCTCTTCGGATAGAGGTTTTGTAAAGAAATCTGCTAGCTGATGATCAGTGTCAATAAATTCTAAGTTAATAGTGCCATTTTGCTGGTGATCACGCAAAAAGTGGTGACGCATTTCAATGTGTTTCGTGCATGAGTGACATATAGGGTTCTTAGTGAGATTGATGGCAATAGTGTTATCACAGAATATAGGAATGTGCATATAAGAACGGTTGTAGTCTTCAAGGGTTTGCTTCATCCACAGAATTTGTGCACAACAACGACCAGCTGCAATATATTCAGCTTCTGTTGTGGATAGTGCGACAGAATTCTGCTTCTTGCTAAACCAAGAGACTAGAGCCTTATCTAATAAATGACTCGTGCCGCTTGTACTTTTAACGGTCGACTTTGCATCCCGCAAAATCAGCATCCGAATAACCAATAAGGTCAAAGGATGTGGATTTGGGATACATAAGCCCACTGTAACAGTACCCTTAAGGTATCGAAAGATACGCTTAATGGCTGATATGTGTGATTCCTTAGGACTGGCTTGATAACGAGCACACAGACAAACACTAAACATAATATCGGGATGACTAGCAGTTAAGTAAAGTAAACTACCAATCATACCTCGATACTTACGTTGGTCAACAGGTTTGCCGCTTTCATCAGGTCCAGCTTGGTCGAAGTAGCCATAGGGGTGTTGATTGGTTTGACGTTGTCAAGATCAAATTTCTTTAGCATATCCTTTGTATATTTAGACTGGCAGATGAAAGTTTCTTGCGAAGTTTGTTTGACTTGCAATCCAAGGAAGTAGGTGAGCTCCCCCATCATGCTCATCTCAAATTCGTCCTGCATACACTTAGCAAAATCTTGGCAAAGATTTTCATTAGTTGAACCGAATATGATATCATCTACATAGATTTGTACTAAAGAATAGTGTTTTGAAAACTTTTGATAAACAGTGTAGTGTCAATTTTCCCTTTTGAAAAACCTTTTTCAAGCAAGAAATTGCTTAGGCATTCATACCAAGCTCGAGGGGCTTGTTTTAGGCCATATAGCGCTTTCTTGAGTTTGACAACATGGTCGAGAAATTTGTGATTTTTAAAACCAGGGGGTTGTTTTACAAAAACTTCCTAGTTAATAAATCCATTCAAGAAAGCACTTTTAACATCCATTTGAAACAGTTTAAAATTTTGAAAGTTAGCAAATGCACAAAGCATCCGAATGGATTCCAGTCTTGCAACAGGAGCATAGGTCTCATCGTAGTCGATACCTTCCTCTTGGTTATATCCTTGAGCTACTAGACGAGCTTTGTTGCGTGTAACTGAACCATCTTCATTTACTTTATTTCGAAAAACCCATTTAGTACCAATAATCAAGTGATTTGCCGGCCTAGGAACAAGTTTCCAGACTTGGCGCCTCACGAATTGGTTGAGTTCCTCTTGTATGGCAGAAATCCAAAATTCATCATTGAAAGCTTCTAAAACATTTTTAGGCTCAATTTGTGAAATGAAGGCAGTGCTAGCAATGGAGTCTCTTAATGATGATCACTTACTCCGCGTGAAACCTCACCTATTACCAAGTTTTCTAGATGTGACGGCATGAAAGAGAATTTCTTTGGCAAGCCCTCCAGAGAATTGGTTTCAGTGGTGGTATTCATCGGAGTGGAAGTTGATGGCTCAACATCATCATCAAGAGTAGCTGCTGCACTGTTATCCTCATCAAAAGTCACATTTGTAGACTCTTCCACAATTAATGAGCATTTGTTAAACATTCTATATCCCTTGCTCTTGGCAGCATAGCCAAGGAAAATACCATCGTCAGCTTTGGCATCAAATTTGCCTAAGTTGTCTTTGGTGTTAAGGATAAAACATCGACAACCAAAAACTCTAAAATATGAAACGTTTGGAGTTCCTCCAAACAAAGCTCATAGGGTATTTTCTTCATAATAGGATGAATGAGCACCCTATTTAAAATATGGCACGTTGTACTGACAGCTTCAGCCCAAAAAAATTTTGGAAGTGAAAACTTATTCAACATGACTCTAGGCATATCGCCAAGAGTCCTATTCTTCCGCTCCACAACACCATTTTGTTGAGGAGTTCTTGGACAAGAAAACACATGATCAAAACCATTTGAATCACAAAACTTTTCAAAATCAGTATTTTCGAATTCGCCTCCATGATCACTTCGGATTCGAGTAATCATGTAGCCTTTTTCATTTTGAACTTTCTTAACAAAAATTTTGAAAACCGAAATAGCATCACTTTTGCTTGAAAGAAAGAAAACCCAAGTGAATCTAGAAAAAAGTCATCTACTATAACAAAAGCGTAGAGTTTTCCACAAGACTGGCTACTAGGACCAAATAAATCCATATGAAGTAATTGCAGGGGTCTAGTAGTGCTTACAGTATTTATGGAATGGAATGAAGACTTGGTTGCCTTATTCAACTCACATTCGGCACATACCGTGTCCTTCTTGAATGTGATGTCGGGCAAGCCTCTAACTAGCTTCTTAGTCGATAACCTGGATATAATATCCATGTTGGCATGACCAAGACGCTGGTGCCACAGTAATTTCTCATCCTTGTGAGCATAGAGGCATCTTCCTGTACTGTTAGTATCTCTAGATAGATAGAAAATGTAAATGTTGTCCTCTCTTATCCCTTCAAAAGCGATGTCTCCTGTTGACCTATCATAAATATAGCATTTATTTTGTCCAAAGTTAATATCATATCCATGATCAGCAAGATGACTTATGCTGAGCAGGTTATGCTTTAACTCGGTCACTAGGCAAATATCCTTTATTACAGGAGAAGGAGAATGACCAATAGTACCATTACCTATAATATATCCTTTTAGGTTGTTGCCGAAGGATACATATTCTTCTCTTTTCATCGATAGTGATGCGAAAAGATTTGCGTCTCCCATCAAATGCCGTAAGCATCCACTATCGAGAATCCACTTACTCTTAGTTGAGGAGGGAAGGTCCACCTACATCAAGAGTAGATGTGACCTTTGGTACCCAAGTTCTTGAGGGTCCTGAAAAGTTAGTTTTCGGCATTATGGTAAGATGTGTCCATGTAAACCACAATAAGTACAAATAGCATTCTTATTTATGTTAGGAGCATGTTGATGATGTCTATATGTAGCATGGTAAGAGTGGTGTGGAGTAGCATGATGATGATGTCTATATGTAGCATAGTAAGAGTGGTGTGGAGCAGCATGATGATGACTATATGTGGCAGCAGGATGATGATTATATCTATATGCAGTATGGTGGTGATTTTGTTTATGTGCAACATAGTGATGATTATGTCTATGTGTAACATGGTGATTATGTGTCATATTAGAATGATAGTTATGAGAATTATTTCTACGTGCATGTGGTTTGTATGCTTTATGAAAGTGGGTGTACATGTAAGCATGATTGCGTGCTGCAGATGGATGACGTGTTTGACTAGTATGAGCAGCATTGTGCTTTGTGTGTGTCTCATGTGATTGGGTTTGAGGTTGAGCAACCTGTTTTCCTAATCTAATCTCTAATTTCTTAGAGACAGCCTACAGTTCATTAACCTTAGCATTCAAACCATATATTTTAGTAATAGAGATCTTGTGTCTATTCTTTTTTTCAGCAAGCTCAGTGTTGAGTGATGTGATCTCGAGTGTTTGCTTTTCAATGCGTGCTTCGGCATCATGTAGGCTTAATTTAAGCTTCGACACCTCATTCGTGACTTCCGTGGGTGAAGTGTCTCTAACATTATCAGGTAGAGAGTTTTTGAATCTCGACTTCATGACTTTTGATCTTTCCTTGGCATGTTTATATTTACCAATGACTTTCTTGTGGTCATTGAGTAAATTATTAAATGCATCGCCAAGTTCATCAAAAGTGAAATCATCGAGAGTTTCATTAGTTACCTTATCGGATGTTGCCATTAGGCATACATTGGCGGTGTCTTGAGGAGAGTCCTTTTCTTCCTCGGAGTCATTAGCTTCGCTTTCATGCCAAATGCTTGTGTTGGCATATTTCCTTGAGGAAGTCTTCTTGTATGGTTTCTCATAACGGTTGCTCTTCTTTGCGAATGGACAGTCTTTTCGGACGTGTCTAGTCTTCTTGCAGCCGTAGTATGTTGGCTCTTCTTTGTCATCTTCTTGTGGTTCCTTCTTTCTTCGATTGAAGCGAAGGAATTTCTTGAAGTTGCGGACAAGAAGAGCTTAATCATCACCTTCCGAGTTGTCGTCATCCATCTTTTCAGGATCAGCCCTTCGTCGGTGAGCTTTAAGGGCAATCTCCTTTGCCTTAGGAGCAGGCTCTTTGAAGTCTTTGAGGTCAAGCTCATGAGTCATCAGCTTTTCCATTAAAGTCTCCATGGACAGAGTCGTGAGATCATTTCCTTCTATGATGGCTGTCACCTTAG
This sequence comes from Iris pallida, assembly GCA_029216955.1. Taxonomy (NCBI): domain Eukaryota; kingdom Viridiplantae; phylum Streptophyta; class Magnoliopsida; order Asparagales; family Iridaceae; genus Iris; species Iris pallida. Next base: position 35,128 of record JANAVB010008801.1, on the reverse strand, counting down.
GGTTCCAAATCTTTGGTAGCCCCCTAAGTATATTGCGGATCTTCTCATAATTTGTATATTGTTTGCCGAGAGAAGGCAAGGGGTTGATGATGCCCACTACCAAAATACACTCAATTAGCGACGGATATTTAGCGACGGTAAATTTCCGTCGGTGTTAGCGACGGCTTCGTGGCCGCTCAGCGACTGAGTACCGACTACACGCCTTTGCCATTTTTTATTTAATTTTAGGGGAGGAAAGGTCGCATATACATCGCTAGGCTGTCGGTAATATAGCAACGGATGTCTAGTCGTCGCTACGTAGTCGATTATTTGGCGGGAATTGTGTAGGAATTTGGCGGTACATTTCTTCGACTACGTAGCGATGGATATTCCGTCGGATAATCAATAATAGCGACTAATTGGCGACGGATTATTAGCCGTCGCTATTCCGTCGCTAAATTTACGTTCCAGACTTAAATGAAAAGGTGGGGAGAACTTTTCGCATTCCCCCCAAATTCAATCTCTCTCCTCTCTCACTCTCTCTCCTCTCTCTCTCTCTCTCTCTCTCGCGCGGCTTCGGTGAACGGCGTCGGCGTCCTCTCCTCTCTCTCTTCCGAAGTTAATCCCCTCTCTCTCTCTCTCTCTGTGTTGCGGTTTGTCGACGTAGGGGCAGCGAGGGCGGCGGGCTTGGGGACATTCGGGCTTGGGGCGGGGGCGTCGGGGGCTGGACGGCGGGCTTGGGGCGGGGGCTTCGTGGGCTGGGGCGGCTGGCTTTGGGCGGGGGCAGCGGGGCTGGGCGGCGGGCTTGGGGCGGGGGCGTCGGTGGCTGGGCGGCGGGCTTGGGGCGGGGGGCGTCGGGGGCTGGGCGGTGGGATTGGGGCGGGGGCGTCAGGGGCTGGGCAGCGGGTGTCGGGGGCTGGGCGGCGGGCTTGGCGGGGGCGTCGAGGGCTGGGCGGCGGGCTTGGGGCGGCGGGGGGCTTTGCTTATCAAATTCATCAGAGTTTATATATTGGCTAAATAATGTGTTATCCATATTGGGTGTTATCCATTACTTTGGTGGTGTTTGGATTTGTAAATGTAAATATGGAGTTTGGGTTCATGGTGTATATGTTCATTGTGTCAAGGACAGTGCCAGTTCTTCATCTGCATAAGTCAGTTGTGTTCTTCTATATAGATGTATATATCTATACATCTAACTGTGATATACTTATATATGTGTATGTGTGCTTTAGAGAGTGACGAATGAAAGGCAGGCCTACCATGCCACGGCTTGGGGTGTAATGTGTGATTGTAGACATGGTAGGAATTATTGGTAATTAATGCTAGTGTGACTAGACTAAGGTAGTGCTTGCTAGATAATAAGGACAAGGTTCACAATATAGGTATCGAAATCGGTTTCGGACTATTCCTATGAGTATTGGTATCGGCGATATCGGTAGTATCGGCGGTATCGTATCGGAGTATCGGACTTTGGTATCGGAAAACAAATAATTATTAATAAATTATTTACATTTAAAAACATATATTTTATACATTTAGGCATAATTTTAAGTATTTCAGCGTTATTTCTTAGTAGTTTTGAAATTATATGAAATAGTAGTCACCCTTACCGATTGGTTTTGCCGAATTGACCGGAACAAAGACCCCCAATGTCGGTATCGGTCAATATTTGGTATCGGTCGGTATCGGATCGGAACATGCCAAACCGTATCGGTATCGGCCGTATCGGATCGGTATCGGCCGATACTTTAAACCATGCTATCGGTATCGAACTACCGGTATCGGTATCGATATCGCACTATCAGTATCGGTATCGGTATCGCACTATCGGTATCGAACTATCGGTATCGGTATCGCACTATCGGTATCGGCCGATACTTTAAACCATGCTATCGGTATCGAACTATCGGTATCGGTATCGGTATCGTACTATCGGTATCGGTATCGGTATCGCACTATCGGCATCGAACTATCGGTATCAAACTATCGGTATCGGTATCGCACTATCGGTATCGAACTATTAGTAACAACTGTATTTAGATTTTCTCTTCTCGAGCTAGAATACTAGCGGATCCACCAGTTACATGATTATATACTAATTCTGTTTAGTTTGTCTTACTATTCAGATTTTTACATCTAATCTGTGATGGATCGTTATTTCGTTGATCGTACATGGATGTACAAACGACAACACGAGAGCAGAATAGGTGTGAGTGACGATTTTCAGGCAGGCGTGGAAGTGTTTCTTAAGTATGCCATAAGCAAAGCTCAGTTTATGGACGGTAACAAAATCAAGTGTCCATGTCGTAATTGTCGCAATAGACGATACGAAGAAGTGGTGAGTGTAAGAGATCATTTGACCCGTAAGGGTTTCGTACGTGATTACGGCCTGTGGTCATCGCAAGGTGAACTATATGTCGAAAGACAGGTTGCGAATGCTGCTACTTATCCTTTTGATGATAATGCTGCAGCGGATTTTGTCGTCGATGACGACGAATGCTCCGTTGATTATGGAGACGTGCAGAACCTTGCACGAGATATGGTGTACGATACGGCAGGGCCTAATTTTGATCCGGAGGATCTTAATCCCGAGGCGAAGGAGTTCTATGATATGTTTCACGATGCTGAAACTTCTTTATATCCTGGTTGTGATCCACATTCCGTACTGTCAGTGACGATGCGGTTGTTGAACATAAAGTCCGATTTTAACTTGCCACAAACTTGCTATGATCGGATTACACAACTAATGAAGGAGGTGTTACCGAAGGAATCAAAAGAGCTTCCAAAAAACTTCTACAAGTCGAAGATGATGGTCCGACAACTGGGACTGGGGTACGACAAGATAATTGTTGTCGCAACGGATGCATGTTGTAATACAAGGAGAACGAGGATGTAGAAAGTTGCCGCTTCTGTAATGCGGATCGTTACAAGGAAGTCAGGGGAAAAGAAAAGTTAACTAGAAAACGACGTCCTTATAAGTATATGCATTACTTGTCGATCACGAAGCGCTTGCAGAGGATGTATATGTCTCAGAATACAGCAGAACACATGACGTGGCACAACGAAGAACGCACAAAGGACGATGGAGAATTGTCACATCCTTCGGATGGAGAGGCGTGGAAATATTTCGATTTTCGCCATCCAGATTTTGCTGCAGAGCCCAGAAATATACGCATGGGGCTATGTTCTGATGGATTCGCCCCTTTCGGGCAGTCGGGATCTCAATACTCCTGCTGGCCGGTCATTCTGACCCCTTACAATCTGCCACCATGGATGTGTATGAAGACTCCTTATATGTTCTTGACAGCTATCATACCGGGTCCCAAAAATTCGACGAAGAATATCGATATATATTTACAGCCGTTGGTGGATGAGCTAAAACAGCTGTGGGAGATCGGCGTCACGACGTATGATATTTCCAGGTAACAGAACTTTCAGATGAGAGCTTCACTGATGTGGACAATCAATGATTTTCCCGCATACGGTATGCTGTCGGGATGGAGTACTCATGGCACCCTGTCTTGTTCGATATGCATGCAAAATAGTAAGGCGTTCCGCCTTAAGCATGGAGGAAAAACTTCTTTCTTTGATTGTCATCGTCAATTTCTGTCCGCGAGTCATCCTTGGAGAAAGAACAAGGACGCATTCAGAGCTGGAAAACAAGAATTTTCTCATCCGCCTGCCAGATTGTCGGGATACGATATTTGGGAAGATGTAAAGGATTTGCCCACTGTAATGGAAGATCCATCGAACAATCGTGTCGATGGGTTCGGACAAACCCATAACTGGACCAAACGGAGTATCTTCTGGGACTTGCCTTATTGGAAAGATAATCTTATAAGGCATAATCTTGATGTTCTGCATATCGAAAAGAATGTGTTCGATAATGTCTTCAATACCGTCATGGACATTAAAGGAAAGACGAAGGACAATCTAAAAGCAAGACAAGACATTGCCGAGATATGCAAGCGTCCTTATCTGAACTTGATACAAAGGGGAGCTGCCGGACAATTAAGTAAGCCGATAGCACAATACACATTGAGCAAGGAAGATAGATTAATAATCTGCAAGTGGGTATCTACTTTAAGATTTCCCGACGGCTATGTGTCGAATTTGTCTAGATGCGTTGACCTCAATGAACGCAAGCTAACGGGAATGAAGAGTCATGACTGCCACGTGTTTATGGAAAGATTACTGCCCATTGCTTTGAAAGAGTTGTTGCCTTCTGCTGTATGGGTTCCGTTGGCCGAACTATCAATATTTTTTAGGGATATTTGTTCAACTAAGTTGACTGTGCAACACATGGTTGAACTTGAGGAGAAGATTATCTTAACAATTTGCAAGTTGGAGAAAATATTTCCTCCTGGCTTCTTCGACAGCATGGAGCATCTACCGATTCATCTAGCATACGAAGCCCGTGTTGGTGCATCTGTTCATTATCGATGGATGTACCCATTTGAAAGGTACATAAATATCGATATAATTTAAGCTGAATTTCAGTGGGTTTTAAAATTCTTTCTTAATTCTCAAGATAATTTGTCCCTCTAGATACCTACACCATCTAAAGAAGAAAGTTGGCAACAAAGCTCATATAGAGGCTTCGATATGCGAAGCATATCTTATCGAAGAGGTGTCAAACTTCTGCTCCATTTATTTCGATACTCATGTTAAAACAAATCGAAATAGACCTCAAAGGAATGACGAGGACGTTGAGGATGGAGGAAGATTCAATGTAAGGGGCAAGCCTGTTAGGGCTAGTAAAAGACGGTGGTTGACAGACGACGAGTATGATGCCGCTCACCGATATGTCTTGTTAAACTGTGACATACAAGAAGTGAGAGATTTGGAGAAGTAAGTCAGTACACTTGCACTCGTTATAATCTCGAATTTGATGAAGTAAGTGACTACACTTATATATTCTTATTTTCTCTAATAGTGTATTTAGAGATGAAGTCAAAATGAGGAGACCCGATATTACCGATGAGGGACTTCAAAGAGAGGTTGATTGTACATTTCCGTCATGGTTTCGCAAATACGTAAGTAACTGTGATTATAATTGAGATTATTAATATATAATCTGAAACATTTAAATTATAAATATTTGTTTACAGGTTTTATTGCCTGAAACAACACTCACTCATGAGAGTGTTCGTTATCTGGCACTTGGACCGAAGAAGCAAATAAAGACTTGGCCAGGCTATGTCGTTAATGGCTTCAGGTTTAAGTCAACTCAGAATGCTATAAATGTCGAATTTATCAATGACGGCATCAATACCAAGGATTCCGGTGTTTGCATAAGAGACACCGTCTATGACGACGAGCCGGACTTTGACTATTATGGAGTGCTTCGGGATATTGTAGATTTACAATATACTAGCCCATATGATATGCATATTGTGATGTTCAAATGTGAGTGGTTCGATACGACACCAAATATCGGTTGGAGAATCGATAAACAATTTGGATTCGTCGATATAAATCATCGCAGGAGGTATAGAGGGTCCGATACATTTGCGATAGCAAATCAGGCTGTTCAAGTCTACTATACAAGCTACCCAAGGCGTCGTAGAGATCGATTTGACTGGTGGGCAGTATGCAAGATTAAATTTAGAAATACATTCAACGTTGGAGATCCAGCATACCAAGGGGACCAGATTGAAAAGTCCCAATACTTGGGACAACACTCAGATACAATGGATGTTGAAGATATTGTTGAGGAAAATAGAGGGGAGGAAGAGGTTGATACACAAGACTTAGCTGTCAACCAGGGGAGAAAGAGGCGTCTTGTCCCAAATTTTGAGGCAGAAGAAGAAGAAGAAGAAGAAGAAGAAGAAGAAGAAGAAGAGGAAGAAGAATTTGATGGGGATGAGGATACAGATGAAATCGACGATGAATATAAGGATGATGATGAGGATGAGGAGGATGATGATGAAGACGAGACCGAGGATGAGAACGAAGACGATGATTAGGTTAAATATTGTTGTATATTAAAAACACTTCCAATTACGTGAATTAAGTTTGACCTCATAAAAGCAATTACGTGAATTCATGTTTTTTTCATTCGATTATTTACTTATTGCAGATGGCACTCCTAGTCTTTTTCGTCGCGGCGGCACTCATCTCCCTACTGGTGGTATGTATATTTTAGTTTAGTTTTTTATATCCATTTACACTTTTATATTGTTAATTATGTTTATGCGTTCTATTTACAGGTCATGATGGCTGGCCGTGGTCGTGGTGCTGGTCATGGTGGTGGTGGTGGTGGTGGTGCAGGTCGTGGTCGTGGTCGTACTGGTGCTGGTGGTCGTGGTCGCATTCAAAGTTCCCGGGATGTGACCCCATCGAGCGAGCCCGACCCAGAGAGTACCCCGGGCACAGACGCATCCCGTCCTCGATCGACCACTTCATCGAGGCACGAGTCCGGATCTGCTAGCGGATCCGTTCCGCTATCGGAACCACCAGCAGCGGATCCACCAGGGGATGCCCCAGTTACTGCACAGTGGGCCCCGGAGTACCCCCATACTCGGTTCCATCCAGTTACTGGGGAGTACATACGCAGACCCGCGGATCCTCCGACGGCACCAGAGAGGCCGAGAGGCGAGTTCCGATAAGAGCTATGGCCCGCAGGGACCTCGTAAGCAAATTTAAGTTAATTTATTAAATTTCTTTCATTTATTCAAGTTAATAATCCAGTCGTTTCTTCTTGTAGGTTTTTTTCCGTTTAATGTTGACTGGGCCCTTGGAGAAATTATCAGGGCTAACTTCCACGGTCCCTACCTCAACTTTTCGTCGGTGCCCCCAAACGTGCAGTACGTCTGGCTCGACGAGTTGAGGGTATATATCTATATATTTGGTTAAGTCTATGTGATTCTTTAATCAACCATTTTTAAAATTACGTGATAATTGATTTTCTGTGTTAGACAACGTACTGGTGGCCCCCCCATCGCGAGGAGGGGATCCGCAGGACCTACAAAAGTGCTTGCTCGAAGAAGATACGGGATATGATTCATGACCTAAAAATGGGGCATACGAGGCCAAATTGGATCCGGCAGGAGTATTATGAGGACCTCTTAGGCATGATGGATACCCCTGCGTACAAGGAGAAATCGGAGAAGGCGAAGGTTAGCCGATCTGCCGCGGGCCTTCATACGGGGGGATCAAGGTCCCACGCAGCGACACTTGCAGATCTGGTGAGCAACCGTAAATTTATTTCACTATCGAATTAGGTATTATTAATTAAAGGAGTTAATTAGTTTCTATAGAAATTTCGTATGCAGGCCCAGCGGGCGGTGAAGGAGGGAAGGACGCCAGACTCGGTCACCATGCACGACGTGTTCCAGCATACGCACAAAAGACGGAAGGACGGGAGCTTCGTCGACGAGAGGGCCAAGGAGACTGATGTAAGTACTTATGTTTATGAGATTAACGTTAGAATTAAAAGTATTCGGACTATAACTTAGGTAAACTTAGGATTCACACTTAACTTAGTGAAACATAGGATTTAGATTACAACTTAGGTAAATCTTATAATATAAACACATTCATTTGATAGGCGGCGTATCGTGAGGCCCTTAGTCGGGCTCAGTTAACCGACACCGAGGATGTCGGTGAAACGACGCCCTTCCGGACACCCTCTTCTTTGGCCGCTCGGAACGACTTGTTCGTAGATACAGTCGGCGGCTTTAAGAAAGGGTTCCTGTACGGAGTCGGCTCCCTAGGGCCATTGCATATGACGACGCAGAGATTTCCACCGACACCGCCTCCTCCCGTGGCCCGGGCAGACGATGATGTTAGGTCGCAGCTTACGCAGCTGCACGAGGCGGTGTCGTCCTTGCGGAAGCAATTTACCACGTACTTTCCGCGTGCGTCTGCTGCTGCCGGTCCGTCTGCTGCTGCCGGTACGTCTCTGATGGTGCTCGTCCATCTTCTACTGGTCCGTCGACTGCAGGTGTCGGTCCGTCTTCCGTGGGCCATCTTTCTTTCAACCCTGATGCCCCTGTGGTACCACCTACGACTGTGACGTCACTCCTGGATGTCATGTCCGCAGAGCAGCTACGCCGACTTTCGAGCAGTGTCTACGACGGCTTGCCTGCGTACCTTGTGGAGGAGTATATTCGTCGGTCGCATATGGGATTACCACCACCGGACAATCGACCTCCTCCTTAAAATGTTGTATTAAGAAAATTTGGATTATTTGTGAGAGCTTTGGATTAATTGTGCTATAATCGGCTTATAGCACCGGATATTATGTTACTCTTTAGGATAATTGATATTTATTTTCTATTAATTTGGTTTGGTCTGTGATTCTTGGATAATTGGTGTGCATTAAATTCGTATGTGCATATTTGGTCTATGTGATTCTTGGATAATTGGTGTGCATTATATATTGGGTCTGTGTGATTGTTGGATAATTGGTGTGCATTATATATTGGTTTGGTTTATGCATATATTTGTCAACAGGGAAAGTGCTGCAAATTTTTTTCCCAAAAAACTCAGTTAGCGACGGACTAGTGACCGTTTAGCGACGGATAGTCCCAGTTGCCGACGGTTTTTCGACGGATTAGCCGTCGCTATCTGGAGTTTCTAAAGTGTTTCCAGGTAGCGACGGATTATCCGTCGACAAGGTTCTGGTGGTATAAACTTCGACGAAATAGCGACGGCCTGACCGTCGCCAGGGCGACTGATAATCAGCCGCTACGCAGTCGCTCGCTCTAGCGACTGCTTAGCGACGGACTATCCGTCGACATGGTTCTGGAAATGCCTGACATTTCCAGAGCCATGGCGACGGAAGAATAGTCGCTAAGCCGTCGCTACGACGTCGCTACAATCGACGGCATAGCGACTATTCTTCCGTCGCCATGATACTGGAAATGCCAAGCCTTTCCAGAACCTGATCGACGGATAGTCCGTCAGTAGGCCGTCGCTAATCCGTCGTTAGTTACCGACGAATACCGACGGATGACCGACAGAACGATACGCTCTGATACGCTATTACGACGATTTACGGACGGAATTGTACGTCGCTATTATCTGCACAGTTCAGTACTTAATAGTTGAAATGGACGATAGTCCGTCGGAAACGCGTCGCTAAAGCTTCGTATTGTGACGTCGACAATACGTCGGTTAACGGTCGCTTCACGACTACGTAGCGACGGACCGTTATTAGCGACGAGCTGATTGCCGACGGATTTTTTTGGCCAAAATCCGTCGGTTATCGGTCGCTAATCGTAATTACCGTCGGATTGGCGACGGATAGGGCCGTCGCTAAATCGATAAATTTTGGTAGTGGTCGAGGAATCTTGTAAACATTTGAGTGATCGTCTCATTTGGCTTCATCTTGAAAGCCCCATATTCTTGAGTGAGACGACTTATCTTCGACTCCTTGACTTGGGTGGTTCCTTCATGCGTCACTTCTAGAAGTCTCCATACTTCGTGAGAGGTGGTGCATGTTGAGACCCTGTTAAACTCATTCCTGTCCATTGCACAAAATAAAGCATTAATAGCTCTCGCGTCTAGACTCGCCTGTTTCTTCTCCTCGTCAGAATATTTGTCGTGGGGTTTCTCAACGAGATCACCATTGACAACTATCCTGGCGGGCTTTTTGTAACCATCGGTAACAATGGTCCAGAGGTCAAAGTCTAGCGACTTGAAATAAAAACTCATCCTTGTTTTCCAATAGGTGTAGTTTGTTCCATCAAATAGGGAAGAGGCCTATGAGTGGACTGCCCTTCACCGTGATTGGAAATCATGGATTGTCTGGTTGCCATGGATCAGTTCTAGGATGTTAGTCCTTGTTGAGAGAACAGAGCTCTGATACCAATTGAAGAACAAATAGGCAACTCTAGAGGGGGGTGAATAGAGTTTATGACTATATTGTCCAATTAAAAATTAAACTCTTTCACCAACAGTAAATAATAAGAGTAAATGCGAAAATAATAAAGAGCGAGAAAGCATACGCAAACACAGTCGATTTTAACCTGGTTTCCCTCGTGGAGGACTAGTCCAGGCCTGAGAACTCTAGCTCAGGATTAAATCCACTATTTGTGAAATAGTAGTTACACCTCGTGCCTTTTCTTCAGAAGAGCACGTCAACTTCTTACAGAGATCGCAGTGGCGATGCTTGGAATTTTCCAAGCAACTTCTTGAACTCTTGCACAAACTCCTAACTAAAAAGTACTGAGCCCTTTGAGGCTTAGGGAGCTTGTGGCCAGTAGATGAGAAGGGTATGGCTTGTATAAGGCTTTAGAGAGAAGAGAAGAGAAGATTGGATGATTGAAAATGAGAGAATTCAAGGCCTATTTATAGGATACCATGTAGGCAGAATTTGGCCAGAATTCTTGGTCAAATATTCAAAAATTTGGCCGTTGGACAACTTGCATCCAGCCAACCCTAAAAATTAGGGTCCTAGATTTTAGGAGGCAGAGTTCGGCCCGAACTCTGTGTGGAGGCAGAGTTCGGCCTGAACTCTGTCTCTAGAGCACAGAACTGATCCAATGGGTAAATAGGCTACTTGGATTTTTGTGGGGTTTTTGGTTTGAGGTATAGGTATAGGTTAGGTCTCAAATTGCTCAGTACGACTCAGTTTACGTATGTCTAGACTCAATAAAAGTGTAAAATATAGACTCAAAACATTGAGCATTGCAGGTGCGAGCTGTCGTCCGTCTTGTACTGAGTTCAGTCTTCATGTGTCGTATTAAAATATTACAAGTATTATATCGTCAATTGTATCAATATTTTGTTGACTGTGATTTTGTGTCAACAAGAAAGACAACCTAATGTATCAGCTTATTTCACCCATCCCTTATACGACTTCTTGCTCATCCTAATCTCTGCTCTTGTAAAAATCATGATTTCGCGGAAGCATGGTGGTGGTCTGGGTCGAGCACGGCCAGGTAAAATTCCTGGAAAATTTTTGGTGTGTTTATTTTGGGTGTTTCCTGGAGGTGGTGGTTTTGGGGACGAAGGTCGGCTGGTTGGCCGTGGAGAGGCGGCCGGAGGGCTAGTCGGGCGGTGCGGACAGGCGGTCGGGTTTTGGCTGCCGGTGGGTGTGAATTGGGTCTGGGTTGGCGAAGGCCGATGATGTCGGAGGAAGTGGACGGGATGGCTGTGGTTGTTTGGTGGGCTGGGAGTTGGCCGGAGTTGGCCAGGGTCGGAGGCGGTCCGGTGGTGGTTTGCTTGGTTAGGGATCGGGTTGGGGTGGCTGTCGTGATGGTGAGGGGGATCGAGGTTGGGGTGATGATGAAGTCGGTGGTTGTGGTTGTTGGCGTTGGCCGGGGTGGCCGGGACAGGGTGAAGACGGCGGCGAGATGAATGCTGGTGGCAGGAGGCGGGTACGGCAAAGGAGAGGGCAGCGAACAAGACGGAATAGTTAGAAATTGGTGTGGGTCGGAGTTGCCCGACACGGAATCAATGTATTTGTATAAACATGGAATAAGATATTGGATGGAGGAAAACATAGACACGATGCACTGCACGTGGGTGGGAAAATATTTGTGGATTATTGGTGAATGATAAAAATCATGGAGGAGTACCTGCCTATTTATAGGATGTGGGAATTCCCAATTGGATAGGGATTAGGAAAAGATTTAAAACCCAATTAGATAATTCATCTATTAATCTAAAATCAATCAAATACAAATCCAAATACAAATCCAATTTAAATCCAATTAAATTCTTTTAGTTTAAAATCAAATCAATTTCAAATATAGATATTTAATTTAATCTATTTAAATAAATCAAAAATTAAATCAAGATTTAAATTGCCACAATATTTTCAAAATATGTTTTTCCAAAAATACTATTATAATAATTTTGAAAATTACCTTATTATTTTAAAAATAAACTAATAAATAATTATAAATATATATGTATGCACAAATAATGTTTGCATAATTATGCTTTTCTAGTATACAATAAAAATATTATTTATTATTAATAATTGTTAGAAAGAAAGGCTTAAAATAACCAACTTAGAAATTTGGTATAATGGCAAAAATAATAATTATATATATTATCCTGAAACTATAAAAATAGAAAAATATTTTTCTAAAAATATGTACGCTTGCACATATTCGCACTCGTCGAGCAATTACGAAAAATAAAATTTCGTGCGCGACGTACAATACGAGTACGCGACGCACAATACAAAATTTTAAATCAGTACCAAATTTAATAATTAAAAAATAGTATAAATTTAGGGGTTTTACAACATTCCTTCTCTACGGGTGTGTATCTGTGCTCGGCACCCACCATTGTGCGGCTGAAGTAGTAGATTGCCTGTTCATGGCTGCCTTCATTCTTCTGAGCTAATAGGGCGCCAAGAGAATGGTCAATGGCGCGGACATATAGTAAGAAAGGCTTCCCCGTTATTGGAGCTACCAATACTGGGGGGCTTGTAAGATACTTCTTGATGTCGTCGAATGCGCATTGACATTGTTCAGTCCAGACGAAATATACGTCTTTCTTCATGAGCTGAGTGAATGGTTGACACCTTCCAGAAAGGTTTGAAATGAATCGTCCGATATAGGCTAGCCTTCCTTGTAGTCCGCGTAGCTCTTAGAGGTTTCTTGGAGGATGCATATCGAGGATAGCCTTCACTTTCTCCGGTTCAAGATGTATACCCTTTGAAGTGATGACGAAACCAAAGAACTTGCTGCTGGAGACTCCCATAAAGGACTTAGTTGGATTCATCTTGAGTTGGTGTGCACGCATTAGTTCGAACACCGTTCTCAAGTCTTGGAGGTGGTTGCCCTTGAGACGACTTTCAACTACGATATCGTCTACGTAGCACTCCACAGTTTTTCGCAAATGATCGCAAAAAATTATGTTCATGGCTCGCTGGTATGTCGCCCCTGCATTCTTCAATCCGAAGGGCATCACCGTATAGTAGTATACCCCCAACTGTGTTCGAAAAGATGTGTGCTTCTCGTCATCGGGGAACATCTTGATCTGGTTGTAGCCTGAGAACCCATCCATGAAGAACATCCGCTCGAAGCCGCAAGTATTGTCGATCATTACGTCGGTGATCGGTAAAGGGAACTCGTCTTTCGGGCATGTAGAGTTCAAATCACGGTAATCGATACAGACTCGAACTTTACCGTTCTTTTTCATGACTAGAACGATGTTGGCAACCCAGTCAGGGTGTTGTTCTTCGCGAATGAATCCACTGGCAATGAGCTTCTTGACTTCATTTTCGATGGCCTCCATGACATCTGGTCGGAATCATCATTGTTGCTGCTTCACTGGCATAGCTCTAGACGAAATATTCAAGCGGTGCATGGCGACTTTAGGGCCCATGCCTGGCATGTCTTCATAGCTCCTTGCAAAGACGTCGATGTATTCTCTTATAAGCTGTATAAGAGATTGGCGTTCATCGCCAGACAGACTTTTACTGATGAAAATTGGTTTAAAAGATGATTCATCTCCTAAATTGACTTGGATGACTTCGTCTTAGGTAGGTGGTTCACGTTGTTCGAAGCGCAGTTCCCACCTAGTATCCATCTTTTGAGCCTATTGTTCAAGCTCGATTGATTGGACATCGTCCACAATTTGGTCAACTGAAACCTTGTTGACGGACATGGTTGCTTTGAACATGTTGCCAATGCTGGAGTCAGAGTCCCAGAGACAGGAATCAGAAGAGTGAGAAAAAAAAGATATGCTTCATCATCTGATCTTTCGGGAGTTGTTGGAGGAGTGACATAACCCAAACCTGTAGGACCGATTGTAGGAACGAGTTGTAAAGCGCAATACTCTAGAGGGGGGGTGAATAGAGTAGGCAGCAGAAATTAACTATTTAAAAACGTTAGTAACAAGATCACAGAATATATATCACAGATATATGTAAATGAAAAGTAGAGAGTAGAGAGCAAACGCAAATACAAGGATGTATACTGATTTCCCTCTTGTGAGGACTAGTCCAGTCGGAAGAACTCTAGCTTCCAATTTAATCCACTAAGGAAAATTATCACAAGTTTTCATCCGAAGTTCTTGCAACTTCTACAACGCGAGCTTTGATCCGAAGTACTCGACCAACTTCAATTGTGAAGAGTCTTTCTTCAATCAAGCCTCTGGTTACAACCACTCTGAAACTTCTAGACCGTACCGCACTGGTAAATCGACTAGAGGATTGTAACTGGCTTGGGATTTGAAAATGAATAGCTCAGAACACTTTGGAAGAAGTAGTAGGCTTATAGAGAAGAGATATGAAAGTGAATTGGTGTATGAGTGTGAATTGAAATGATCAAAATTCTTCTCTATTTATAGTTTTTCCAAAGGCATAATTCTGAAAGAATTCGGGCAGAACTCTATGAGAAAATCTCGTTGGGATCCGTATCTGCGGGAAGACCAAGTTCAAAAAGCAACATTCACTAACCGAACTCTGGCCGAACTCTGGCCGAATTCGGGCCGAGTTCTGCTAGGGTTCTGTTAGGGTTTTTGCAAATAAGTTTTTGGGCTTTTGAAAAGTCAAACAGTTAGGAAGTAGTTTGGGCTTTTGGAAGTGGGCTTATTTTCAAAATAAAAGGGTATTTTGAAAACGTTTCTTAGGTAGCCTATTTACCAGTACGATGCTGTATACATCGTATTCCTAGACTCAATAAATATGAAAAATACAATGATGAAATAGAAAAACCAAGAGCCCTTTGATGACGCCTTTCTTCAAATATTTGAGCAAACATGAAGACGCCTTTTTCACTGACGGCAGTCATCCAAAGATAAACAGATCTGGAAATCTTCTTGTATAATGCCGTCTTTGGCCCATCAATAATTCTCTATTGCATATGTCCTGGTTTGATCATGTTTGATCAAGCTTACAGCATGTCTGTAAATAAATGTTAGAAGAACAAAGCAATATGATGCATTATGATACAAACATATGATGTAGAACAGTAGGACAATTCTAACATTAGGACAATGCTAAGTTTAAGTAGCAACATGATAGTGATTACATGAATATTAGTGACATCATTAGTTAAACTTAATTGATTAGCCATATTCAAAAACATGATATAATAATTGGGCTAACAATCTCCCCCTTTTTGATTATAGCAAATCTTTTAAGTTTAATATATATACAATAGATGCATGTATCACTAATAAACACAATACTAGAATATTGTGTGCTAACTTAAACTTATTTCTCCCCCTTTGACATGATCAAAAATAAGCTCCCCCGTAATTAAAGCTAAAATGAACTCAAGCATAAGTAAATGAGGAAAGCAAAAATAATTATGATTAAGGATTAGGAGAACAGTGTAACGACAAGTACTTAAAAAAATTGCATAACTAAAGAATAAAAACTTGTCAAAAATAGTTGGTTGAACTTTAACAAAGAACATTGAAATCAAGTAATACATAGTTTACCAACTAGAAATCCAAAAATGACATTCAAAACATATTTGTTCATCATATTGTGTTTTGAAATAGACCAAAAAAATATAGTAGGAATCAATCATTGGTCATAAATAAATCATAAGGAATAGAAAGTCGTAGATCTAGTAAAGAATCAAAAAAATAATGAGACTTTGAACAATGATCACAAAAAAATATGATTCATAATTTGCCAATACAAATTAGTGATCAATTCCATAAAGAGTATAATCATTGGAAAAAAAAAGCAAAATACGTATACTAGAATCTATGCAAAATCTATACCAAAGTTTATGCATTTGAATTCAATTACCACAGCATAATATATGAATATCCATTAGATAAACATGAAGGTAATGAAGACAAAATACGTGAGAAGGAGAAATTCAGTCGACTTGAATGCTCCCCCACAAAGTATGATCAGTCTAAATATAGATAACCATGAACTTTGAGATAAAATCTCAATAAGAAGTGCCAAATGTAACTTTAAACTCAATCAAATAAGGATAATTAAATATATATTTGGCAAGATAACTTTTAGAAACTCGAATGAGAGAATTAAAAATAAATAATAATAATAATCATATATTCTCTCATCTGATAAAAAAAATATATGAACAACTCAACAAGATATTTTAAGTAAAATAATATATGTCCACGATGAACTAGGTATACCACATATTAAGGGCATAAAAAAATTAAAACAATTAATTTTCTCCCCCTTAAAATATGTGTATATAGTTCAAAAATAATTTATATGAAAAAAAATTATCACAAGGTCTAAGGGATATCTAAGATATGCATCTTTTCTTTCCTTTTATCAAATCCATTAAAATTCCAAAAAAATATCATTTTTGGGCAAATAAGAGAAATATCCAATGAATAAATGCTTAAAGATGAACAAACAAAATATATCTTCAATATAAATATATAAAAGTAATATTTCAAGACATTAAAAGATTTTGAAAACTGTCTTTAATAATAGCATTTGAGTATGAGACAGATTCAATAAATCAAAAAGAAATCAAAAAGACTTTTCAAAAATGTGGAATTTATTACGAAAAATTGTCTTAATAAATGTTCGAATGCGTCCATTTAGTCCTCAGACTGAAAGCTGGCGATTCGAATCACGGAAACAATTTTAATATAAATCATAAATAAATCCATTTGAACAAATAAACATAACTAGATAAATGTCCAAAGAAAAGTGTATTCTAGATATATGGCATGTCAAGGGGATAATTGACTTGAAATAATTAACTGCTCCACCTTTACATGGCTATATCCAAAAATATAATATTGAAAAAATTTTAAAATAAAATTCAGAGACATATTTTTGGAAGTAGAAAACTAATTCAAAAAATTAGGTCTTCTTATAAAAGTTCATTTCTTCCCTTTAAAGCCGTTGCACGGTGTCCATCTGATAACCGGAGGCTTAAAGAAATGAAACGCTTTGAGAGAGAGACATTCAATATGCATGACTTCTCCCCTGCAAAGAGTTACTGTTGTAGACAGTAAGTAACTTGAATAAGAAGATAATAATACAAAGCTCAAAATCATTGAATATTACACAATTTAAAGACGAAATCATAAGACCATAATATTCAATGAGTAGTCACAAGATCATCAAGTCTGAATATCGAATAGTATGACAGAAAAAAATATATCAAAAGATGACAAACATTAACCTATGAAGATCAATATCCGTTACTTTTTGTAAAAAAAAATCATTAAATAATATTATCCATCAAATCTAAAATTCGAAATCTATCAGATAACAATTGCAACTAGATCTCAATAAATTTTTAGTTTATAAAGCGTTGATCAATCTTGGGTTACCTGTAAAAGTACTATCCCAGCTAACGGAGGTTCACCGGGGAACACTTAAGTACCGCTTCGCTTCGACCGTAGTCGTGGTGACAGACAGACCTTTTGTGGGCTTATACCCAAAATAAATCTCTTCTTTAATAACCGAGAATTTTAAGAAGAATTAGTGCAATATAAAAAAAATTATATTCTATGGACTTAAAGAAATCTTAGAACAATGTAGCATACGGTATAAGATGTATCAATTACAATAATCCATATGTGCTACAAAATCATTGGGTAACAATAAAATATAAAATATTTATAAATCAAAATGTAGGACCTAGATACGTTGATGTATTTTGGAATATAGGGGACTGGGTTCAGTACCTTGGATCCAGAACTAGACGATAGTTGCAAGTATACCTTAATAAATCTTAAGTCTATGAGGTATTGATCACTTCGGGTTAGCTATAGGGGCCGGTTCCCAGCTAGCGGTAGTCCGAAGACTAGTGCACCGTGTCGCTTCAGGTTATTTACACATGTATGACAGAAGGACCCTTTCGGCTTGTTCACAAAATGATCTCTACTCTTAAGAACTTAGATTCAAAGGAATATATGCAGTATCATTGAACATCGTCGAAATTCAGAATCCCTAAAAGTAAATACCCAAATAATAGTTTATCAAGATTAAGATATTAAAAATATCATGTATCCAAAATATCAACCAAAAAGCCAAGAAAAAGAGGCTTTGAGGAAGGAGCTGATAAAGATAAGAACATAAATTTGTTCAAAGAAGTCAATAGCTTAAGTATGAGATAAGCACAAGTTTAAAAAAAACTACTTTTTAAAATAATATTGAACTTGAACTTAACTCATATATCCCCATAAAGATATTTATACAAAAATAATAAGAAACATATCAGCAATATATAAATGATAATGAATTATTCATGTATCATTAACAAGAAAAAAAATTATCACAAGATCAAAAACATGCATAAATAACATTATCAGACAAAGATGTAATTGATCCATAAAAAATTATTCAAAATAAAATATGAGAATCAATAGCGAATATATTATGCAAGCACAAGGTTAACATAAAATATATGTATATACTTTTCAAGTAAACAGGAGACTTGTGCTAAACAAATATTCATAAAATACTGATCAAAGTAAATATGACATGTTAAAGACAAATCAGTAAAAAGTGACCATTAAAAAATATTAAATACAAAGAGTCAAAAACATATTAACTAAAAAAATCAGCTCCTATGCATGCTTCAAGAATAAAGATTAAGAGTAAAGAGCATACATAGACAAATGTGTCACACTAATAGAAAATAAACAATTTAAGCTAAATAGCTAGTCATGCTAGGATTATATCTCACATTGATTCAAACAATAAACAATTTAAAAGACATCAATGAAAGCTAATAGTAAGAAATCAATAAGAACATGCTAGATATTAAAAACTATTTAGGAAGCATGTTACCGAAGTGGTTCTAGTGACCACACTTCTGTTGGTGAAATTGCATAGAAGATGACCTTTGTAGCTTTGCAATCACCAACATGTTCCATGGTTCTATTTGATATGAGAAGCTTCACATGCAATATTAGGTGAAGACTTCGGTATCCAATACTTGGATCCATATTTGTTAGCTTTGGGAACCCATTTGCACAAGTTCATATCAACTAGTTTTCTAATCTGACAATGATTAGAAATATGTCCATTCATACCACAATAATGACAGAAAGAATTAACATTTGTACTATGTGCAGCAGTATGAGAACGTGCAGTAGTGTGATATGATGTGCGTGGATACTTGTAATAGAAAGCATGGTTATGTGAAGCTTCAGCTTTGCTTGCTTCCTTTGTAAAAGATCTGACGTGTATGACTTTGTGATGTGCTAAGTGTCTTGTCTTAGACTGAGTCGTAGGTTGTACTACCTGCTTTCCCAGTCTAATCTCTAACTTTTTAGAGTTAGCGTCTGCTCATCATACTTAGCAGAAAGAGCATTAATTCTACATGAAGCAATAGAATACTTCTTCTTTTCTGATTCTAATTCCTCCTTAAGTTTAGCATTTTTTGAGCTTTTCTCAATGCAATCAAGTGCCTCATGCAATATAAACTTCAGTGTGAAAATCTCAGTAGAATTATCAGAAGGAGAACTATTTCTAGCATCATTCAATAAGCAAGTAAGCTTTTCATTCTCACGCTTATAGGATAGAATATCCTTTCTAGCTTGCTTATACTTATCTAATACTTTCTTGTGTTCTTCTAATAGATCACTGAAAGCATCAGATAACTCATCATGAGAAAATTCACTATCTTCAGAAAAGGAATTATTTTGTACCTCGTTAGATAATGCCATTGAGCATAAATTTGCAGCTTTATGAGGTCTCTCTTCTTCTTTTTCTTCTTCAGAATCTCTTGCTTCACTTTCACACCATATGCTCGTGCTTGTGTACTTGCGAGACGATGATCTTCCATCATTTGATCTTTCATAGTGACTCTCCTTTCTAGTAGTAGTATAATCTTCTTGGATGTGGTATATCTTCTTGTAGTTGTCACATGCAAGCTCTTCTTCATATAAGGGATTATGATGTACCTTAAATCCCAATTCTATCATGCATACATTTGCATCATTTTGAAGACTATCCTTCTCTCTGGAGTTGCTAGCTTTGCTTTCATACCTGCACTCATAAGTAGCCTCAAGAACTTTTCAAATTTTATGAGATGTTGTGCAAGTATTAATAAGATTAAATACATTTGTGCCTACAGCACAATAAAAGATATGCATAGCTTTTGCATCAAGGCTAGCTAACTTCTTCTCTTCCTCCGTGTAACTATAATATGGCTTGTTGATTATAGAGGATGTGAGAATAGAAGTGATAGTAGGCTTTTTGCAGCCATTTACAACAATTGACCATATGTCAAAATCTAGAGACTTCAAGTAGAAGCTCATTCGTGTTTTCCAGTATGTGTAATTTGTACCATCAAATAGTGGGAGTCTATTTGAGGATTGTTCTTCAGTTGTGAAGTACATACTTGCCATATGTGATATAGTGATCTATGTAACAGCAGTTATATAATAACAATATTACCTTGCTTTACCTGTATAACCCGCTCTGGTAATGAGGATCTGCTCCAAGGATGTTAAGCCAAATAATAGAGTCCTTGCTAGGATACCAATTAAAGGAGCAATTGGTATAAGCAATAATATCTCTATAAGGAGCACCTGCAATAATATCTCTAGATGCAGCACTGGCTCTGATACCAATTGTAGGAGCAATTGGTATGAGCAGCAATATCTATATAACAAGCACCCGCTCTGATACCAATTGTAGGAACAATTGGGATCAGAATATGATACCTCTAGATGGAGCACTGGCTCTTATACCAATTGTAGAAACAATTGGGATCAGAATATATTACCTCTGGTTGCAGTACTGGCTCTGATACCAATTGTAGGACCGATTGTAGGAACGAGTTGTAAAGCGTAATACTCTAGAGGAGGGGGGGTGAATTGAGTAGGCAGCGGAAATTAACTATTTAAAAATGTTAGTAACAAGATCACAAAATATATCACATATATGTAAATGAAAAGTAGAGAGTAGACAGCAAACGCAAACATAAGGATGTATACTGGTTTCCCTCTTGTGAGGACTAGTCCAGTCGAAAGAACTCTAGCTTCCAGTTGAATCCACTAAAAAAATCACCACAAGTTTTCATCCGAAGTTCTTGCAACTTCTACAACGCGAGCTTTGATCCGAAGTACTCGACCAACTTCAATTATGAAGAGTCTTTCTTCAATCAAGCCTCTGATTACAACCACTCTGAAACTTCTAGACCGTACCGCACTGGCAAATCGACTAGAGGATTGTAACTGGCTTGGGATTTGAAAATGAATAGCTCAGAACACTTTGGAAGAAGTAGTAGGCTTATAGAGAAGAGATATAAAAGTGAATTGGTGTATGAGTGGTGAATTGAAATGATCGAAATCCTTCTCTATTTATAGTTTTTCCAAAGGCAGAATTCTGACAGAATTCGGGCAGAATTCGGGCAAAACTCTATGAGAAAATCTCGTTGGGATCCGTAACTGCGGGAAGACAAGTTCAAAAAGCAACGTTCACTAACCTTACTCTGGCCGAACTCTGGCCGAATTCGGGCCGAGTTCTGCTAGGGTTCTGTTAGGGTTTTTGCAAATAAGTTTTTTGGGCTTTTTGAAAAGTCAAACAGTTAGGAAGTAGTTTGGACTTTTGTAAGTGGGCTTGTTTTCAAAATGAAAGAGTATTTTGAAAACGTTTCTTAGGTAGCCTATTTGCCAGTACGATGCAGTGTACATCGTATTTCTAGACTCAATAAATATGAAAAATACATTAATGAAATAGGAAAAACAGAGACCTTTGATGACGCCTTTTTTCAAATATTTGAGCAAACATGAAGACGCCTTTTTCACTGACGGCAGTCGTCCAAAGATAAACAGATCTGGAAATCTTCTTGTATAACGCCGTCTTTGGCCCATCAATAATTCTATTGCATATGTCATGGTTTGATCATGTTTGATCATGCTTATAGCATGTTTGTAAATAAATGTTAGAAGAACAAAGCAATATGATGCATTATGATACAAACATATGATTTAGAAAAGTAGGACAATTCTAACATTACATTGCTAAGTTTAAGTAGAAACATGATCGTGATTACATGAATATTAATGACATCATTAGTTAAACTTAATTGATTAGCCATATTCAAAAACATGATATAATCTTGGGCTAACAAACCAATACTGTTTCTTTGATAGTAGTTCTCGGGTTTGTCGGGAGGAGCAAAGTGTCGTATTGGCAACCGTCGTCCTCGGCCGTAATTTAGCCCCTGGTCGCTTTTAATGTCATATCCCATGTTCTGGATGATATTCTTGGCCTGCCAACTATACCGAAAAAGTTGCATTTTCCCCGAGTCATAATCAGCTTCCGTGTTGTGCTTGGGAGAAGTAGAGTCCGGAACGAATTTTCTCTCGCCAATAATTCGACCGAAGATAATTAGCTCTTCATCCTTCTTTCTGGCTGGAACGATGAAATAGTGGACATCTTCTGGGTAAACTTTTTCCCGTAGGTGAGGCGTCGTGACTGGCATGCAGAGGTGTGGTCCCATGTCGTGCTCTAGAGCGTATATCGTATCTATGTAGTGGTTTATAGATTGATAGACATCGAAGTAATTCAAAGATAGACATTTACTAAGAAAATACGCAAGTTCTTCTTCAGGGATAACATCATCCGCTGAAGGCACATTATTATGAGTATTGATATACTCATTGAGAGGATCATCATCTGGAAGAGGAGCCATAGTCTTGGCCAAGTTCACCACGTAGGGTAATTCTTCAGGATTGGGAGGATGGACTTCAGCAAGTTCCTCCGGAGGTGTCTTACGGAGAGTGATGGTCAATGGTTTGACCCTGTCAGGGTTATTCTTTTTTACACAGATTGTGAGAGGCTTCGGAGTACTTTTTAGAGTAGTACGTCCTTTGACTCGGATAATCAGGAGACCATCATTGGAGGATGAACTTGCTTCAGCTTTATTGTCAGCTTCGTTGCCGTCATCCTTGGGGGCTGTGATTGGTAAAGTACCGAATCTCCATAGTAGGCTTCGACGCCCTTAAAAGGATCGACATCAGCAAACTCCGTCTTCACGACACCGTCGTTGCCGACGTACTTGAAGCACTGGTGAAGTATGGAAGGAACGATCAGATTCTCGTGTACCCATGGACGTCCCAAAAAGACGTTATAGGATATATTGGCATCGATCACATAGCAGGAAACCTCCGTTCGGAGATCACCGATCTGGCACTTGAGACGGATCTTGTCCAGCGGGTGGCTTCGACCAGCATTGAAAGCCATGATAGTTGTATTGGTTGCAGATAGCTTGTGTAGAAGGATTCCTAGAATTTGAAGTAAACTTCTAAAAATGGTGCTGAGGGAGGATCCTGGATCGATGTGCATGTGGTCCACCTTGATCGCCCCGATATACCCTGTATAGTACAGGGGTCTATATGATGATTATTTTTTAGTAGCATGTCCTCCTGTGAAAAGGTGATGTTGGGCACCACTTCCATAGTACTGTGGCAGTGGGGACAGGAGATAGGGTCTTCAGCAGGGGCTTTCACTTCAGCGAGATAAGAGTCGGCATGTAGTAATGCCTCACTTAAGGCTTCCGCATTTCTTTGGAGAGTCGTAATAGATCGAACAGAGATAACCTGGCAGGTGTATTGGCCAGCTGTGCCAGTATGTTAAAGTTGTATGGCCGATCCTTGCCTTCGGAAGCTGGTGCCTTCAGAGACATGTCAAACCGTGTCTCCTTCTGCTTGACTTTGTCAGTAGTTGAAGGCTTAGACGGGCCGGCTTCTGAGCTTGTGGGGGTAGCAGGAGCTTGGGAAGGTACCTCGTAGATGGAAGAAGATAGAACCTCGTAGATGGAAGAAGACACCCTATGGCATGACTTGTCAAACCGTGTCTCCCCGATCGCGTCTCACCAGATAGAACCTCGTAGATGGGAGAAGACACAATATAGCATGACTTGTATTTTTTGCCCCTTTTTGCTTTGGGAGATACCACCCCCTGTGTCATCTCTTGCACATGGTCCGGATGGACCCACATGATCTCACCATGTTCAGTTGTGAGAGGTACCAAGGTTGAGTTGCGAGCTGGCGACAGGTCGACGACTTTCATTACTGCCTTGGGGATCGGGATCACGCCGTCTGGGACTTCTGTAGGAGGAAAGTTACCAAACTGAAGAGAGATCATGTTAGAAGATACGACCTTGTCTTCAGCTTTGAGGTTGATCACTTGGCTTTCGATAAGTTGTTGTATCTTCTTCTTCAGGATGATGCAATCCTTGGTGGAATGATGCACGTACTGATGATAGAGACAGTACTTGGGATCGTTGAGTTGGTTTACCTCTGCAGGACGTCGTGGTGGAGGCAATGTCAATTTACTACCCTTCGTCAATGTGTGAAAAATGTTAATGACATCGTCTTCGTCAAAGGAAAAGGTCTCCTTAAACTTGTCGAAGGCGCCCTGAGAATTGGAAGCTCCTTTGAAAGTGTTGACCTTCATGACTTCTTTCTCTTTACCCCCACGAACAGGGATAGTTTGAGGATGCTTGCCCTTGTCTTCAGATTTGGGAGCTTTCAACCCCAGTAGTTCTAGATTATGAATGTCATTTTCAGCAGCATCAGCGGCCCCAATGAAAGCGGGCCATGTATCATACTTATGTATACCCAGACAGAACTTCACTGTAGAAATGAAGTTATGTCGACAAGTATCCATAAGTTCTGAGTCTGGTATGCCGAAGGGCAACTTCAGTGCTAGCCGCCTGAAGCGTTCGATGAAGGCAATGACAGACTCAATCCTCCTTTGCTTTGTCTCGATGAGGGTGGACATGCTAACATGCATGCCACTTTCGTAAAACCTGTTGAGAAACAACCTCTCCAAGTCTTTAAAAGAATTGATACAGCCATCAGGCAGACTGCAGAACCATTCGAAAGCTACCCCCTACAAGTTGTTAATAAACAGCTTTGACAAGAACGAATTGTCCCTGGGTAAGTGTAGAGTCTGCGTGTTGAAGTATGTCATGTGTTGACGAGGAGAAGTCAATCTGTCAAATGAATTTAGCATCAGCGGCTTGTAGTTAGGAGGGCAAGTAGTATTCTCCCATTCAGAAGGATAAGGTTGAGATATCCCCATCTTCTGAAGCTCGTCTTTGTGTGAGATAGTGTCGAAACGGGCGACCAAGGAATCAATTGCATCCTGTTGATTAAGCAGGTGTTGGGAAATGGCAGCTGAACGGTTGTCAGGCGTCGTTGGCGAAGGACCACCCCCAGCATTTGTAAGACTTGGGGGAGGCGCAAAGGAATGATACTCCTTTTGTAGTGAAGGAGGGTTGTTGCTATTAGCCAGACTAACGTGAGCCACGACGTTTTGTTGAGGTGGAGGAACAGCCCCAGCAGCTTGGACCGCCATGATACTGGTAAGCATATCAGTGATCTTGGCGAATGTTGTTTCAAGACCCTATAGTCGTTTGCTGGTCTGATCACTTTCTTTCGGTCTTTCTCTGTCTGCCATGTATATAGATAACATGCGAGGATGAACAGAGGAAACAGTACAACTGGTGCTGATACTGTCTGTTTTTGAGTTGATAGGTCCCTCATCTTCAGGTAAAGGAGGTAGATAGTCGGCATCAGACTCGGAGGGATCGTCGTACTCTGGAAGGCTACCCCCAGTGTGAAGGTCGGGAATACTACCCCCAGCTTAGGAGTCTTCGTCATCCATACGGAATCTCGCCTTTGACTGAGTACCCATATAGACTCCTTTAGATGTGACAGCCTGTTGGCCATCTGTTGGTAAACTTATTCTTCTTCTTCTCGTAGAACTGAAAGAGAAAGTTGGGTTCGTAGTCCACCATCTTTGATTGGGGCTTCCATAAGGGGGACCCCATGAAGCCATGTTGGATGAGACACACAGCGGCTTGTCGTCGTCAGAGAAATGCAGCCGTCGAAACACGGACTGTCTCTGAGGCACTCTTGTTGCTTTGGAGCAGCAACAGTTGATGACAATACTGGTGCACGGATGTGCACTATGAATTGTTATGTCCTCCCTCGCTTTACGCATATAATTTATCATGTCACGTAAGTCAGCAGAAGGGAGTTTTGCCTTAAAACCCATGTTACATGCATCGCTGAGCTTTGCACGTGGGTTTGTAAGAAGAGTTGGCACATCCAGACTTAGTTCATGTATAGGGCAACCCCCACACCTAAGTTCTGTGATGTCCTTGAAGACAGCCCTATGCTATACGCGTCGTGGCCTGTCTTTTTGCTGTGGGCGCATAGGCCTTGGAGACTAGCTGTGGGCGCATGCTTCTTGGCAGCATGTCTGAGCCTCCTTGACGTGGGCGCATAGTATGGATCAAGTGAACCTGGGCATATAGCCTTGGGCGCATGACCGTGGATGCCCAATCTGTTGAAGAAAGAGGCCTTCTGATTGGAGTTATGCGACCAAACACCCCCTTGGGCGCATGGCTTTGGGCGCATGCTCGGTGGAGCAGCGCTATTTTCTTCCAGCTTCGCCTCCTTCGTTTGTGAGCCTCGCTTGGTTTGCCCAGAGTGTCGCACACCCCAATTCTTGGCATCGTAGTACTTTCCATTGCCAAGTCTCGGGCATTGAACACCCTGTTGTTGGTTGAACATGAGAGAAGTCATTAGGCTAGTAGAGCCCGGAACGGTGTGAGCCTTCTTCATTTGGGGAGCTTCTATGGCAGAGTCATGCGCCCATGTGACAGAGTCCTCCAGTTGTATATCTGCTATGACACTAGCCGGATATGTACGTCGAGCATTCGGAAGCCAAGCCTTGCGAGACTTGTTTGGCTTCGCTGATTTTGAGGGAGTAGAGCTGTCCATCGAAAGCATCTCTTTGAACGCCTGCTGATCGAACTTTACGATCAGCATCTTCTGAGTGCTCCCCACTTTTTCGGTATCGGATTGCGTCACCACCTTCTCGTTAGAGGAAAAGGTAGTCCCCAGCAGAGTCGCCATTTTTATGGACACACACAAAAAGAAGAAGAAATGCTATCTTTTCTCTATTAGCGCAAGGCACCACAAATCGAGTACGCCAGAGAGATCCTGCGCTGAGGATCCCCGAGTACAAAAAAGAATTCTGGGGAATGGGACGATGGAGATCGAGCGGCAATTGCTCCTTTACTCCATTGACACTCTGATTACAAAAGTGGGAGAAAACCTAAGAAAATTGCTAACTCTCGGCTCACTGGCAAGAAGTGCAGCAATTTGGCTCTTGAAAATGCTCTCCGTTCTGTGTTTTGAAGAGGGATAAGACCCCTTTTTAGTTGTTCTTCAGCTGGAATGATGTTATGCACTCACATGAGAAAACACACTGGTTTTCATGTGGGCGCAGGTGTAGAAGCATGGAAAATATGGGATTCATGCGGGTCACAATTTGCCGCATAAGTACTTCGGGCCAAACTGGTCCGCATAAAGGAGAGCCGCATGACAGATTGCACCCACATGAAAGCTGACAAATTCTGTCAAATCTGATAAAAATGACAGCTCTGACATTCTGACAAAAAGATAAGACGTGATCAGACAAAGTCATGCGGCCAGAAGGATTGCTATCCGATCTGCATGAACCTTATGCGGCTCAACCTATGCGGCCCTAAAAATCTCTGAGCTTCATGCGGCCAAGGGTGACTGTAACCTAAGCCGCATGAGCTTTATGCGGCCCAAAATACAGAATCTATGCTGCTTAAAAGTCCTTAAGCTACAAGCGGACTAAGGAAGACTATGACCTAAGCCGCATGAGTCTTATGCGGCCCAACATGTCCAAGAACTGCGAGAATCATACGGCTCAAAATGATTCCTATCCTACGATAGGATACGTGACAGGCTGACTAAGTCTCAACCACCCAGATTTGCTGCAACAAAATCCCAACAAATCGCTAGTTGGCAGCTAAAGAGAGGGTCTTTACATGCTGATTAGCCACGTGGCCACAAGCCACCAATGCGGCTCAACACAACACTATAAATAGCAGGGTGCCACACCCCTGCAAGATGCTGGCAACCTTCAAAAGGCAATTTCTTCAAGAGCTAAAGACTGTGTCGGATAGTCCAAGGAGTAAGGCAGAGTTGATACACTTTCCCGAGCCTCCACCGTCACCCCCAAGAATCAAAAACTAATCAATTGTACTTAAATTATTTCCTAGGATTTCTTTCTAGGCTCTTCTTTGTACAAGCGAGTTTGCAATCAATTTTAGCGTTTCTGTAATACCTGTCTTTGATATTTAATGGCAAGTATGATGGCGACTCTGCTGGGGACATCCTTCTCCTCTAATGAGAAGCTAGTGTCGCAATCCGACACGTCCATGCTCGGTTCTATGCAGCAAATGCTTGTGGTTCATTTTGATCAACAAGCCTTCGAAGAAATGCTCTCTGAATGGAGCCCCAGCCCGTCATAGAAGTGAGCCAATCTAAAGAGAACTCGCAGGACGTCGGCACGCAAAGCTGTTGCCCCCAACCAAGTTCTCGAAGAAGCTCCTTCTGCGGACAAAGACGGTGATCGAAGCTCTCTTGTGGTTTTGCTTCCGACCGCGGAGGACACCACTGGCCCCAAATCCAGCAAAGAAAAATACTACGATGATAAGTT
Organism: Iris pallida; assembly: GCA_029216955.1. Classification (NCBI taxonomy): domain Eukaryota; kingdom Viridiplantae; phylum Streptophyta; class Magnoliopsida; order Asparagales; family Iridaceae; genus Iris; species Iris pallida. The sequence goes on along the minus strand of JANAVB010008801.1, from coordinate 6,759 downwards.
TTTCGGGGCATAAGGGAAATCCATGCGGACGAAAAGAGGCCGCAGTCTGTCCATTCGACAGCCAACTCTGGCCGTAGGCAGACAATCCATACGGCGGCCAATTCTGGTCGCGTGTAAATAGCCCATGCGGCAGCGAACTCTGGCCGCATGCAGATGGCCCATGCGGTAGCCAACTCTAGCTGCAGGAAGACAGCCCATGCGGCAGCCAACGTCTGGCCGCAGGAAGATGACCCATGCGGCAGCCAACTCTGGCCGCAGGAAGATGGCCCATGCGACAGCCAATCCTGGCCATAGACAGAGTGTCTCATGCGGCCCTGTCAGAAGCTCTGTATTCGATCGTCTCTCATGCGGACCCGACTTCATGTGGCCCATTGAGAATGTGGCTTATTCCAATCAGGACTCTTCTTACCATGCGCCTTCAGGTGCTAAGTTGAGGAAGTCTAGGACAGTGCGGGCCCAACAAGCCCAGTCAACTGTCCAAGCTACGGACTATCAGCGGGCACCGTTAACTATTATTCGGGCTCCTGATAGAAAGTTGTACAGAACCGCCCGCGTCCAGTCCCCCAGGGATAACGAACAGGGTGGGTCTTTAAATTCTCCCTCCAACGATCGAGAGCTAGTGCTTTTACTAGCCTCGGATCAGGGAGCAAACATGATACCTACGCACCTGTGTGCTCGGATACCCGAGTCCACAAGTTTGGTGCAAAGGTAGATCAGCCTGCTATCGACTTGTGTGAGGTGATCACTCACAAATGTAAAGAGGCAACCTTGGCATACGATGAGTCCCTCTCGGGACGTCGTTGCACCGAAGTCATCATCAATTGCTGCTGCGACAAATCGACAACACCTGAAGATCGGTAGTCCATTTTTCAACGACTGCAGCAGCCAGCACCAGTCCGACAATGACTCGAGAAATAGGTGCAAATTTTGGGAGACGAGGAGTTTCCTTTCGCCTCCTGTAATTCAACTCGGAAGGTTCCTCCCAACAAGGGGGGAAGAAGTGTGAGCCCTTGACCCGAAATCTCCAATTATTTTTTTTATTTTGCTGAATTATTAATTATTGCATATTTGTAATTAAATAATCAGTTATATATATATATATATATATTATATATATATATATATATATATATATATATTAGCACTTAATTGTAAATAATATGGGAGAGCGGGGTTTTTTCTCAAATATATCAATAGGAGTAGCATATAAATTCCATATTCGAGAGGGGGTTGATTGTAAATAGCCTCATTCAAAAAAAATTTCCTTTTAAAATGCATAACCCAACATTTTGAATTTGATTCGAATTCAAATGCTAAATCCCCCAAAACAGTAGATAGGAACAAATCAATTCTCCTTATCTCCTCTGATCTTCGAACCCTAGTGTATATATATGAGAGGATTGGCCTACCCTCTGCAGAACCCTAGAAACCAAATCCCCTGTTATAAGAATAGCTTAGGAGGAGGAAGAGCAGTCTAGCCCCGAAATCGACAGGTAACTCTGTTCTCATACAAGTCTTTTGATTCCTTCAATTTAGGTTAAACTTTATCACGTTTGAATAGAGGAATAGGTGTTTGTGGTATTTCCTGAGTACAACCACAAACCAGAGACTACCCAAGTGACTGTTGTCCTCGTGTTCCCATACATGTTAACTATAATAGGAGGGACTGGTAGACATAAGTCAGTATCAGATGCATAGGCAGGCAGATGGGACTACTCGCAGGCCTATAGACATTGGCACATATCCTAGACAACTGTACACAAGCAGAGGTAAAACCCGCCAATAAGGCCACAATATGTAAGGGTACTTACAGGAGCATAGGGTGTCAACAGAGTACAATGGGTAACAGGGATAGGAGGTTGTATCTGGGCCCTATTAGGTGTCAATTGCACAGGGTACATCAGTGCCTGAGGGTTATCAGATGACTCTAACCTTAGAGGAATAGATTAGGATATCAAGTCACAGTGGTATTAGGTTGGGTATAGGATGCACATGGGATCTATGACCTGTTTTTCTCAGAGGTGAAAGTCCACCTATAGGTGGGATTTATGTCCATGACTTTGGGTATCAGGCTTTCCCTGATAGAGTGGGTATCAATGACTTAAGGATATCAGGAAAGAACCCATAGTATATCAAATAAGAGATACTGAAGTTAATTAGATACATCCATGTGTCAAATACAGATAGGGTGGAACTCATGGGATACTTTGAATGTCAAAGTATCGAAAAGTTAGTTGGTTGAGGATAGTAGTTAATAGTGTCTCTCATATATAGGTAGGATCCTGAGAACAAATTGGTCAGGGCACACACATACATTAATTTACATTGGCATCGAGTTATGTATATCACACAGCAAAAGTTCGCTTGCGATTGCAGATGAGACAATGAGATAACTTGGCATATAGATTTAGCCAACATACCCCTGGTATTGTTCATTTTCCATTCCATCTTTCAGTGGTATGGTGGCACTGTTGTAGCCATTTTGGTAGCCTGGGAGTAGGGCCAATAGCTCAGATTCAGGCCATTTAGACATCGACATCTTGGTATCCTTTCACTGATACATCCAGATATCAGTTACATCCCATCTTGGTGCAGCCTTGGAATATTTGATTTCAATCCACATTTGATGTAGTGTTGCAGCCCCTTGGCTTGTTTCAGTCCTAGAACAATATAGGTTCAGTCCTTAATGTGAATTCTATTGGTTCAGTCTTGCCTATACCTGATGCTTATTCAGTCCATCATAGTGCATTAGATCAGTTAGGTGCATCAATCCCATTTCATTTACTGTTCAGTCAATTTGTTTAGTTCTAATTGAACTTGTTTCAGTCCTTATCATTCATCTGATAGTAGTCCTAACTGTTTTGATATCAATCCTAATTGATGTAGATGCCAAGTTCTTAGGTATCAGTCCTAATATGGTAGCATACATAGCAGGGGGTTTCATTTGAGGTAGGGATAAGCTCAGCCCTGTTTGATCTTGAGTTGCTTGTTTGTATATCAGCCTTGCAGCAGAGCAAATGCAGCCATGTAACAGCTGCTATAGCAACAACCTTATAGGTAAGACAATAGCAGTAAGGAAGGCTTTTACAACAGAAGAAAAAGGAAATACCAGACAGGTATTTGACAAGGGTGTAGCCAATGCAAGATTAGCAGGTTAGAGGACAACCTGAGTAGAGAAACCATCAACCGAGGGTGCTACATCTGGTACATTGATTTGAATAACTCATTAAATGCATCAAACTCCACCTAAGGGTAGTATTATCACCAAAATCTAGAACCAGGTCATGACTAGATAGACCCATAGTGAGTACCAGGATTCAGTGGGAGCCTTACATCAAGAGAAAATGACCATTGTATGATCCTTTAGATTTCTGCATTTGCATACTTACGTTTTAATGTGAGGGACCTACATCGATTTAGGGAATTCTGTCATTTGACATACATCCTGAGAATAGGCTTGATCACTTTCTTCATTTTTAAACTAAGTTACAGGCTGTGATAACTTTACCTTGTAAGAAAATGGCTTGCAGGGTTATGTGATACATATTGCTTTTTCTCACATACAACCTACTCGTAAACTTTGCCTGTTATCATCATCTTGATAGCTCTAGGTCAGCCCCATACTCAAGAGGAAGCCTGAAATAGATTAGGATTCAATAGGAGAGTCATATGGGAGCATGGAGTTATCATAACCCAGGACAGTAGGGTATTCTAGGGAGATTACAGTCATAGTCTACAGAATCAGTAGCTACGAGGCTCGGGCTACAAGGTTTAGGTATAGGACAAGGACAAGATAAGGGGTAATTAACAATGACTCAATAGCTTTACTTTGTTTAGTTCATGTATTGATTTAGGCTTAATACATATAACAGGTTATTTGGACTTCTAACTCAGTGCTCGATTCATACCAGCAGTGCAGGACCACCAGGCAAGTATACCTTGCCTTCCTCTACAGTTTTATTTACATTCATTGTATTTCATTTTTCAGTTTTGGTTGTTTATGGACATGTGCTTTTCTTATTAATTCTTTTGAGTTGTTTTCATTACATATAGCCATGTTCATGTTTGGTCTTGTGGTTCACACTTGGAGTTTCTCGTCAGTACCTTGCTTGAGTCGTGTCATAGAACGAGTACGTGTAATTGAACTGCTAAATCCTTGATATTGTTTCCTTGGCACCAGAGAGTCCACACTCGGGACGAGGGTATTTCTCTTGATCTGTTTACATCCGTGAGTCCATACTCGGGACGAGGATGTCGATTATTTGCACCAGAGAGTCCACACTCGAGATGAGGGTGTTGACTTGACTTGACTTGACTTGCACCAGAGAGTCCACACTCGGGACGAGGGTGTTGACTTGACTTGACTTGCACCAGAGAGTCCACACGGGACGAGGGTGTTTACATCAGAGAGTCCACACTCGGGACGAGGATATAGTACTTGCACCAGAGGGTCCACACTCGGGACGAGGGTGCCTTGCCGTGAACTAACCAGAGAGTCCACACCCGGGACAAGGGTTAGTACCAACCAGAGAGTCCACACTCAGGACGAGGGTTAGTGCTTAGTTCAAACCCGTGAGTCCATACTCGGGATGAGGGTTTGGCTCTTCCATTGATCTCGTGATTATCGTTCATCCGGCAGTTCATTTATGCGTAGTTGTTCTAGTGTTCGTGTTTGTGTTCGTGTTCGTGTTCGTGTTCGTAGTCATTTGTCGTGTTCCTGTTTTTCTTGTTTATTTTCTTGTGCATGATAAAACTGTTAGATAGGCATGTATATTATGTATCTTGCTATGTCCTATGAGGACCTGATGATCTCTTCAGGTTTAGCGATTGCATAGAGTTATTTGCCATTAAAATCTTTTGATTGAAATTTTAATTACAAACAAACAGTATTACAATGTAGGACATAGATGTAGTCCTAGGAGAACATTTTTTTTATCTGGGTCCCTGTGTCGATGGAGCGAGTGGTAATGCGTTGACTCCGTTGACGATCTGACGACGATTATCGGTTCTCTGAAGGTCTGAGTTGCTCTGGGTGCTGGAGCTTGCGGAGAGAACAAAGACGTTGAGTGTCTGTATCTGCCTCTCTCACGGTGTATGCAGGTCTCTGTCTGTAGGTGTGTATCTCTGTGTGTGTAGGAGAAGGAAATGACCCCTCTATTTATAGCTTTGCAGGCTGGATGCTCATACGCACATATGTAGGATGTGCCTGTTTGTGGGGATGCCACGTGGTGATTACTGATGGAGGCGCATGGGCGGCGCGCTAGGATTGAGGAGTTGAACTCTTCTTGTTGCATTTGTGGGCTGCGGCAGAGCTAACACGTAGCAATGGAGAAGATCTTTGGGTTGCTGATATCTTGGGTGATTAGCACCCATTCATCGGCTGAACTGAGTCAAAAGACACGTGGCGTGTATCCCTAGCTCAAAGATCTCGGATTTGGTGGAGAGTAATCTGACAGGATGTGCCTAGGATTAGGCGTATGAGTAGACTTTGGCTTGTAACCTTTAGGAGTCACGAACCAGTCTGGGCGCATGGCTTTTGAGGCGCATGCGGGGCTTCAGTAGTAACTTGACCTCTGTCTTTAAGGATCAGAGAAAAGTCTTAGGCGCATGGCTTTTGAGGCGCATGCAGAGATTTGGGCGCATGGCTGTGGAGCGCATGCGAAATGGTTGGGCAGCCACGTGGCTTGTAACCGCCAGAGGAAAGTAATGATGCTGCGTCAGCGACGCTTCGTTTTCTGAAAAAGCTGTCAACTGTTCAGTCCTCGGGGACTGGCTACTGTCATGTCAGACTTCAGCATTTAATGTTCTTTGACGGGTGATGGGTTGTTGAATGGACGCATCGATCTACGTTCTACTAGGTGTATGGGGGCGCATGGGGCACATCCTTATGAGGCACTTGATGCTGATGGGTGCGTCTGTATGATGCGTGGTCTGACCCGCGCATCCGTTTGCATGACACGTCTTTATTGGTCCGACTGTTACGTTCTTCGAGTGCTTTAAATAGCCGTTTTTTGACTTTGCTGAATTTGAAGCGTCAGGTTCATCACCATTAATGCAAATTCATTGCACGGAATTCGGAGAGCCCGCCACTTGGCGCATGGGTATGATTTGCCCGGCCTATAAATAGTGGCAAGGAGAGAGTTTGCTTCTCGTTCTCTCACGTCCTCCCGAAATAAACTTGTTTACTCGAGCACATTCTGTCGACGAGATGCTCCCGAGGATGAAGATGCGACGACTTGTCTTCGTTCATGTACTTGAAGGTGACTGTTACATCCAAAAGTCGGGGTCGAGGGCTTCTGAGGCAGGCGAAAAGAGTCTGTTGCATCCAAAGATTGGGATGCTCGAGCCCTGTCCCCGTTATGCTGGAAGAGCCGCAGATCGGAATTGCGGTGCTCCCGGCTTTGGAGGCTCTTTCTTCTGTCAGAGTGGGTGTTGCCCATTCTAGTTGTGTTAAAAGCCTCCTTTGGCCGCGGATCGATTGCGGTGCTCTCCTCTTCCTTGGGCTTTGGAGATCTCTTCCTCCCGCTAGGGTGGGGTTGATCGCCCGCCCTCTTTCTGCTCAATAAATGCTTCATTAGTCGAAGCACTTGATCGGGTAGCAGCGGAGCGCATATGCTGAGACTTCATGATGCGCATAACTGAGACTCTGAAGAGATGCGCCTGACTGAGACGCTGAAGTGATACGCCAAACTGAGACGCTGAAGAGATGCGCCTGACTGAGAGCGCATGGCGGTTGCTGCGCCTAGCTGTAGACTTAGG